>WIQG01000346.1:0-153780 GCA_014925785.1 Mycena galopus ATCC 62051
CACTGGTGTCGATGTGAAGCCGGGGGCGCTGACGAGGAGGGAGGTCGTCGCTGTCTTCTTCCTTAATGCGTTTCGACTTGTGCACCGAATCGATGACCTCGACGTCCGAATCAGAATCGGCCACGGAAGATTGAAGAATCTTGTTCTTGAGAGGCTTGTAACGGCCTCGGAGAGCTGCACGTTCGCCTGGAAGATTTTGACGCATGTGGATGACGGTGTTCTCAGGGTAAAATAGGTGCATGGTTGCTTCGAAGTCATAGCAGTCAAGGTCGCGGCGCCGAAGCATCACGACGGATTCAGACGAAACAACGTGTGGGGAGGAGGGAGTGATGGCCGCCCAATTCTTGAATTTAGGTAGCCAGACGTCGAGGTCAGTGCCCAGCATCGACGCCAAAGTTGGTGTGGCATCAGAGACATGCCATTTTGGCCACGACGGGATATCTGCGTGCTCGACGAACAACACGCGATGTGGCAGGTTTATCTAGGAGAATGAAGTTAGAAATGAAACATAAAAGGCACTGAAAGACGCACCCCGCTCCAAAATACAAGGATAAACCGTTTCGACTCTGTTGGCGCTTTCTTTTTGACGTGGAATGTTGTTGGTGCGGTCTTCGACGTGCCCACCGACTCCCAGTCTGAGTTTAACTGTCGAGTCAGGCACAACGGCACAGTGGACTTCTTGGTGGGGGGCACAGCGGTGAGGAGATTGATAGGGAACTGCGGTGATGCGGAGAGAGGACGAGGGCCAGACGTGGAAGAAGATGGCGAAGAGGAGGAGCGAGCGTTGCCTGCTTGCACTATCGAGTGTGGAAGGCGCAGCTGAGCGGATGGTACACGGGAAGTGGAGCCTGTCCCTTCTGCTCGCGAGAGTTGTAGCCTGAGCTCGAGCTGGGCGGCGTCCTCCCGCTCCTCCCGTTCATACTGTTCGTGGACTGACTCGGTCTCTGGCATAGGGGATTTGACTCCGGGGAGGTTATCCAGCCAGCTGAACGAAGCATCCTGCTTCTGTTGATATGCGTCCAGCGCGCGGATGGGGGGCAGTGTATGATCGACCCAGTCATCGTGCGATGCGTAATCCACCGACGTGAATGACTGGCCAGGTGCCGATGCAGCTGGTGCTGCTTTCGTACGTTTCCGCTGTCGTTCCCGCTCGTGGGCCCGGAGCGTGCAGTAGCCGGTTTCATTGCAGTGCTTACGGCACTTTGTACGCGGGCAGCCAGGATCGAGTCATGTGGATTTGCACCCAGGCGCGGAGCAAGTTGATGCAGCTGAGGTGCTGGGATTGGGAGGGCTGTTGGGCGGGAGAGTTACAGCAGGAGCCGCGGCGGGCGGGAAAGGTCCAGCAGGAGTAGACGGAGCAGGGGCAGGCAGTTGATTGGACGTTGTGGTCCCAGCGAAAGGAAACCGATGAAAATATACGCCTTTGGTGC
Source organism: Mycena galopus ATCC 62051 (assembly GCA_014925785.1). Taxonomy (NCBI): domain Eukaryota; kingdom Fungi; phylum Basidiomycota; class Agaricomycetes; order Agaricales; family Mycenaceae; genus Mycena; species Mycena galopus. The sequence goes on from WIQG01000346.1 coordinate 1,431, forward strand.
CATGAGGGTTCGGACACTGAGAATACGTTACTTCGGCCTAGGCGAGACAGCAGTAGGCACATAGAAGCTTACACGGATAAAGGATGACCCAGGGATCTCGCCGCTAGCGCCGCTGACCTTGACGGTTAACTGATTGTTACAATGAGGGCAGCAGTTGCCATTGGGAGTCATGTGCGAGGTCATAGTGAGAGTGAAGCAATGGGAGGGAGGAACGCGTCGACGTGAAGGTAGAGGTAGCGGAAGAGGTGACACGATGTATGTGTGGGTTTGGCAACACAACTGATGACAGAAGTTCAGAGTCCGCGAAGGCGTGCCGACTGAGGCCGAAATTGATGGCGGTATTGATGGCAGCAAAAAGCCCGGCATTCCCAACTCCCAGATTTTGTGCAAATGGTTTGCTTCTCACATCTTTTGAATCAAGCTTGAGGCAACCCGATAATATTGAATTCTCAAACCATAAACATAATATCATTCCTGAGGGTGTGCCTTCCAATTCATTCATTTTCTGAGTGCACCGTTGTAGTTGCCTTCTCCCTGCCTCTCAAAATCACATAGAATCGCTGCAATCGGACCAGTATTGACTGAGAAATTGTTCATTCTTCCTTGGGTTCAAATCGGGTGGGCGGAATTTTCAAAGTACCAATTTTGGGGTTTCATTATACATATCAGGTATGGATCGGAAGCCCCGCTTAACCGCTTTCGAACACCCCGGAACTCGAGCAAAATGAGCAAGAAATGAGCGAGAAATGAGCAAATCAATCAGCCGCGTTCCAGATGTTTTCTTTTATCTATTTTTAGACGACTGTCATCAATTTTGCAAAGACCTGTAATCGTCTCGGCAACTCGGGCCGCCGGCAATTCATGGGTTGAAATCAAGTTGAAATCCACAATCAACGTCACCCATAGTCCACTCTCTTGGTCAATAATCACTGCCATGGAGCTAATAGGACACGCGGCGCAATTTCCCGGAGTTGAGTAGCACCAAGGATGCGAAATATTGCCAGAAGCGGGATGCAGATCAGATTTCCCGAGTTTTTTACAGCAGTGCCGAGCCGCGGAGCCCAGACGACGTTGCAGACGTTGCGAACAACAACAACAATGACAGAAAGTAGAGAGGGGGGGGGCGAAAATTCGGTTTTTAGGCCAGAAAATCGAATTTTTGCGTACCCTGTTTGTAAACGGGTTTATAAACGGCCTGTTTACAAACCAACGTTAAAAACCAGTTTTTAATTCGCTGGGAATTATATATACGGCCCTACAGCCTTCAGCAAGCTGACCCCATCTGGGAGTGACATGTATTACGTAGTTTCCAGCTCGGAACCACATGGCCGCCCATTGCCGGTGTATTCAGTCGTGATCCCTGGATTGTAACTTGGCGTTCTCTCGACTGCGCACGACGGCTAAAGTTAACATTCTCCTCGTCTCCCATATGCTCAGAATTGCCCGCACAACGCTTCGGGGGCACCGATTTTCTGCGACGCATGGCCTGCGCTACGCATCGAGTACGCCTCGTAAGATGATAGGGGGGAGAAACCTTGCTTTGGTCTCGGGCGGAGCTGCTCTAGGACTGGCTACACTCTTTGCCTCGAAGGTTCATGCAGATTCTGCGGCTGTTGTGACTCTTCCGGTGGCTTCAAAGTCAAAACGCGATGATGAGACGATACGGAGCTCTTTCGGGACCCTTGTGCGCACCTATGTCGTATACACGATGTGCTCGATCCCTGCGCTCGTGGACAATGCTCCTTGGCTCTTGCAGACGTTCTCAAGCGTCCCTGGGGTGCGGTGGATCACGGAGGCTATCGTACGGATTACTTTCTTCGACCAGGTATGGACACTGGCCATAAAAGGTATCCATCCGCCTCACCTCGGTGCTAGTTTGTAGGAGGAGATTCGGTGGCGGAGACGCTTCCGCTCCTGAAGAGTCTGCGAGCAGCTAACACTGGGACCTTGTTTGCGTACTCTGTCGAGGTGGACGAGGCCGAAGCTACGGCTGGATCTGGATCCGGATCATCCCACCCGAGCCCTCACAAAGCGGTCGTGGATGAGATGGTGCACTGTATTGATGTTGCTGCCGACTTCGAAGATGCCCTGGATGCAAAGCAGACCGGGCGGCGGACGTGGGTGGCCGTCAATATCGTACGTGTCCCATCAACTAGCGTCCATAGAGAAAGCTCATGCCCCATTCCAGACAGCACTCGTCCCAGACGCCAGCGCCCTCATCCGCCTCTCCTCGCACATCATGTCCACGCGCGCGCCGGCATCCGCACCCCAAGTCGTCTTTCCCGGCAACCCCACCTCGTCCGACCTAGACGTCCTCGCCGCCAAAGCCCCCACAGGCGACCTCACCGCCGCGGACCTCGCCGTCCTCCGCGAGCTACACGCCGACATGGAGCGCATCTGCGCCCGCGCCGCAGCGCGCGGCATCCGCATCATCATCGACGCCGAGTACTCGTGGTACCAGCCCGCGATCGACGCGTACACCTATGCGCTCATGCGCCGCTTCAACGCGCTCGGCAGCGGCACGCAGCCGCTCGTGTACGCGACGTTCCAGGCGTACCTCCGCCGCACGCCCGCGCACCTCGTGCACGCGCTGCGTGACGCGAAGAAGCACGGCTACGCGCTCGGCGTGAAGCTCGTGCGCGGGGCGTACCACCCGCACGAGGTCGCCGCGCACCCCGCGCCCGGCGCCGCACCAGGTACCGCGCAGACGCTGTCGATCTCGCGCGAGGCGCTGCCGCCGGTGTGGGCGCAGAAGGTGGAGACGGACGCGACGTACGACGCGTGCGCGGGGCTGCTGCTCGACGCGGTCGCGGCGGACTTCAAGACGGGGCGGCCGCAGGGCATCGGGATCCTCTTCGGGACGCACAACTGGGCGAGCGTCAAGGGTATCATGGCGGGGCTGGCGCAGCGGGGGCTGGCGGCGGTGACGCCCGAGGGGAAGCTGCGCGTGACGGAGCGCGTCGGGGAGCGGGTGACGTTTGGGCAGCTCTATGGTACGCGTGCTCTCCCTCGCCTCTCCTTTCAATCCTGACTGCTATCTTTTCTGCAAAGGGATGTGCGAGGACCTGACGCAGTACATCGCGAATCACACCGAATCAAATGCACCCATGGTTATCAAGTACGCGTTCCTCCCTTGCTTGCACCCCTCACATCCTTGCTGACGCCCCTCCGCTCTAGGTACGTTCCGTACGGCGCTCTCGCTGAGGTGCGATTCCCTTCCTTTTCCTCCCTAACTCCTCTGCCACGCTGATCGCTTACATAATACCCATAAAAGGTAATGCCATACCTGAGCCGGCGCGCGATCGAGAACAAGAGCGTACTAGGCGGGGGCGCGGCGCAGGCCGAGCGGCAGCGCGCCTGGGACCTCATATGGCAGCGGATTTTCGGTTAAGTAGGTGAAGAGCGGTGCTGGCGCGCAGTAAGCTTAAGCCGCGGAGGTAACGGGCGCAAGCAAAGTGCGGTGACCCGAGTCCGAAATGCGTTGTGGGTGCGGCATAGAAATCCCGCATCAAGCGAGAGAGGAGAAACACACACTTGATAAGTTAATTCACCGCGGCACCACAGACGGGGTCGTTTTATTTTTATTCTTGGACGCCATCGATGCGTTGTTGTACAGATTCTTTGGCATAATGGTGAACCAATTTTTTTTTCGGTGAGAGCCATGAGTGGGCGACAGGGTTCCAAGAGCACAGGTAGGTAACTAACTTCATTGGTGAGTCTTTGTGAATCGCGGGATTTTTGGACGCCATCTCTAGCGCAAGAAGCTTGCGCATCCTATTCCAATCTCCTCCTTCGTTTTGGCATTGCTCTGATCTTCCAGCCACTGAGACGAGTTTGACTAGGACTATGTGCTCGATTCTACGTTCTGAGGTCACCTAGCCGGACTGGTTCTGCGTAGGTGCCTGGGCAGGGCGTGTCCAGTGAGAGCTTTCCCAGCCCAAGCAGACCCGGTCGACCAGACTGTGTAAAGGTAGAGAGAATCGTGATTCAATTAGGTCTCTTACATCTCCCAACTCGCCACCTCCGTCGGACCGTTTACCCAAGTGTCGTTCTGGGCGGACTCATGATGTGCTCCTATTCGTGTTTTTGGTTCTTCTGTGGGTGGCGTCCTGACAGTTTAGGTGCTGTGGACGTCCATTGAATGGAAAACGGCGCGCGTGCCTCGAGGACAACAGGAATAGTCACCTGGTGGGGCCCCTCTTTCCGCGAAGGTCGCTCAACCCTCACTCAATACACCACGTTTATCATGAATGATCGTCCGAGAACTTTGTATGCAAAAAATGTACAATGCCAGCTGAGGTATACAATGGATAACAGCGCGACTCCTCGCGTACGTTTAGATCTACACCCCTAACAAAAATAGCAAGCGCTCCGACCACGGACCGAAAGACTAGACAGCACTAGAGCCAATGTGCTTCTCGAAGCAGCCTCCTGACCGCGGGCGTGTCGGGTTTGAGCTCGCCGATGAGGGGGGCGAAATACTTGCGCAGCTTGTGCCCAAAGCTGTCCTGGTAGAGGACGTTCCAATACGTGAGATTCTGAGCAGGAAGAATTATTACATAGATCAGTAAACGCTGCTGTGGGAAGGAAAATTAAACAAAATACGAACATCGCTTAGGCCGACCTTGGGAACGGAGCGAGGGAATATTGTACCGCGGATCCACTTGTCGTGATTTCGTATCCAGACTTTTTGGTTTGGCTGAAAGAGAAATTTTATGTTAATGATCATGAGGCGAGAAAAGGCGAGAGAGCGGTAGCGATTACAGGTGGCGCTGGTGGCGCGGAGAAAATTGGAATTTTTATTTACCTGAAAAGGGAACGACCACGGCTCGTTGAGATGATGGGGCTGCTCATGAGCCAGAGAGGCGTCGTTCTCGTCAACGTCAGAGTCCATATCTTCATCGAGGACTTCAGGTTCTGGGGCAGGGGCACGCCATGGTTTGGACGGGCCCGAGGTCGAAAGATCGGAGCTACGGGTACGACTGGGCATAATGACGTCGCTAGTATCTAAGGTGCTGCGAGTTTATACCAAGGGAGATGAAGGGAGGGACGAGAAGGCGAAGGATGATCGTGGATAGATTGATATCGCCTTTATAGGTGTGGCGTGGCTGTCAAAGGGCGACTCAAAAAGCGCCAAGTGGCAGGCGTGATGTGGGTTGATGTGGATGTTGGCTGTGGCAAGAAAGCGGTTGCCCCTTTATATAGCCACGTCACATTACATTTAGTAATTTTGGACACCTCCGGAGTTGCTTTGTTTGGAAACAAGAATGCCATCACTTTGAGAACAATGGTTGTTCTCCGTGCTTTGTTCTTTCACCAGTGGCACAACTTGAAGAAAAATACTTGCCCTGCACACAAGAGCCTTCGGTGGGATACCCGTGCGAGCAACAGTTGCAGCTGCGGATGGATGATCTAGGGAGTTCGACCGGTATCTGGCGGTGATTGATTTGCGAGCGGCGCGGTTGATTTACGTCTTGACTGTTACTCGTCCCCGAAACCCCGGACACACAGCACGTTATCGCTGAGAATCAGTACTGACCCTTATTATAATAATATTTTTTGATTAGGCCTTGCACGCCCCAAAGGCGTGGCGGCCACGAAGACAGAGTCAAGCTTTGACGTAATATCCCACGACAACTGATGCATCCCATTTTAGTCTGTGCCGCTTTTGATCGTCTGAGTTCCGGTGACTATGGTTCCGATATATCATGGCTCCGCCCGCAGGATGACTGAACCGCCCGCAGGCTGAATGAAGCAATTATGCATGAATTTTGGGTACTCCGGACGGAACTCACCGTGGCCGCAGTACTGCGGCGGTGGGATGCCGAGGGAGTTATGCTCTCGTCTGAATTTCAACATGTACAACGTCCGCGTCCGAAGAGCCCGAACTGAACATCGCCTTTGTGCGGAAAGGCGTTCCAGGATCGCGCTGGCCCGTAAATGAGAAACAACACACAGATTCAACACAAGATTCGTGCGTTCTTTTGAAAATCGTGATTTTTGGCCAAGTACTTGGTAACTGAGTTCAAGTTCAAGTCGCGCCATATGCCTGAACCATGTCTGCGTGCGAACGTGTGCCGCGAGAGACGACCAGAGGCTTGAGGCTTCGGCAGTACATCGGCCGATTGAGGCAGGAATGATGAAGGGACGCGGGCAGGAGCCGACCACTATGGAGCTGATGACGTGAGCTTGCACCGAGCACTAGATGTGCTGTATATAGAACGAGGGTCGTCGGCGGTACCTTTGACGAGGAGGTGATCACATTCCAGATTGAAGTATCCTAACAATGACAACTGAGACGCCCTGCGACATGGTGAATGGACCCAGAATGCAAGCTGCTAGCCATTTCTCGATGACATCTTGAGGAATTCGAGACGCCGCCTGCACCCGCGCCAGTGTGGTCAGTATATCATCCGAAAGGTCGTCGTATATTGTGACAACGGCTCGGCTAGAGATCCAATGTCGCAATGACGCTACGAATTGGAACCGAGGAAACCCTCCCGGCGCGACGGTGAGACTTTCGCATGGATTTCTTCTGCCTCAAGCTCTGGAGGTAATAATAAATTCCACAGCACCAGGTCCACATGAGGAATTCGCGTTCCTGAGCCTGAGCACCAAAAGAATTTCTCTGTCCAGCACTGCGTTGCAACGTTGCGTACATGGCGCTTGTTTGGGCGCTAATTTGATTAGGATATATTCTAGAACGAGGCACAAGCGCCGTTCCGTTGTTTCGCGGGAACAGCTCAACAGCTGGCTCATCGTAATTGGTGAGATCAAAGGGTTGAGCGTTCGATGCTGCTTGATGAACGAATCGTAGCACCAGATAGATGACCTCCCGTCTTCTAGATGCCTCCCCGAGAACGTAGCACATAGCCTGTGAGGGACCGTTACTAGTAGCTGTATGTGCCTTCCCACGACCACGGACAGTTCGCGGGAAAGAACCGTTATCTGTCCAAGCGAGATAGATATGGATGTGATTAGACTCTGAGACGAGCCTTCAGCTGAGGTTGCGACAAAGCGTGGATGCAGCATGGATGGAGGAGCAAGAATCACGTAATTGTTCTACCCTGGTCGTGCCGATAACGGCAGGCTTCGAAAATCGGTCTTCTCTCGCACACTTTTCGCATATCAGGCGCCACAGATTCTGTGGTAAATTGCTATGCCACAGCAATCGCTTCTCTCAGCGTCCGAGTACGAGCCTCCTTTGCATCTTACCTTCTGCCGGCAAGGCAAAACGTACTACATAAAGCGAAGAGACTGCCAGTGCATTCAGGAGCGCACTACATTGAAGCGCCATGCACGGAGAGGACCAAACACGCCATAAATCTCTGGGGAAACGTCCCCGCAGTCCTGTCGTCTCCCATGGTGAAGAGCCATACTCGGACTCCCAGAGGGCCTCTCTTCCGTCGAACAATCCTTCTTCGGCCACGACGCGTGATTCGCGCGAACGAGGTGCGGCCGCACAGACAGCGGGTTGCAGTTGGGTAGAGACTGTATTGGTCACGGAGCCCTCGCAAAAGCGTCGGAAGATCCACGTCGTGCACATTTGCGTGCCCGAAATCGAAATCAAAGACGAGGAGGAGTCTCCAGAGTTAGGGACATTCTTTTGGCCCCCGCAGCATCGGTCCCGAACGGTGCAGGCTGAAGAGCCGCCACCTCTTCGCTCTGCGTTGGCTGCAAAAATTCAGCAGCATACCCCACCCCCGTCCCCAGGCTCTACGGCTCCGCACGCCGTACCAGCGTCTTCCCCCGCTCCATCCGCTGCCGAGAGCCAGTCACGCACTCCAAATTCGACGCCCCCGCGCCATCTCTCCACCGCCCTGCCGCCGACACCTCCCGACTCCCCTCTTGCGGAGCCCGTCCTGTCGTGGCCGGAAGGAGTGACAAACATGGAGTCGTTCAAGCTCGCTGCAGCCTGTACGCAGGAATTAATCGACCACTACCTGCGTGTGGTTGAATCGGAGGCAGGCATGTTATTCTTACAGCCTCCTTCGGACGAAATGCCCATCGCATTCTCTGACAATACGAATCTCTCGGATTTGCGCACAAAGCTTCAGGGAGGCATCTAGAATGGATTTTCTTCACGTTTCATGCTATCATCCAGTCGTGTCAAATGTATTACTACTCAATTCAGTGGATTTTAAATCGTGCACCGGATCCTTGGTAGATGTTGAAAAATCGAGTACACTTGGATTCGGCCCGTCCGGTCCGCTATCCCAATGATGCGATCATTTCTCTCTTGCTTTCTGCGCTCATGTCTGACCCAATTCCTATACCCGCGTCGCCTCAATCGAGCTCTTCTTCACTATCGGGATCCCCTCCTGCCCTAGATCCCAGTACTCTGGCCCTGTTAAACTCCTTCATTGCCTCCAAGACAGACGAGGAGCGGCGTTTTAACGAGCTCGCGGAGGAAGCAGCGGCGCGCGTCGCTGGGCTCTCTTTAGAGGCCGATGACGACGATTCCGCAGCAAATGAAAAGCCAATGATGAGTGTAGACGAGTATCGCTCTACCTTCAGCGAGGACTGGCAGCTGAGCCAATTTTGGTGTGTTCCGTTTGTTTTTTTTGGTTAGATTACTACCGCGTCGATACTTACGTTTGGGCAAGCATTGCCCGCTTATATGCCTACTTTTGGCTGACAATTTCATTTATTTGCTCAGGTACACAACTCCATTCGCGATGCGGTTCGCACGGATACTACATTCGCTCTGCACCCCGACGACTTCGATCACGTTCCTCTGCTGTCCCACGGCATTTGTGGCATTCCAACACACGAAGCAGCTCAAAAATGCCCGGCTACTCGAGGTTGACGGGCGCTTCAGCGTACTCGCACCGCGGCACTATATCCCGTATGATATGGAAGAGCCCACCACGCTCCCCGCACACTTGACGGAGGCCGTCGACATCGCAGTCGTTGACCCACCTTTTTTGAATGAGGTCCCTTCGCTTTTCTCCTTGCTCCTCGCCGAAAGGCTCACGCGCCCCGCAGTACACCAACGCGAATGTAGTGAAGACCCTTCGCCAGATCATGAAGCCGTCTGCGAAGCTGATCGTTCTGACGTCGACGTCCATCGTAGAGATCCTCGAAAAGCTGTACGACTCGCCACCACTGGGGCCGCTCAGGACGACCAAAATTGAGGTTCTGCATGACCAGCTGCGGAATGATTTCGCATGTTGGGCCAGCTGGGAGGGCTCCGAGGAGCTTGGTGCGGAGGTGGACGACGCGGAGGATAATGGGGCAAAATCTCCGAAGCATTCCACAGATGACACTGACTAAAACTTATCTAACGTGCGGTGTACTCGATGAACGGCTAGAGTTATCGTGGCTTCAGATAATATATACCGCAGGGCGGCTTTGGCTGTTTGTTAGACCAGTGTTCACGTAACAAAATGCGAGAAGGCACAAAGGAAAATCTTAAACCCAGGGCAGCCTTTGCAAATTGGAACCAAGCCTGTTCTCCAGACCCGTTGGAAAAATGTTCGCCAGAACACGGTCACGTTGCTCACAAAGTGATACAAATGCACGCGCTAGAGCGCAGGTGGGGAATTCAAATTGTATGATGTGATGACCATCGATAAGGGATATTTTATAGCGTTACTCTGTCTCAAGTCGCGGAATGAAATATCCAAAAAAGTATACTACTCAGCGCTGCTGGTGAATTTTCTTTCCTTAGACTGGGGCCACACGTCGTCGCGCCACAAAATCTTCCAATAAACCGTAGAATATGCTACGTAAAACGCTATGTGAATCTGTGCATTCGAATCTACGACTGTCGTCTTTTGAAACTGCATTTGCAACCAAAGCAAGGATATGGTAAAATGGCATTACTTCAGTCTTCAGAGCCCAAGGTCAACCAGAGTCAAATTGTTGGGAAGCGCACTAGGATTTAGTAACAGCGTGCACGACGGTAAGGCTCCTACATAATGGTATTTTCTCTTTGCGATCCTGGGCACTCAGGCACATTGACTAGCCACGTCCCCTGCCTGTCAAGACGACATGAAGGGTGGGCGGATCTATTTAAACTTCAAGTTGGCCGTTCAGATCGCCCCGTCGATTCATACCCCCGAAGAAAGACTGAAGTTAAGCAGATCAATTGAATAGCAAGAGCGGGTAATAATATTTTGAATCCCGTTTGACGATTTCACGAAGTTGAACGGCGACCATACAAAGTCACCGGACGCAACTAGTGTAAATTTTCTGCTCGAGTCTTGTGTCAATAATTTCCCAAAGTGGGATGCTCGCGCTGACAGTCGTGATGAATGGAAGATGTCCAGGGGCGGACGTCGAGTGACGACGGCGACTAGGTCCACTCAAGTTTCAGAGCACCTGACCGATTGACGAGTCCGCAAACCTGAGGTACAGGAGTACTCAACGTTCGAACTTCGTTTCAATCTTGAAAGACTGTGAGATTTGCTGCTTTCCGGAAAGCGAGTCATCGGATTATATGAATCATCGTCCCGAATCGATGCCACGGCATGCCTGTAATACCTGTTCCTCGGACCTCCATTGAGTATACCATAAAGACCGAAAAATCCAGCATCCACATCCAGCCCTTGATCCCATTTAAAGCCTGCGCATCCTGCGCATCTAACCGGTTCGGACTACTGGGATTTACGCAAAAGGGCCAATGCTTCAACCAGGAGGAACACTGGGTATAGAGGCGCGGAACGACCGAAGATTCGTTGTTGGAGGTGTGTGATATCTGCTTGCAAAGTCCTTGCAAGAGTCGCGAGCGGCAATACTGGCGGTGATATTTGTATCATTTCGTAAATATGCAAAAAATATATTTAATTATGAACCATCGCTTCCTGTTACCCTGCATCAGTACGGGAATGACGGGCAGAAATAAACCCACCAAAATCCTTCGTCCACTGCACGTGTCTGGTGATATCCGACTCCACCACGCTGGGCCTGACACTCTCCAGGGCAGCGGTAAAGTCCGAAAGCGTGATCGCGGGCTCAAAAAGCTCATCGGGTGCGAGTTCGGACCACGATTTCTCGACAGCCTCTGCATCGCCAGGCGAGCACGACATCCATTTCAAGGTTCCATCCCCGCTGGCGCTCGGAACCGGCTTAAAATGAGTAGCAGAGATGAATTTACGAATGGGCTGCATGAGGGCGTCCTGGACGATGATCTGGATATCCGCTCCCGAATAACTGGATATACGGAGGTCAATAATTTCTAAACCCGAATCCAGCATGGGCCGCTCGCATACCCTTCCGTCTTGGTCGCGAGAACATGGTAATCCACCCGCGTGAGTTCGCAAGGCGTCTCACCAACGTGGAGCTCGAACATGCGCTGCCGGGCGTCCAAGCCTGGCAAGGGGATGTAGATCCGCTTCTGAAACCTGTACCATGCTCCTGAATTAATGGGAGGAGACGCAGGAAGAGTGGGCCGAACCTTCGCTTGATCGAAACATCCATTTGCCAGGGAATATTCGTGGCGCCGATGACGAGCACGCCCGTGTCGTCGTGCCCCACCCCGTCCATTTGCACTAACAGCTCTGTTTTGATCCTGCGTAGAGCGTCAGAGTCACCGTCGCCGCGTGCACCGGTCAAAGAGTCAATCTCGTCAATGAAGATGATGGCGGGCTTCATCTCCCTTGCCATTTGGAAGAGATGCTTGACCAGTCTTGGAACAGAAAATGAGATAAGCAGTCTGCTCATGCAGGAGTATAGTTGGAAGAATCCGTACTTCTCCGAGTCTCCCTGCCACTTGCTAACCAGATCGCTCGAACTGATGCTGAAGAACGTGCTTTTCGCTTCTGTGGCGACGGCCTTGGCGAGGTAGGACTTCCCCGTTCCCGGGGGCCGTAGAGCAGGATCCCCTTCCAGGGCCTGCGCTTTCCCGAGAAGAGCAGCGGAAATTTAAGTGGAATGATGACGGCCTCCTTGAGTGAGGATTTCGCAGCGTCGAGTCCGGCGATGTCGTCCCACGTCACGTCGCTCCCGGCCGGGCCTAGAATCGCCTCAGCTAGCCCGGCGCGCAGCTTCTTGGTTTCTGGGTCTTTGTCATCAGCACTGCTTTGCAAGTCAGAATTGTTATAGTTGAAAACAACGAGGACACCTGCCGTTTAACCCCTCCGACTCCGACACCGACGGCCGGAGCTGACAGGTGCGCTTTAAGGATCTCGGCGCGACTGAGGTAGTCGTCGATTTTGGACCGTATGAGAAGCTTAAACTGTTCATTCTTCTCATCTGGGTGACGTAAATCTCTGGCGGATGAAAGAACTAACTGTTAGTATCTCACGCACATTTCAACGCAAGCATGAAGTAGTCCAAGGCATCCATGTACTCTTTGCATGCCTGACTATGATTCTGTGCTTTGTCGTGCTCGATTGCTTGTTGTACGATCTCGATTGCCTTCTGATCCATATATAATTTAATCGGTTTTGCACGAGGAGTTTATTTTCGAGGAGATGCTCACCTCGAGGCTGGCTTGTCTGGGTACCATGGCTGACTTCGTTGACGTCTGAAAACGGTTGGCTATTTAACGCGAGTCCGCAATTCTACGCAGTGAGATTTTTATCAGAATGAAACAGCGGCGCAGCCAGAGGTGCGGGAGCGAGAGCGAGTATGATTCAGTGCGAAGGCCGCAGCGATGCTGCGAGTCGGGAGTTGCACGCAACTTCTTTAAAGAACCTGCAAGCGAGCGGTGTAAATTAGAAAATTGAACGACTATAAAGCTGACCAATGAACAATTTTCTGGTGGCCGGGTGTTGTTTGATTGAGTACCCTACAGTTCTTGTTCATGAAGAATTCGTGACGGTTAAACAACAGACGTACAGAAGCCTTGCGACTCCAGCGCAAACGACGAGGCGCTAGTGATCGGCACGAGTCACCCGTGGGTGATTTGACCGCGACCCGCACCCGTACCCGCCCTTGAACCCGACCCGTGGCGAGGGTGGTTACCCGCCGATTACCCGCGGGCGCACAGGTACTTACCCGTGACCGGTCATACCCGCCCAATAATTCACCGATATTTTGAACGCCTGGAATAGAAAATAACTGTGCCGAGCAGGTGCCTGGGTGAGGAAAGAAGTAGTGAAGGCATTCGAGAATGTCGAGTGGCAGTTGAAGAATTAATCTCAATAAGTTTGACCTATTCGAAAAATCTTGAAACCCTCCAACTGACTGCGAAATGCCATCGCGAAGGAAAGACGAACGATTTGCTTGCAGAAAGTGGATTTGTGGCCTGGAAAAGTGCCTTCATTGAACCAAGAGTTGGGTATACGGGTTGTCCACGGGTCGCGGTCAGCACAGGTCCTCGAAAGTTGGCCCGTACCCGTGCCCGCGCCTACCCGCGGTGCCGATCACTACTCGGAGGCGCTGGCGGCTGGCTGTGGATCGGCTGCGGCCGCAATGGGGTAATGGAGTACGGAATATGAGCGAGACTGGACTTATGTCCAAGTCAGCTCGAGTCCGACGGAGTTATGACGGTCGTTATTGGACAAAAGTCGAGTTGACACGCGTTGACACGCGTTCCCACGCGTTGGGCGCGTTGAAACGCGTGGCCACGCGTTGCAATGCGTTGTTGACGAGTTGTCAAAAGGTCTATCATCCGTTGACTATAGTGTAAAAGCAGCGTGGAATTTCTTCATGAAAATGTTGCCCTCAATTCCTATGAGTGGTGGCACGCGTGGATCAACGCACATACGGATTTAGGTTCCTCCTCCCACTGTCCCAATTTGGTTGCTTATTTTTTGGTCTCTTTTTACCACTCAGCAATCTGTCTCCGATGTCATCTAGTTCAAATGAGCGAGACTGTCCTAAAAGAAAACCAAGCTGGGAAACACGTACTGATGGAGCTCTGGCTTGGAACTCTAGATGGACAATTATTATAATGTGGGGCACAATTGTAAGGTCTGTAGGCATGACATTGTCGCCACTGAGGCTTGACCGGCGGAGGATTGACTGAGAGGGGAAAACCCCTAAAAGATGGAACTTTTGGACCAAATTATTGGGTCACAGGGTCCTACAAACCAGTCTCAGCATATTGAGAAGTTGAAGAACAATGAATGCGTTTAAACCGCACTTTCGACGCATTCCAAACACGTTGAAGTGCGTTGAGGTTCAACGCGTGGTCACGCATCGGTCACGCGTGGCGACGCATTGTACAACGCGTTGAGAGATGTGTACAGTGATCCTTGCATACAGGTTATTAATGCTTAACACATTGGCCAATCCATTGAGAGTGCACTCGGAACACGTCGTCACGCTTCTCAACGCGTTGCCACGCGTCGTCACGCACTTCAACTCGTGATCACGCGTGCCCACTGGACTTTTGTCCAGTAAAGCCTGGTATACGGAGTACTAGTGTTGGTAGTGTTGGTGAGTGTTGGGCCGCCTCGAATCCGACGGAGCACGCCGGATCGGTCCCGTAGACGTTGGTCATCGAGCTGTGGTGAAGAAAATGTAATAAAATCTAGTAGTTCATGAAGAATTTTGCGCCAGCCGCAACAGACCACGGAAGAGGGTCAGGCTTTGGTGGCAGTGGTCAAAACTTGGTGAAGGCCCCGTGCTTGGGTGAAGGCCCCGTGCTCAGGACACGCGGGGATCAGCCGGATCACCGGGTTCCAAAAGCCGTTGATCATTAAATGCGACCCTGTCCGGTAATACGGGCCAACGAATGCCGCCCGTGCTTTTAACGCTTTGCGGCTATCGAGGACACTTCTCTGCTCCCCCCATGCACATCAAGTCCTCTTTCCCTCCTTTGCCGCCTCTTCCCGAGGTCAATGTCAACCATGTTATGTTTGGACGTCCTGACCAGGCAAGTCTAGTCATTTCCGGACTTCAGCAAGCACTGAGCTCTCGAGCAGGCGGAATGGCCCGATTATACCATCCAAATCGAAGAAAAGACAGGACGGAAGCGGACGTACAAAGAGATGATCAATCGTATTGGTCTCGGTGCAACTGCCTTGGGTGCCAAGGTCTCTGACGGAGGGCTTGGTCTCAGCGGTGACGGCGACGAGATTATTGGTTTGCTCGGTTACAACTCTCTGGTTCGTGGCTCGATGGATGAAATTCTCGACAGTTTGTTCACGTTTGGCACATTCAGGACTATATCGACATCGTCGTATCGTTGTTGAGAGTGACCACACCTTTTGCGCTGATTTCCACATATTCGACGCGTTTTGAGCTCATCCATGCCCTCAAGCTCACCAAAGCGACTCGTCTATTTGTGGACGCGAAACTGTTAAAGAATGTTCTTTCCGCCATACAGGACCCGGACGTTCATATCACCTCGGACAAAATATACATTTTGTCCGGACCGTCCGTCAAGGGAAGGCAGAGCTTTAGTCAACTAATTGAAGTTGTCAAGCGCAAGAAGATCCCTCTGGAGCCCGTTCGCCCGGCCACCAAGGACACACTTGCATACCTCGTCATGTCTAGCGGGACAAGTGGACTCCCGAAAGGTATGTCAATACAATTAATTCACCGAGTACCTATTTCACGCAATTTTAGCGGTGATGATTTCGCATGGGAATGTCATATGCTCAATGTTCCAAGGAATAGTTGTCGCCCAAGTTGGAGAGCCGTTTTCGGTGTGTTTTAATTGAATACGCTTTCCCTCGCCGTTGACATATGGGACCTGAGTCTGCCAAGGCTCAGATGGAGGGTCGCCAAGCTTTAACTATATGCCCTCTACCCATGTTCCATTCCTACGGCCTTCACGTCTATATCTTGCGAGCTACTCTCGCCCCAGCCACCTTCGTCATCCAGGAAAAATGGAACACTTCTCATTATCTCAAAGCCGTCGCCAAGTACGCCGAATCCATTCAGACTTGCTTCGGTTACTGAAACGCTCCTCAGATATAGCGCGACCCACCTCGCGCTGGTTCCGTCTATGGTCCACGCACTGGTGAACCACCCCGATGTCAAAACAACCGATCTCAGCTCCGTCATCTCTATCAACTCGGGCGCGGCGTATTTACCTCAAACGCTTGCCGCACAAATGGGTAACCTCCTGAACAAGACGTCAGAAGTCACCCAAGGTCCGTTGTTCCACAATCACCTGTCATGACCGCTCATTCTCGCACAGGCTACGGGTTGTCTGAAGGCGTGAGTGTCGCCTCTGAACCAGTGGAACTTCTGTCTAACATGCATATAGACGATCGCTGCGCTGACACGTCCGATTGAGGGGATGCTAAAGATGGGTGCGCCGCCGCCCAATACGACCGGGATCCTCCTTCCCGGACTCGAGGGGCGTATTGTGCGAGAAGATGGCACTGGCGTCGAGCCAGGCGAGGTCGGTGAGCTGTTACTTAAGGGTTGCAATATTGCCCTCGGTTACTGGAACAACCCTGCGTCGAACGCGGCCACCTTCGTCGATGGATGGCTGCACACTGGTGACCAATTCCGCGCGGATGAAAAGGGTTATTTCTTGTACGTACTGCCACTTTTATAGACACACCTCGCTGACATACTGTGCTTGCCAGCTTCGCTGACCGGGGGAAGGTTGGTTTGGCTGGGGGTTGTTGTGAATCATCTACTGACACGACGTTTCATCCAGGACACACTGAAAGTGTCCGGATCACAAGTGTCGCCGAAGGAGATCGAAGACGTTTTGTTCGCGCACCCCGACAAACTTATCTCGGATGTGACCGTCGCAGGCGTCAGCGGCGGTCGCACCGATGATGAGAAAATTCCCCGTGCATGGATCGTGCTAAGCAGTGCCGGCAAGAAGAAAGGGGCACCAGCCGTCATTAAGGCGCTGGAGCAATGGCACCAGGAGTCCTTGAGTAAGTACAAGTGGCTCCGTGGTGGTTTCGAGGTTGTGAAGGAGGTATGTACACACATTATTATTTGCTGCATAGCAAATTCGTGCTCACGCGGCACACAGATACCGAAGTCGCCTACCGGAAAAACCATGCGACGAGTACTGCAAGAGCAATATGAGCGACGCATAAAGAAGGCCAAGGCTAAACTCTAAGTTTTGTGCCATTGGATTTAGACGAGGTTATCTCATTCCAAACGTTCGCATCTGTACCTTATGAAATCGGCTTTCGAAACAAGAAATGAACAAGAGTGAAGTTTTGATTTTAAGCGTTCCGACCTTGTACTCTATTCTCACTCAGCTTTTGAACATTTACCAGACGTATTGGGATACAGGCAATCAAACCAACTCGACCATCTACATCTTTTTTTTTTGGTCGCCTTTATGAATGGCGGCATTCGTTTTCCTCTCACCTCGTTATGTAGACACTTCCTGTAACGCTGTATCCGCGACGGTGCCGCCTCGAATCCGCCATGGCCACCATAGCGACCTCGACCTGCGTGAATACGCACACGACGCGGCATATAATTTTTTGGTGCGCAATCGTGTCATAGTAACCGGTGATATCGTTCCCCAATTCCTATGAAGAAAGGTCTCGTTCCGCAGACTGGAGCGAAATGAGCCAGAGCGCACCAGGATATCATTTGTCTTGAGCTCGTATGGGTACGAGTCCTGGCTTTCTGGGCTGAGTCGCCTGCCATTCACGTAGGTGCCGTTCGCGCTCTGAATGTCCCGTATGAAAATCTGGATCGAGGAATTTGGTGTCAGGTCAGCTCAGGAGAGACACATCCTGAGTGGACCTTGTTTCCCTCCTGCCACACCTCCGCATGCCGTCTGCTAACGACGCTCGAGTCAAAGTTGACCTGTTTCCTATCCAGCGGGGGTGATTTGCTTGTTTTGCGTCCCAGCTGGACTCGGCGACCGGGAGTGGTGAGAGCGATTTGTTTGGGGATAAAAAACGAATCATTGAGTGGATACAGGTACAGAGCAGGGAATGCGGGAGACATGGAGAGCATTGGGGCAGGCATCGTTGCGGGAGCAGCGGACTTCTAGTGGGATAAGTAAGCCTTCCGATGCTTTCCGATCTTACCCACCAGAAGCTCGGGAGCCTTGCTTCGCGAGTAATATTACATCAGGGTTTGGAACGCGAGGGCATGAAACTGAAAGAGTTATTCCACTCCCTTCAAGGGAAAAGAAACCAGCATGTAGTGGAGTTCTGGGAGTCAATCACTGGGAGATATGCAAATTTTAAGGGCCGGATGATTTCTCGGGTTCATACGTACAAGAATGGGAAGACAGATGTGAAATAAGCTCGGGCCTCTTTGGGTGCCCTCGCTGGTTGACGTTCAACTTTGAGTCGAAAACGAATCCAAAAAAAGAAGTTCAACACGCAATTCGGATCGAACCTGCCGGACCGGCAAAAGGAAATTTAAAGTGGGAACCCCGCTCTATTGCACCGCGGTCCAACAAAATCTACTGTCGTTGGAGTCTATAGTATATGGTCTTTCGTTTATCAAATACAAGGATTCGGCATTTTTGCAAGAATTCGGCATTTTTGTGCAGGGCATTGAGTGTGGACCACCGGAGAAATGTGAGATGTGGGAATTAAACCGAGTTCACCACGGGCCCGGGATGTTCATAAATCATAATCCAAGCTGCGATAACTTGTACCGTTCAACTGAGAGGTGCCACGCGCTTCGGATAGTTAGTCATGAGAGCTAAAGACACAATGCTGGAAGCACGTACATATATCCATATTCAAAGGTTTGCCATGCCGCCAAAGCCTCTGGTCGCCCTGCAAGACTGGCAGAAATGCGAATGTGGAGGGTGCGCACTTCCTCCACCATCTCGACCAACACCCGTTTTGGATCCTGTCCTGTGGTTTGGGCACGCAAATTTACGTGGTTCGTAGTCTCTCCGGCGAGCTCTTCTTTATAAAATCTGGAGAGGTTTATAAGAACATGAGGCAGCTCAACAAGAGACACGGGACGAACGAAAGAACATCGTTCGCGAGGCAAAAGTAGTCACCGATGTCGGGGAGAATCTGGATGTAGGCCGAAATATCGCGGTGTGTTTGCTTTGGAAAGATGGCGCACGAGTAGCCCGGACCCACTCCGCTCAACGCGCGGAGATACTTGGGCCAAGTGATCGCGCTGGGTCGTACGGCCATTTTGCTGACTTCCGGCCTTTTTTCGAGGACGGTGCCGCTCAAGCATTGTAATACCGCACATCCCATTAGGTTGGCGCAAATTGGATCCCAATGATGGTATAACTTTCCCCAAATCTGGCTCAAGTGCGCTAGCACGGGGTTCTCTTGCGCGGCGCCCAGCAAGAGCCGCTGCTGATAATCTTCGAGACACTGCTCGCTAGCGACGTCGTCGATGTAGAAGAAAAACCTGGATGAAACCTCAGTAATGGACTGCCAAGAGCCTTCGAAGAACTGGTCACCATGAATACAGAGCGATGACGAGTTTGATTTCAAATGAGTGGCTGAAATAGCAAAACTATGGTTCAATCAGTAAGCTTCAAGACTGTAATAGCCGTGGTTCAAACCTCGACAATACTAGCGGCCTTGTTCGAAAGTGAGGTAAACAGGGCGCCTCCGTGTCCGTCATCGACGTTCCATGATTTTACTTCATCATCGACTGCCTTTGCAAGTGTATCCATGGAACTCTTGACAACCTCTGGGCCGCATGATGCCGTATAAGAGACGGCATCAAGCAAGGATAAAATAATGGTTTTAAGATCCAAAGCGTCATGGTCCAGCATGATGGCCTAGGGGTGAAACAACGGTCAGGAGCGTAGAAACGGTTTCTAACACACTTGCCTCCCGATGTTCTGGTCGACTGGTATGAGCGCTCATCTCAACTTCTAGGAGAGGAAATTGGGAGCTGTGTGTTGCTTTATATGAAGACGAATGGAATATCTGATGAACTTTTGAATCATTCAGTTTCTACGGAAGGGCACGGCGGCTCTATACCTGCCTGGAATTTTCGCGCAACTTTTACCCATTTGGAAGATTTCTCACCTAGCCGAGGAAGTAGTGACGTCAAGGTAATTAATTCAAGTATTTATTACCCAACAGACCGGCGGACTGGTGTTCGCCTCGCTCCTTTCTATGCTAAACATCATGCACCATGTGTGGATGTGATACACCATCACTCCCGTAAATTGGTTGTTTCGGGGCGTCCGGAAACATTTCTGAAACTTAAAGTTCCGGAAACGGATCCGGGAGTGTCGAAACTAAAAGTTTCTGCCACAATTCCGGGAGACCCGAAACTAAATAAAAGTTCCAGGTCGGCCGAAACTGTTTCTGATATTTTTGATTTCGGCGCTCCTGGAACCAATCGGCCCGGCCCTCCAGGAAAAGTTCCGGGAGGAGCTGGAACTTATGGTTTCGGGAACAGTTTCAGCAGACCACAAACTTTTAGTTTCAGAAACAGTTTCAACATTCATGAACCCGTTCCAGGAACTTTAAGTTTCAGAAACATTTCCGGACGCCCCGAAACAAGAGAATTTCCGGAGTGCATGTGTGTATTCTCGCATCTAGTTTTGAACACAACACAAAGGGGATGGAAGTTGGAGAAAAAACAGAGCCAGTCGACGAGCTTGGCATTCTCCCAGGACGATGAGTTCAGTAGCGTTTTCGATGGCTACTCAGCCAGAAGGAAAAAGCTCGGAGCCCGCGGTTTTCCATCCGGTTGTGGTGTGTAAGCCCCCAAGACATGTGGAAAGGCTGAAACTTGGTTCAACATCAAAGAATTCTTTAGATAAAGGTCCCTCTTTACAGCGACGCTGGCGGCGCCTTCGATCTTCCATCCTGCGAACCTGCCAAGACGACAATTTTTCACCACACGTTGCTCAAAGCACAACCCTATGGGCAATATTTGCTTCCGCCGTGCCGAACTCAACGTTCCGCCAACGAATTCTATCAAATCGCTTACCCGGAACAATACGCCCGCGTGTGTCCAAGATTCTATAACGGCGACGAGACTAATCCACTGCATCAGTTCATACACATTCGCCTGGAAATTATCGTCCGATCATGTCGCTGGTCTTTAGCGGTGTCGGAAGAGCAAGCGTGATACATATCTGATCTTGAAGATATCAATCGAACCGGGTCCTCAGACTTCAGTCGACGAGGAATCTACACACGGATCTTCTATTTACGGCAATGAGCGAGGATAATGGGCAGTAGATTCATGGTGACCTCAAGCTCCCTCTGTCTATCTGCGCCACTGAATTCCAGCTCGAGGTCAACTGCGCCACTGCCCACCGTAACGGTCGAGCCTTCACCGACAAGCTAAACGGTTGCGTTTCGTTATACCGCTAGGAATCTCTATTGATGAGATCGTTGGTGAGTCTGATTCTTCGATTTCTGCATGTATGAATGGTGGATCATGCTGCGCAAGTCCGATACAGTGGTTACGGCAGGGATCACTACTAGTGAGACTCGGTTTCTGGCTGAGTCCCGCGGGCGCCGGGCCCGTGGTTCTTCGATTCTGAAATCCTACATATACAATGGGTGGGGATCATGCCGCGCAAGTTTTTCCCATCATCATGACCTCCCAAATCACCGTTTTATGCGTGAGCGTATTGTGTGTTGCAATCCTGTGGGGCATTACCTCGCGCAGACGGTCCAAATTGCCACTGCCTCCGGGCCCTCGAAGGCTACCTCTGGTTGGAAATCTCTTTGACGTGCCGGCGACGTTCCAATGGGAGACCTTCGCGCGATGGGCCCAAGAATGTAGTGGGTGTTGTTATTAACGAGCTTCTGGGATAGCATTAACTAGTCCAAGACTCCGATATCATCTACCTCAGTCTCGCGGGGAAACCAGTGATCGTTCTCTCCTCGCTGGAAGCTACAGACGCACTTTTAGAGAAACGCTCCTCGATGTACTCAGATAGGTAAGGTGTGGTGTCAGTATCGGATTGAGACGGACTCAGAATCTCCCAGGCCTCGCCTCCCCATGGTCGCAGAATTAATGGGTTGGGACTTCAATATCGGTACATACCGTCATTGATACACTAAACAAGGCTGAACCCCGGGTTTCCAGCGACGATGAAATACGGTGCGAATATCTTATATTTTCGTTATGTCCACTTATCCTTGGAGCGATGCGTCTAGGTGAAGAATGGTGCGTAAACAACCACCTTTTATGTTCATTTACCTGATTAATTGACTCCTAGGCGAACACATCGCCGTTTATTCAACCAGGGCTTCAATGTCACCGCGGCCCGGAAATACCAACCACATGAACTGACCGTTGCTCACACCCTCCTTGGGCGTCTGCTAACCGACCCGGATGCATTCTCGGCTCATATCAGACAGTGCGTCAGTTTCGATACGTTGTGATTATTGAATTCTCATCGCGAACTTGTATTAGAATGGCCGGCGAGCTCATCATGTCCGCAGTCTACGGGATCGACGTTCTACCAACCAACGACCCATGGATTACATTGGCAAACAAGGCCGTTCATGCCTTTTCAATCGCATTTGTCCCGGGATTATACCTCGTTGTAAGGTTGCATACCTTCTATGGCCGGTGCAACTGAATCGATGAATCCTTCCAGGATACATTTCCGGTTTTGAAATACATTCCGAGCTGGTTCCCGGGTGCGAAGTTCAAGCGCCAGGCCCAGGAATGGAGGATACTAGCTCGGGGAATGAGGGATCTTCCCTTCTCAGAAACCAAACGCCAGATGGTGAGTTACTGGCACTTCACTAAATGGTGTACCCAAAACAAACAGGAATCTGGGATCGCACCCCCTTCGTTCACCGCCGACAGCTTGAGTGCCCTTGAGGAGCCCGAACGCGTTTTTTATCAGGAGCATCACATCAAGGCAACTTCTGGGACAACGTTCCTTGCCGGAACGGATACTACTGTGTCTTCCCTAGGGGTACGCGTCTTTCGCGCTTTTTGACGCGTCGCATACTGACGCATCCCCATCCAGACCTTTATTCTCGCGATGCTTGCTTATCCTGAGGTGCAGAAGAAAGCGCAGGCTGAAATCGATTCCATTACAGGCGGTCAAGCTCTCCCGACCTTTGAAGACGAGAATTCCCTACCATACATCTCTGCGCTCGTCAAAGAGGTACTTCGGTGGAGAAGTGTGACACCCTTCGGTGCGCTGGATGCACTCAATTAGTTCTCTATTCCCACTCACTCCCTCCAAGCCGTGCCCCATCTACTTGGTACCGAGGACGAATTTCGGGGGTACAGACTTCCTGCAGGCTCGCTCATCATTGGAAACGCGTGGTCAGTGGCCTATTTCTGGGATTCTGATATTTGACAAATGCTGGTCGCTGCTCCCCAAACTACAGGGCCATCCTACACGATGAGGTCCGTGGTGCCTTACATACATCGTACATATTTCAGACTAATTCTTTCCAGACCGTTTATCCGGATGCCTATGCCTTCAAGCCTGAACGTTTCCTGTTGAACGGGCGCCTAAATCCAGCCGTTAAAGACCCAGATTCCGCTTTTGGCTTTGGACGAAGGTGTATATGGGGCCGGTTCAACCATGTTCGATATTACTCATCCCTTCACACAGGCAATGCCCCGGAAGACATATGGCCATTTCTTCAATCTGGATCACAGTTGCTTCAATCTTGGCGACATTCAATATAGAAAAAGCCCTCGATGTAGACGGGAACATCATTGAGCCGTCGTACGAGTATCTTTCGGGGCTGATCAGTGCACCCCTCCCCTTCAAGTGCTCCATAAAACCGCGGTCGCCAGAGGCGGTTGGCACTATACAAGCCGCCGCTAATGATGCCCGCCGCCCAGATATTTCATCCTGAAATCTGCATGTATGTTCTGGAATAATTTAAGGACGCACTTTGGTTATTTCTGTTTTGTAATAAAAAAAAAGAGTTGTAACATAATTTGTAGGGTAACCAAAACCAAAGTAAATGCCCACCCCAGCGTAATACGATTGTAATTGTCCGGGATATTCAATTGTTCGCCACGTCCCTCCCATGCTCTGAACCTTCATTATTTACTCGTATCTGTCCACTCCGCATGTGTTCTAAAAAGGCAATTTAGTCCTTGAAAAATGAAGAGTGACTTGAATGGGAAAGGAACGTCCAAATTGGGCTCATGGCAGGCAGATATCCCGGGAAGTTTGCATGTGGCCCAGGACGAGTCGGCGGACAAATATATGGCTAGTCACACGTACGTACGTGGCCTGCTAGCCCGGTACTGAGGTTGGAAGTCGATGGGTAGAACTCCGATCAAGACAGAGTTCAATTCGCCCGCTCGGTGCAACGAGGGCCGGCATCGCCAGCCGTGCTCACTTAGTGGCCTGCCCATGCAACCAAGCTCCACATACAATCTTTGTTTGTCGAAAAGCAAAAACATATGCGGTCGCCGGGCCCGGTTTGTTTTAGGAACACTTTGTCCGTCCCATTACCTCAATTGGGCTAGAATGGCAAAGGGGGTTGAATCTGGGAATCCCTCTTCCTATTGATGGCTCGGCCAAGTACCGGTTCTGCCATCTTTTTCTGTGATCTTTTTTTTATGGCTCCCTCTATTCGGGAGAACAAATTTTGTTGAACTAGATTCAGATGAATGTGATTTCATTGTTGAGTCGAATCGAAATTCCAACCAAGACCGGGAGTGTCAAGCCAGCTTAGAACTGAGAGCACACAGTTTGGTTCGCCCAGATGCAGGTTCAACTTTGCTGGGAATAAGACCTGGTGCAAAAGGGACTCCACTCCCCAATTCATCATACTGGCCAAATTGCATCCCTCGTTCTATTCGGGGCTGAATCATTCCCTTTGGCCTCCAAATCTTTTTCTTTGCTTTCAGCTTCCATCACCGTTCAGTCGAACAAATTTATATTCGTAGATTTGATCTTGAGTGGAAGGTCGAGGCGAATTTGATGCCTCGTGCCCTAGCACAGTTCATTTGAACCTTCGCACACCCGGGTCATTTGGACTTGCATACATTCGAGTAGAGTATGCAAGACACAAGACGCGGTGGACGAGAAGTGATCCAGGTTCAAGTTGAAGTTAAAACTTCGGCAAGTTGATCCGAGCACGCAATTCGCCGGCGGAGCTTGAATCGCTATGGCTCCGCAGTCTTCCTTCCACACTATGATGGTCCTTCAAACGGACACATCCATGCGCTTTGAGGTACGTAGGTACTCAGTACAGCATAATGCCGCAGTGCGAAGTTTTCTCAGAGTTGGAAGGGTTTCATTGTTCAATATTGGTTCAATACTTATTCGTTCGGAATGAGATCTATAACAGGTGTACAAGAGATGCATTAAAGCGAGGTCGACTGGATTTTCTTAGGCGGTTTATGTGGTCAGACTGACGGCCTTACGGTCCCCGATATTCCCCGACAGAGCACGATAATAATTTTAATAAATTTGCGACACAATGACCGGTTGGGGTGGATAGATCGAGGCAGCACTCGAAAATCGAGAAACTCTGCTCGGAGACTTGCAACTGTTCCAGTCCCCGGAATACTCACGGATATTTTTCCGTTTCCAAGAATTTCTTGGTGAGAACGATTGTCATACCAGCGGTGGAACGCGGCTTCTCGGGGCGAGCAGAGTGATATAGTTGCAATGAAATTATTGAATCGAGTTGCCAATTCAGAGTTTCCTGGATTTCAAGGACACCTAAATTATTTCTCTTGATAGTTTGTTTGAGGAATTTGAATTTGTGATTTTTGTGGTGCATAGAGACATGTTCACATCGCGTCCAGCAACGTTAAGTGAACCGATAGTTAGATTTAAGCGCGTGAACTTGCCAGATTCACTCTCTTTACTTTGTTCCTGGCGTCAGTGCCAACGTGTCCAGGGGAAAGTCATTTCGATTCAATTTAATGGTACATTGGGCACCGATATCGCGTTGTCAGCACGGCAACGCCACCGGCGCACCGTTAGAAAGCGACGGTCACTCCAACGATGTCTTCCGTGATATTCCAAAGTTCCTCGCAGCGCTCCTGAATAACGCGTCGCGAGTCATGATAACATTTACGATCGAAAATCATATTACTCAACGCACCAGGTCCGCGCAATGCAGCGCAATAGCGTCATTAGCCTCTGTCGAATCTGTGAGGTATGCGCCGGGCTTATCTGAAATGGATATTCAAAGCTTCAGGATCAACCGGTGAGACGAAGTAGTCCATCACACCATTCAACCGAGGATCGAATGCTGCTGCAAGAGTACTGACGATGCGAAAAGAAAAACGGGAATGAGCATCGAACGGAAACGAAAAGGCGACTCGGTGCTTACGTCGCAGCTCCCTGCTGGATTGTCTTCCATTTAATGCTGGTGTTCTCCCTATTAGGCTGTCCGTTTGCGTCGAGCACGCCTGTACATACAAATCCTCATTAAACGCGCCTCATCACGAAAGCAGCAGGGCTGGCTGAACCTCGAGCTTTCAACTCGGTAGCGAGCTCCTCCCGCTGATGCGCATTCGTGAAAATAACTGTTGTCGGGTGAGTCCTGAGAATAGACAGTCGGATGAACTTGCTCGTACCGCCCGGGTGCAGACTATACGCATGAACCCGCCCCTGCGCGCGGCGCGACAGCTCAATCGCACTCATCACATTCGCGCACTTCGCCTGATGATAGCCATCGTGCCGCGTCGCAGCGGGGTCCCCATGCTTAGCATTGGAGCGCAATGCAGCGAGGTCGATACCAGGACCGCGCGCGTGCATAACGCTCGACAGGAACACCACGCGGGGAACGAAGTTATCGCTGGAGTTACGCGCTGTGAGGAACTTCGGCACGAGCAGCGCCGTGAAGAGAAAGGGGCCGAAATAGTCGGTAGCCATCATGGAATTTAACCCGTCGATGGTAGGTTCGCCGCGCTCCGAGCCACCAGCGGCATTGTTGATTAAGACCTGGGAGCGATGGGTTGAGGCAATGAAAACTGAGCGATATGTATAGGCATGATTATGTCGACGTACGTGAAGCGCCTCGGGGTATTCGCTCACTTCTGCGGCGGCTTGACGCACGGCGGCGAAGGACGCGAGATCGAGATGCAAACAGCGTATGTTGGCAGACGGCGTCTCCTCTTCAATAGCCTGCTTGGATAATTGCAATCTAGAGATAGCTCTCAGCGGACGACGAGGCGGCACTTTGATCGTTACACACCTATCTGCATTATATCCAGTAATTATCACGAGATTCGCGAATTTCGCGACGACCCGCGCGGTCTCGAAGCCAATGCCGCCGATGGTCGTGCCTGTAATGAGTACTTAGATGGCTGCCTTCAGCACTCAGTACCGATGCTAGATGCGTGTTGTGCTCACCATTTTTGCCGGCGATCTCCGTGGCGAGCGCAACAGCAACTTCGTCAGCGGTGGAGGAGAAAGTGAAGTTGGGGAGAGCCATGCCGCTGGAGCGCACGGAAGTGGGAGGGGTCACTGTCTTCAGTCTCCCAGGCTCAAATAAGGCGCAGATAGCATTTTACCGGGAGCGTTCACGGTCCGTGATCTCGGGACGCGATTATTACATCTTGATCGTCACTACACGGCTGCCCAAGTAACGCACGATTATTGTAAGGTTGGGGGTGTTACGATTTTGATACCACAATGATACCAATTTTCGTCAGACGGCAAGCTGCGTCTTCGTAAGTGTGATGCGCGTGTGATATCGTAGGACCAACAATGAGAGATTCTTACGATTGATGGGCTGTGCAACCCCAAATCGAGCAATACGACCGCTACCAACTACCATTGCATACTGCAGGTATACGCAGCACGGAGCTTAATAAACACCAGCAAGAGAGAAACAACACAATATGCATTCCTATGAGGCAAAAAGTACATGTATTGGGGAAAACAGCGCACAGCAGGAGGCCGACGAGCGCGACGGACGTCGGAGGGCGGCCGTTGGGAGGCGTCCGGGCGGAAGGGGAAGGGCGCGTGTTTTTCCCGAGTAGGCCCCGGAGTGGCGACTTGGGGTGCGGGGGCGCCGAGGCAGTGTGAGCTCGACCTCGACCTCGGGCTCGCGCGCGCTGGAGCTGGGCGACAGGCTCGGAACGCGATGGGACTTGAACTCGAAATAAAACCCAAGTCAGCAACATTTGGGGAGAAGGGTAGAGAACACACCACTCGATCTGCCGTCGATCTGCTGTTCTTCTTTGATTCCACATTCTCGTCCCTTCGCCCCATCGCCACGCTGTTGCGAATCCCGGATCTGGCAGATGTGACCAGAAAATGAGCTGCGATATCGGAGGCTTGAAGTAGTCTTGCTCCTTGAAGTTGAGGGTTTTGAAAATTTTGAGGGAGAACCTGCCAGAGCACAAGATGAAGCGCGGGTCGTGATGTGAGAGTAAGCAAATGGGGCGGGTGACGGAGAACAAGACCCAAGCATTGAGTTGGAGTGTTGAGACCTGAGGGCTTGAAGCACCCTTGCACGAGACGAAAAGACCTTGAAGCACAGTCGATCCGACACTTGAGTCCGTCCGCTTGGAAGCGAGTCTTGGTCTTCATGAACTTTTACAGCGGGCGACTGGGCGAGTTCAGGTTGTTTCGGGCTTGAGGCTGCTTGAGGGCGTTGAGAATGCAAAGCAGCGAGATGGCGGGAGAGAAGGAGTCCCTTCAAAATCAAAATCAACCATCGATTGAGGCACGTGTATGATGCGCACGGACCCTCCAGTCAGTGCTGGACTTGACTGCGACGCGCATGAACGCTATATTGAAATAAATGAGCTTGAATGCTTCAGCCTCAAAACAAATTCAGTTTGGGCGAGAACAGACTATTTGTAAACTCAACCCTATCCGATATAAAATTTGTATAAAATCCAAATAAAATCTTCCAAGACTTCACTAGCAGAAATTCACTTGAAGTACTAATGCATGCCAATGGGGAACTTCCACGGTTTCGACAGCCGTCCTTCCAGCCGGTGCACAGGTGAAGGTTCCACATTGTTCCCGTGTGGGTTCACTTTGGCGGTACCCAGCGCCATATCTACACCGGTGTAGATATGGCGCTGCCATCGGTGAAACCGCTGCTTCTGGACAGCTATGTGTCTTGATAATGGATGTCGTAGATCAGGCTTGAGCGCTTGAGCACCCGCCCTGCTGGATGTTCCATGATGTGGCCAAGCCGCTGCTGCGAGGCTGAGACTGCGACTCTTATTATAAGTGACGTTGATTGCTTATTTGGGAAACCGGATCTTTCCGACATCTTACCAACTTGTGTGATTTTGATGAACTTAGGAATCCGTGAGGTAGGAAGATACGGATTCTTGCCGCCGGAAATAATAATGTTTCTGGCGAATATCATACGATTATGATGCGACTGATGTTACCACTTGGTAAGTTCCGCAACCACAGCTAATCGTAAAATTTGCGTTTGGCCGTGTAGTATATCGGTTCTGTTACAGGACGCGATCGCAATCCAAGAATAGCAAGGGATGGGCGGAGAGAATTCCCGGTAACGTAAGTTACGGGTCTTAGAGAGCCCTATTTTTCGATTTTGGCCGTGCATCACATTTTCGTCAGCATTCTTCACGTAAACACTTCAAAGTTGCCTGTTGCCGATGATTGCCGGGGTCACATCTGTAATCCTGCTTGCGTAAGATTCTTGCGTCCAAGTCCTCAACAATGTAATACCGTTCGACACCTATCCAGATCTCGTTGGTGTCCTACTGCCAAATCTGTATGTTGAATTCATTGCCTTCAATCTATCGGGATTCGAAGTCCGAAAGTTTGAAACTTTCGAAGAGCACCATGAAGTGCTGCGATACTCACCCTCAATACCTGTAGGATTCTCTTGCGCCTTATGGTGACAGAGATATTCCGCGACAGTATGCAACACACTATACCGAATTTTTTCATAATCTTATTCCCCCAGGTCGTCCCCCCATTTGATGGGTTTGACGGTATTGACCCTTGGGCACCAAGTTGTCCCATCACGATAAGTTATCCACAGTCTCGTTCCGGGGTACCAAGTACCGGCGTACCGAACTGTACTGTGCTATTTCGTTCAACTCTTCGCGGCCAAAAAGACTCAAATAAATCGAAAAAAATTTCAAATTAAAAAGGTTGGACGTGACGGACGATTGACGAATTGAACGAAATAGTACAGTAATATCATAGGGGAGAATTCCTATGTACGCGGGAACAATACTAAGCAGTCACCAGGAATGTTCTACCTCAAAGTACACCGCGGTGTGTGAGCGATTTTCAATCTTGTCCTTGCCGCACTAGTCGGCCTCACAGCTTTATTACGACTTCACACAATTGTCAAGACTCAGGACTATCGAGTCAACTAGTACTCGCCTCGGAAATATTTCTCAACTGCCAACCACCAAATTCGATTGGAGGCAATCATAGCCTTACAACACTTGATTGACCGCGGCAATAACTGAATAAATATTCCAAGTTCAACACCCAATCCTCAAGAACCCGTGGTAAGTTCGTAACATCAGGAAGCAACAGGGCTCGGTGTGAGTTGGTTGAAAGTGGACACTCGCATTTTTTTTTACAGTAAAACAATGTTGACTCAACACAGAAATATTATCTGAGACTGGGTAATGGGCCACCTTAACGCTTTTCGCCTCGGGCCCGCACACAGTAATGATTATGTCCATGCAGATGCAATATGGGAGGAAGGGATGCATCTTAGGAGTGTACCCATAATTTTTCCTCGAATTTATAACATGGTTTCATGACTCACCAGAATTTTCTTTCCGGCGGTATCCAAAAGTGGCAAAAATGGGGAAGTGGGCCACTTGCCACATTCGCTGTTAGCTATGGGACTATTCACCACAGGGCATCCCAAAATGGTTAGGAGATATACTCACACCATTCCATGCATATAAACCCCACATCTGAACAATACCAAGGTCGTCATAATTTCTGTTCCAGGCGAAGTAGGGGCGTGAAATGGCAGTGCAAATTGAACGACTCGCCCCACAAAACACTGAGGGTGTTGAGACTCCAAATTAAGCCATAAACCTGTTCATAGGATGTATTCGAACCCAACTGGGCACAAATAGTGCCACGCCCACGGTTATAACCCTTCAAACAAAATCCATCTTTATCTGCAGTTGGAATTTGGTGTTTTTGAGTACTTGATCGCTGTGACATGGAGGTGGCCCAGCTAAAATGATGTAAACTTGATAGACTACACATTTCGTGGTATAGATTGCGACAACAAAGTTCTAAGTTGGTAGCACACTCAGCTGGTCCATTAAAGAGGTGGCCCAATTGTGTGGTTCGAAGTCAGCTTGCGGTCTTCTTTGCGGAATCTGGAGGAGATATAGCAGTATTTTGGAGTATTAGGGCCTCAATGATTGTGCATTCGAACTAGAGGAAGAGAATGAGCCAAAAACCTCGCAAATCCAATAAGTATTGGTGGAGAAACAAGCAGCAAACGAACGCCAAGGCTGTTCGGAGATAAGAAATGGCGTTCACACACCGTCCTCCCGATGGGAAACTTCCCACAATTCTTGATCGCCGCGTTGAAATGCCTCCAAACTTGACATACGGCATCCTCATAGGTTGCGTTATTTTCCATCAAAGCAGCTTGGCTAAGGCAAGTGGCCCACTACATAGTGTGGCCCATATCCCAGTCTCATATAATATACAACCAGCTGAACCCTCTGGTAGAGATACCAGGACATGTTCAGAAAACCACAGTGTCGAGCTAACTTTGCGACAGCAAAAACTCACATCATGTGAAGCCAATAACCCAATATAGTTACACGATAACGAAGGATAGTCAGAAATGCAAGTGTTGAGGATTGTGAGGACTTGTGAGGTTTGCGAGGATGGCCAGAGGCAAGCCAAAGGAGAAATTACGGAAATTGAACCGATCTGAGCATATATGTGACGAGCCCAAATTTATCTTCGTTCCGTCCCGTTACCGGGCCCTGCCGCTTGTCGGCCTTACATGCTTTATATTAATGGGTTCTCACCAAGATGGAGCAACAGCAACCAATCAGCGGATGACATTCCCGCTACCTTTAGGTACGGGTCTTATAGCGCCTGATTTGACAGTTCTCGCAGAGCATCACATTTTCGTCAGCATTTTTCGCGTAAACGGCTTCATTCTCCAGGCAAATGACACTGGTTTGTCATTTGAAACCTGTAAGACAGGACGTGCCGTGCTGCCGCAACACCAATCAATGCCAAACTTCGACGTGGCAACCTAGCTTTTTTCTCGACCACCACCATGCCTACCGCCGTCTTCTGCAATGTCCCCCTTTCCACAAGCTTCAGCTGTGATCTGGAAAAGTCTACCTTGTCTCTCGAATGGGTGCTTGCTTCTGGAGTTCAAGCTAAAAATTCTGTGGTATCTGGTGTGCTCTCGCTTCCGTACAGTGACGACGGAGCGGAAACTGTCTGTTCTCTTCAAGTACACCTTTCTATTGCCTCATCTCTACCGTTTGATCTGGTCCTTGGCTGAGACTGGCTTCAATTCTCTCGTGATTCGTTACCAAATGCATGCTTTCATCTCACATCAGGTGTGCTCGACCTACGGCCAAGAGGTGTTTCTTTTTCTAATCCAGTGCCTTACCCTCACACTGTACCAGTCAATCATATGCCGCGGCCTTCTATAAATCAGCCCATTGATGTCGACGACGTCGAGTCGACGCCTCACAGAACATCAGGTATTCTCTACTGTCTTTTCCTAATCCTGCCTCTGACTTGTCAATCCAGATTACGTGCAAGACTCCTCCGGAGCATCGTCTTCTCAAACGATGCTTCAACCCTCCTCCACTATCTCTCACCATATTCTACGCGATATATTTCTTGGACATCATTCTACACGTTCACGCACTTCTATATTTCATGCCGAACTACCTGCTATCAAACATGCACTTGATCTTCATGCTATACCACATAATGATATGACTTTGATTGAATGCCGACGAGCTCTGCTTCATCATATTATCTCGGGCAGTTGTGCCGACTACGCTATTCATGCTTCCTCACATCCTCGGCCTCAGCGTACTGATTGTCGTTGTATAGCTCGTGATTTTGAATCTGCGAAAGATATCTCGCAAGCAGCTTTCAATATGGTCTTGAAAGCTGACCATAAGCAAATGTCGACTGAGGATCTTTCACATATAGCTGCTGCATTGAACCTGACAATTTCTGGCAGCCGCAATCTGCGTTTCAAGATACGTGCCTTGATTCGCAAGCTTTTCGATACAATTGCCTCATCTGAAATGGATAACTATTCTTCCGCATCTGTGGCCGATTTCTTCAATTCTTTTGAAAGCCATCGTCGACCCATTCTAGTTTCTATTGCTGCTCTACACCGCATTGAGATACCGACGAACGCCACGATCGAATCCATACGCACCAAGATAACGGAGCACATCATATCAGGCCAGCGTGCTCAATTTGCCAACTCAGACACACTTGCTGGTCGACCGAAAGATTTATTGCTGCCTGACTGTGCTGACGTGTACCGTGAATGGCAATTCAATCAAATTGATCCCGACCTCCAATTACACATTCTCATTGCACTCTATGGAAGCAAACTCACGGTAGTGCCTTTAAGGCGTCTTCCCTCTTCTCTAAATATTACCTACCAGCATTCTGACTCCTTGCGAAACCTGCGTAAAAAATTGAAATCATATATCATTAATCTGCGGAGGGGAAAACATGTTGAGCGATCAGAGCAAGAGAAAGATTGGGTCCAAGCCCGTTTCGACGAAGAACTTCGGAATATTATTTCATCTTGGCCACAAGTTATCTCACAACAATTAAAAGAGAGAATCATCAACCTCTTTCGAGAGCAAACTTCTTTTGAAGCTCTGGCTACATTCACATGTGCGTCATGCGCTGAAGCGGTTCCTATGCGATCCCACTGCTCTTTATCCCTCTCAGAGTTTGACTCCGATATTCTAAAGCGACCCGATTTAAAAATGAACGAACAGCTCCTTCTGGACAAGTATAAATACCTCCACCCGGATTGCATTCCTCCGCTCATGCCATTTGATGAAGGACCATTGTGTGACCTTCTTGTAGATCATGATGGCATCTCTTTCCCCTCGGACGGTAGTCAACCTATTCTATCTCTTTGCTCCGAATGCCAGTCGTCTTTGAAAAGGGGGAAGCTTCCTCCATTATCACTAGCAAATAAAACTTTTCTTGGTCCTGTTCCAGAAGAATTGAAGAATCTAACTGTCATTGAAGAAGCTATGATAGCCAGATGCCGTTCTAAATGCTAGATTATTCAATTGAGGGAAGAAAACCAGGATCTTGTTCTTGCAAATACGCAACACGGAATCGAGGGCCATATAATAATTTATCCTCAACAGCCGTCTAAAATTGCAACCATGCTCCCGCCGTCGATCGAAGAGATTACATCACCGATTTGCGTGCTCTTTGTCGGATCTTCTTCTACTACCCCACAATAGCTACGAGAACATGCAAAACCACTAGCTGTTAATGCTCACCGTGTACGATCAGCCTTAAAATGGCTCAAAATTCATAATCCATCGTACAAAGATGTCTCGTTAAACGAAGAATGTCTCCAGCAACTTGAAACCGACCCTGTACTACTTTTTTCAATTGAACATATTCGGCCAAATGCCGCGAATGAAGCCTCTACTGCGCGATATGACTCGAATCCAACTCCCCATGAATCTGCGAACCAGTCTCGATCAACCGACATTCCGTTCCAAAATGTTGTCATCGCAGATGTAGACTGTCATACTTAGATCTTCTAATGAACTTAGAGCTGCTGCACTTCGACATGTGAAAAAGAAAGGAGGTGGATACATTCAAATCCCTCATGACAAAGAGCCTGAAGACGAATTTCAGAAAAACAGCCTATTGTTTCCAATGATTTATCCCACTCTCTTTCCGTATGGTCTTGGTGGTCCAGATGACTTCAAACGACCCGTTGCCCTATCACTGAAAGGACATGTCAAACATCTATTTAACTTGGCTGACCCCAGGTTCCAAGAGCACCCGTCTTTTCTATTCACCGCATTTAATATTCTCCAGCGTCGCGAGATGCTTTTGCATACTTCTTTGAAAGTAAAGAAAGCTAATTTTGCCTCTATTGCTGCTCAATTTGCCTCTGTCTCCCCCGAAGTTGTCCAACGGGTGTCTGAACGCATCAAAAATGGTAATTCTCCGAAACCGAAGAATGAAGAAGAACGCAAAGTCTTGAACCTTCTCAAACAAGTGAACGCAGTTGCATCTAATGTTCCAGGATCCTCTGCTGCAAGAGTCGCAATGCGTAAAGAAATTTGCGGATTAATGATTGAAAAAGGCTTACCAAGTTTCTATGTGACTATTAATCCAGCCGACGTATATAATCCCGCCGTGAAATTTTTGGGTTCGAAATTGACGTGGATGATTTACTGCCTAGCGATGTACCAGACTATTGGAATCAATCTGTACTTGTAGCAAAAAATCCGACGGTTGCTCCGAGATTTTTTAATGTGTACATGAAAGCATTTATTTCTGTGCTTCTTAGGTATGATCAGGTAGCGGGCCATGCCGCTTGTCGGCCTTACCCTCTTTATACGTCTTGATGACGTCTGGGCCAATCCTGCAAGTGCCAACTTCATGCCTCGCGGCAGACGACGTTGATTGGACGACGATCTTCCTCAGTGAGGACCATCGCGGTCTTACTCGAAGATCTAGTCTGAGGGAATGTCGATCAGCCCGCGAAATTGCTAGTCGCGGATGAAGTGGAGCCAGAGCCTGAGCTGTATGCTAAGGGCCTGTTCGGAACCCAAATCCATAAGACGGATTATGGATTACTGGATGGACTCTTCAACATAAGACGAGGGAATATCATAATACCACATATGGCAATGATATTGGCGTGGAGACGATGCAAGACACAAGATTCGGTGGAGGAGAAGTGATCGAACGAAAACCATGTTCAAGTTGAAACTTCGGCAAGATGATCCGAGCACGCAATTCGCCGGGGAGCTTGAATCGATGCGGTTCCACACCAGGATGGTCTTTAGAACAGGCGTAGATATAAGCTTTGGTGTAAGTACGGGGTACAGCATAATGCGACAGCGCGAAGTTTTGAGGGTCGACTCAGTGTTGGAAGGGTTTCAATACTATTACTTGTTGGTTCGAAATGAGAAGATATAATAGGTGTACAAGAGGTGTACAAGAGGTGCGTTAGAGTGAGGTAGCCTGCATTTTCTTGGGAAGGTTTCGTGGGCACTATATACGGGTGCAAATCGTCTATTGTTTCCTCAGCAAGCAATATACAAAGTATTCGAACGACAGATGAACGCACCGTTTGAACATCTAAAATTCAGAACCTAACGCTTCGGCTTCCTTGCTGTACCATCTCGAAAGCTTCCGGTGCGCGGGGCGGGGCGGGGCAGAAGAAGCGGCCAATGCTAATGACAATCCGTGTGAAGAGACTGCGACGAGGCTATGAAATGATATTAGGAGACGAGTTTAAAGTGAACACAGTGAAAAGACTTGCCACATCTGGGATGCCATCCATGAAAGTATACTGGGGCGGAATCCCAGGCGGGCTACTAGTGATCGAATAGTCGGGCGGATGGATGAGGGAGTAGTAGGACGGAGGGTCATCGTTGGCAGACATCTAACAGGATTGTCAATATCACTTGAAGTAAATTGAGCCTACTTGGAGAAAAGCAGGCTTACTCTGAATAAAGATCTGTAGGAAAGGCGGGGCTTTGGGAAAATAATTAGAGGTCATTGAGCGGTTTATATGGTGTTACGGGCGAGCGGGTTGCGGGCTCGGGCCCGGGTTACGCGCCGGGCGCATTGTCATTGGTCGCTGTTAAATCTCTGGATCGCGGCCATCAACACCACAATGAAAAGATTCCACAAACCTAAAAATAAAATGTTCAACAACCTCTTTTTTGCTCTTTTTTTTGGTTAGTATTTACTGCTTCCAGGACAAGCCGTGGCTTTCAAAAAGGCAAAGGCTGCGGTAGTCGCTAGAATTGTATCTGGAGTGTTGAAATTCGGTACACATCAAGCGGCTGTGCCGTTCCACATCTTCTGCGATATGGAAGGTCCAAAAATAAAGCTTCCCTTGAAATTTCGGCCCGTCCATCCAAACGCAATTTGCCGGCGGAGTTTGAAATCCTACATACCGCGGCGGTGTCCAAAATGCCGCTATGCGCACTTTGCGACCCAATACCTCGCACGTCGTCACCACGTTCATCCTCTTCCTCCTCAGGTGCCGCATCTCCCAACGCCGCAAGCGGATACGCGACCGCGAGGCTCGAGCTGCACGGCCACGTCTTAGGGTTCCTTCTGCTAGGAATTAAACCAATCCCAGCCCAACAAGGCATGCCTTCGGCATAGATTACATCAATTGGGCTGTGCAAACAGACAAATGAAATGACCAGCTCGGGATGATTGCGAACCGGAGACATCAGTTGAACTGTCCGAACCAATTAAGCGTTCGGAGTCAAGCTGAACTCGGTTTTCGAACGTGACCATTCCGCTGGATTTGCGCCGCGATGCCGAGCAAGAATATGCTCTCGGACTATTTTATTTCGACGCCCTCATAAAGCCCGAGGAATTAAACCAATCCCAGCCCAAGCATGCCTTCGGCATAGATTGCATCAATTGGGCTGTGCAAACAGACATGGCCGGCTTAGGATGATTGTGAGCCGAAGACATCAATTGAACTGTCCGAACCATTGAGTGTTCGGAGTCAAGCTGAACTCGGTTTTCGAACGTGACCCTTCCGCTGGATTTGCGCCGCGATGCTGAGCAAAAATATGTCCTCGGACTATTTTATTTCGACGCCTCATAAAGCCCGAGGAATTAAACCAATCCCAGCCCAACACGGCACGCGTTCGGCAATGATTACATCAATTCACAGGCGGCAAAGGCCGCGGCTGATTGGAAAATAAGGCACAATGGTTTATACGTGGTTGTTGGCTGGACGTTGGCTGGCGATTGGCCGTACAGCTCGATGTCCCGAGACGCACAGAAGATCATAAGGCATGTAGACAAGTCAGAGAAATAAAAATCTCAACTCGTCAATCTACATACGAACCGGTGGCAAGGGTTGTGAGATGCTGACGGGTCGGTGTGCTCCCCTTGCCTTGTACGAGTGTGCAAGGAAGAGATCATGAACCTCGCGGTCTGAAATGGCTTGTGCGCCATCGCACAAGACTGATCAGTATGCACTGAGCTAGTGAGTTGGAGCGCTAATTTGGGCAGTGGGATTGAGGTGGCGTTCCTCTCTGATCTTGAAATGTGGATGGACACAGAGAACAGATAGAGCGCACGACACACATTTCGGTTGAACTCGCACTAAACTTAGAGAGCAAATCTAGAGAGAGAAACGACGGGCGCAATTGCACACTTTGAAAGTCACTCGCATTCAATCAAATGAACTAGTGGCAGATTCTTGAGTTTATTGAGGCTCGAGTTCATAATTTGCATCTCATTTTCGAGGTGGGGTCCAAGAACAAAAGAGTACCGCAAGCCGGAAATTTCTGGCCCAAGCCAGAGATATCTCACGCCAAGATTATCAGCACCAGTTCCTCCGCTAACATCGCGAATTTGTCGTAGACAGCCAGCTAATGTTCTGCCAACTACCGCGTGTAAAGCGCACATAAGCCACTGTGGCTTATTTTTGGTAAGGCAAGACGCGTGCTGCCTGTAATTGAACTGGGCAAACAGACAAGTGGCTTGGTACAAGGTATGACTCGTTCTACCTGTCCTTGCTGATGATCCAGCATTAGATAAACGGGGGCGGGTTTCCTGCCATTGCCAGGGGATGCCCTCCTAAACTCAGTAGTTCAGTAGTTCAACCCAATTATGGATTGTGGGCGCAAAGATCACTTCGAGTGGTGAACCGGGCTAGAGGGAACCGAAGGGCAAAAAATCGTCATGTCGGAACCAGCTAATAACCCAGCCTCGAATCGAACAAGGGACACTCACTCAAATCTCAGGCGGCCACTTTACATGTGGATACCACCCTGTTCTGGGTCTTTTATCTGTTGGTGCATGAAACTTTACAGCTAATTGCAGTACCTAAGGTGCGGATTAAAAATCTCTGTTTTGGGATGTTTTCAAAGAATTCCCGATACCTCAATCAGTTCTTCCCCGATTCACATGAAAACTATACAGATCTACTCAGCTAATTCATACGCAATTAGTGATATAAAGAAATCCATGAAAATCTTATGTATTTGGAATTTTCTGCTTTTGGGCTGTTTTCACACCAAAGGCCATCTAGCATGCTGAAAACATGTTCCAGTGGCCTAATATTTGAGGAAGGACAACATTTATAACTAGAAGAAATTAGTGATGAAGCCAGAAATCGGGATAAATTACTTTACAGTCCCTGCAGCTCCGTCAGATATATTCACCAGTTTTAGCCTTGAAAGATACTGTAAACATTGTATTTATTGAGGAATTTCATATGTTTCTGGCTCTATCACTGATTCCCTCAGTTATACACATTGTCCTTCCCAATATATCAGACCACTGGGATATGTTCTCGGAATGCTAGACAGCTTTTGGTGTGAAACCAGCCTATAACCAGAAAATTCCAAATACATAATATTTTCATGGATTTCTTTCTATCACTAATTGCATATGAATTAGCTGAGTAGATCTATATAGTTTTCATGTGAATCGGGGAAGAACTGACTGAGGTATCGGGAATTCTTTGAAAACATCCCAAAACAGAGATTTTTAATCCGTGCCTTAGGTACTGCAATTAGCTGTAACGTGTCATTCTTAATGTAGGCCGGCATGCGCAGTTCACTTTTACTGTTCACTTTTACAGCCCCGCCCGCCACACGTCCATCTCTTCACCTCTCCACCTCTGCACCAAAATCCGCCAAAATCCACGGCTAATAATTACACCCCAAATTAATCTTCAACTCAAACCCAACTTTACTCCTCCTTCTTCTCATCCTCATGCACGCACAATTCATGTCCCATGCCTCCAACCTCACCTCGTACACCCTGCATGCTCACCACCCTGGTCCACCTTGTCCTGCATCTGCATTAATGCTCCTTAACGTTGCGGTACAGGAACTGATTATGATCGTATTAATTTATTTGTAACATATGTAAGCACAGTAGAATCTCCTTGTACAGTAGATTCTACTCTCAGGCTTCTGCTTTGACTTGACTTAGGGATTGTCTCCACCCTGTCCCGCTTCCTGGTTGCGTCCACACCCCGGGTATTATACCTGAGTGGATATCATACCCTGTTCAACTTGTTCTGGGTTCCACCTCGCACCCTGACCCATGATATACGGCCTCCTAACGAGGAGTCCGTTCGGTTGGTCTTGCTGCTCAGTGAACACACCAGTTGTTAGTTTCTGTCGGGTTTCTCCTGGTTGTGGTTCTCGCCAGGTTGCTCGCTGTTTGGCCAACCCAGAGGCTGTTGCTGACAGAATAGGCAGAGTCGTCGAAATGACGCTGGACCACATCAATCCTGCTCGAAAGTTACCCATTCATTTAAGTTTCAATATCAATGTGTTGGATCCCTTCGTGGCCCCTTTGACCGTATATCTGGTATGTAAGACACACCGCCTTCCGAGAAATACGATTGACACTCACGCCAAAGCAAAGGTTGACGGGGGATTCGCATTCAGAGGGTAGATATATCTGCGAGGCACTCTGGGAGACTAGACTGTTGGTTGCCATGGACTTAGTGGTAGGCACACAGCCCATCTGAGCTTCGTGCTCACTTATTTATTCGCATTTTAGGAAGTGAACCCTCTGTGGGCGATCCTGGTGGTGTAAAGTGTACGGTTAATGTCGGATGTTCTTTGATTTGGACGGTACTGTGTATGTACTCAACTGTTCAGCTGGGTTTGGATTTATCATCACCTCACTATAGGTGAAACTGTATTGTAGCCGTCATTGGCCTGCAGAAAAATCTAAGGAGTCGTGATGTTGATTTCTTGTTCAGTGAGAGCGCCGTGACGTGAGCATTTTCTGCTAGTAACTATTTTAGAATACGAATTATCTTCCACGCGTCCCATCCCTTTGGTCATCCATGAGTCACCAAAACTGTCCTCCTATGCTTTTGGATGCTTACCATGAGATTGATCCGAGTTCCTATTCCTTAACATTTCAGTGTAAGATAAGAATGTCCTGATCCTCTGACTGTTCATCAAACGATAGACTTTGAGCGGGTTTATCAACCAGCGTTCAGTTGCCTTTGAGGTAAGTTGAAGTTCTAACTGAATCCGATTGTGTAGTGAACGAAGGTTATGCTTCAGTGACTCGGTTGTTCGGTCACTCTATTCAGAGTTCCGGTGTAGCCACCTACGCTTACCGTACCAGAACTACGTACATCTGAACAAACTGAATCTAGGAGCCCCTTGAACTTAGTGAAGGGCGCGCCACCGCTGCGCGCAAGAAAAATGCGTGAGAATTGGTGCAGATGCAGGAAGTGCCCGCGACAGAAGTTGTTGGCTAAGATTCTGAACTAAGTAGTATAATTGATATCAGATATTGTGAAGGAGCGATGCACAGTCTGGCTGACAGAGCAAGGTGCAACAGCGTTCAAAATTTGATTGGCCAAGTTTGAGGGTGCAAAAGATTATTGGACACTTCACGACCAGGGCGAATCTCATTACTTTGCATGCTATTGAGTTTGACTCGGTGAATTAGGGAGGAGATAGAAGGTGAATCATGGCCGATTCGTCGCAAGAAACACACCAGGAAAAAACCTCCTTTACTGATTTACCACTAATTTTCTTTCCCAAAAATAATTGGGCAAAGTTACCCAAATTCACGGCAAGAAGGCTGAAAATTTGGTAAAGCCGGGAAATATGAGCTAAGTTTCGGACGTGCACTTATACCAAGATACAAAAATCAGAACACACAAGTCTAGAATAGTGTGGTATATATATGATAGTCGCTTATCGAATTCAGGTAGAAGTATCGGCACTTGTCCAACACATTGGTCGACTTCCATTCCGCTGGTGCGACCGGACCAATTTCAACTTGGCAGTAAATGAACGCTACTGCGAATGTTGGCAACGGGTATGATGCTTGAGCCTCAGCAAGATTGTTATATGGCTAATTGTTCTACGATGCGCACTCCTGCTGCGAATTTCGGACCCCCCATGTATGGTGCGTACCATCTTATACTTTTGTCCCTTTGCAATTGGGAGTTGCAAGGGGGATTAAAATTCCACG
Organism: Mycena galopus ATCC 62051; assembly: GCA_014925785.1. Taxonomy (NCBI): domain Eukaryota; kingdom Fungi; phylum Basidiomycota; class Agaricomycetes; order Agaricales; family Mycenaceae; genus Mycena; species Mycena galopus. The sequence goes on from WIQG01000346.1 coordinate 43,297, forward strand.
CGGGGATGGGGGGGGGCGGTCCAGGTGGCCTGAAAAATATTTTTAGTATATATTATCCAGAGCATCTAAACAGCCATTAGAGCCTCAGAGAAGTGTTATTTGATTGTCAAAGGGTCACTCCAGTCTCTAGAAAGAGGATTGGATGATATTTACACTCTCAACTGGGGTATTCTGTAGATTTTGTTGGAATCAAGCCAAATGTGGTTGATGCTGAGGTCGAACTTTTTGCAACTGTTGCAGTCAAGATGAATGGAAATGTTGCTAAAGGTCATTGGAAAGGAAATTGGGTGTATTCCAGGTCAAGGAAAGTGGTAGGAAGCAAGTTGGAATGCGCCGGCTCAAGGCGGACAGCCGGCCCGGCGCCAGGGGTGGGAGACTCCTTCCCTATTAGAAAGGAGGGAGGGGGGGAGGGGCGGTAAGCCTGGGGTTGAAAAAAAAATTCGCCCCCATATCCGAATTTCGAATCTCGATTCCCCCTTGGGGAGTTGCGCCAGTCTCCAAATAATCTACCTGTCAGGCCGTCCTTTAACCAGTCCTGTGAAAAAACAACCATACCAGTACCGAGGCTGTTGAAGTCGTGTGCCCAGACTCAATAAAATAGAACCGGCTCTCGCGCTCTCGTATGGTCCGGTGCGTCCACTATAGGCACGGATACCCAGATTCAAAATAGATCTGGGAACCAGTGTGGTGCCTATCATAAAGGCGGGGTGCCGTTTTATCATCGCTCCGTCACTTCTTCTCCCCAGCCCCCTTCGACGACCATGGACACCAGCGGTCTCTCCGGTGTCGCTAACGCTAGTGATATCAAAATGTCCGAGAAGGACTTTCATGACCACGTCGCCCAGCCAGGACGTACGCCACGCCCGGTTCCAATCTTGTATTTGGTTCTAACCTCAGCTTGCAATGGCAGTCCCCGAGGGCGGTGATGGAAAGCCGACCTCGTTCGCTGAATACATCCACTGGGCCACTCTTCGCCGCCAAGTCGAGGCAGAAGATTCAACGTGAGCCATTTTTTGCGACCGGCGCTGACCCTCGGACGCTGACTTTTTAAATCCATAGCGTGGTCCACAGCAAAGGGTTCGGTGTCGTCTTTGCCAAATTTGGGAAGGAAAAGGAGCATGGCGTGGACGTCATGGTTCACGAAGCAAAAGAATCGACGGACGATCTGCGCGGAATGTCTGAGCACGACGTCGAGCTTTTGAACGCTCGCCGTGCACTTCGTCAGGCAAGCGCATGTTATTCTGCCCAGCTCCGCACTTGCATACCGCGATATTTCAGGCCGGATGGGCGACAGTATTCTATCTTGTGACGTGCGATATTTTAGGCCGTGAGGAAACCTCGCATCATGTATACTTTCATTCTCACTGACTTCCACCAGCGTTCAACGCGCCATTCGCCATCGCCAGCATTGGCCTTACACCTGGGATCCTGCTCTATATCTTATTCGGGGCTTTCGCGTTTCTTTCCGGAGTCATGCTCTGCAAGATCTTCTGCCGCCTAGACTCTGTTCGATTTCCCATCAAAACATATGGAGATTTAGGCTATGTGATCTTTGGCCCTGCCGCGAGACACTTCGCCTCGCTTCTTCAGACCATCCGTGTGTTCTTTCAGGTTCATATGCATCCACATCCTTTGCTGACATACGACGCAGAGCTCATAATCAACGTCGGAATCATTGTATGTCTTGTTTCAATTCGTGTGATTTCAAATCTGACCTAGAATTGCAGTGCTTGGTAACACCCCACCATTCTCTCTTTTCAAGCCGCCCGAATAATCCTTTCTGTCTCCCAGTCCAACGGTCAAAGTTTGTCGCAGCTGGTTGTTGGCGGTGGTCACAACATTTGTTTCACGTCAGTTGGGCCCCTATCTGAACTGTCGTCGCACCTGAATGACTGCTGTTCAGTATCTGCATTTTGATTTGGGCATTGTTTGGCATGGTTCTCGGTCAAGTCCGTTCCCTCCAAAACGTGGGTTCTTAATGGTACTTCACCATCCTCAACTGCTCAAGTTACGACAGTTTTCGATCGTGGCTAACGCGAGTGTCTGGCGTTCGTCTTCCACCATTCACTCCCTCCATGAAAAATGCTAATGACGGGTCACAGTCAACTTGCTCATTATCTTCGTGAGTCGGACGCCGGCCGAATGCCCTCAGAACCTGACGTTGCTTCGCAGACCTCCATGGGCTTCGTCGCAAACTCACCGCCCAACTTCGCAGCGGTAATGACATTTTCCTTCGCACCACTATGGCAGTGCTCAATAAACTCGATGCAGGCCCAGGCTTCTGCATCCTTCGGTACAGCTGTATCGTACACCGGGCCGATCCAAGTACTCAGCATCAATCCTATCCCTGTGTTTGCCCAGGTCGGTCGGAAGTCCACTCTTCGCACTTGTCGTTCTCAACCGCGCTGCCAGGTCAACGGAGTGTTTAACATGGTCTTTGCATACGGCGGTGCCATGATCTTCCCCGAAATGATGGCTGAAATGAGACGCCCCCGCGATTTCATCAAGGGAATGGCCATTGCCCAGCTCTTGATCTTCTCCTGCTACCTGATGTACGGAATCTTTGTCTATTGCTTCCAAGGCCAATGTATGTGCTTCTTTTGCCTGTGGGTGGTCGTACCCTGATAGCCGGCCAGATACCCTCGCGCTCGCATACCAAGGGTATGCCGAATGTGCTCTCCGCCCATGTTGATAACTAAGCTTTCTGTCGTTCCCAGAGTCTCCAAATACGCCTGGCAAAGCGTCGGTAACTCGCTCGCAATGATCACCGGTGCGATAGCTGCTGGTCTCTACGGTCCGTTATATCCCCGACCAAGTTTAAAATCTGTCTCACTCGTCGCGCTCCTTCATAGGCAACATCGGCTTCAAGATTTTCTACATCAACATCATCGAAGGCCTCCTCGGCGGCCCTGCGTTCATGTCGGTCAAGGGCCGCATCATTTGGACCGTTTTGATTCCTGTCTGTGCGTCTACAACTCGGCATTTCCACTTTTTCATTTACAAACTCATTGTCGGGTTCGCACAGACTGGGCCATTGCGTTTGTGATTGGAACCGGGGTCCCCGCTATCGGTGCCCTTTCGGGACTGATTGCCGCCGTCTGCATTTTCCAGGTAACACATATTTTGTGGTGGTTTTCCTTCGCATCTTCTAACCGCATCAAGTTCACATACACCTTCCCTCCCTTGCTCATGCTCGGTCTGGATATGCAACTCGATGCGATGGCAGAAGATGAGCCATTTACGACGCCTGGTGTTACGCCTAAGCGCATCGACTCCTGGAGAGATCTGTCGCGATGGAAGCGAGGGTGCGTGAAATTCTGATCTACCGCTTGCACTTCCCCACCTTTGTACACACAGATTCTTTTCTGGGGGCCTCAAGCGGGTCGTGTTCAAGGCAGCTAACTTGCTGTTCTTCATCGCCGGAGTTGCTACAGCGGGCCTTGGAATGTGGGCGACTGGTACAGATTTAAAGGAAGTCATCGCGGCAGGTGCTGCGAGCTCTTTCGGATGTGCGGCCCCTGTTTAGGTTCTGGACCGTATGGCCGTTAGACGAATCAAATTTCTGACATCATGTTCCTCTCACGTATTTCAAAAAAGTCTCAGTCAAGTCAACCAGAGGATTTGTAGAGTTTAAGTTGAAACTTCGGCAAGTTGATCCGAGCACGCAATTTGCCGGCGGAGCTTGAATCTATATCCCACACACGATGGGCGCAGATCAGGTTCCTACCCAGCCGCGGTTTCGAGCTCACAATCTCTGTGGCGGTTATTCACAGTAGATTCAAAAAATGATGGACCGGGAATATCGAACCGTGTTACGCGTGATGTTACAGTGACAGAAAGTTGGGGGTGAGCCGAAGATCGACGAGATGGCGGGCCCAGATAGAATTTGATGTGAGGTAGATGAGAATGATGCGAGGCAGATTGGATTATCTGAAGCAGATTCAGGAAAAAGAGGCAGATCGGATTTGTGTGGGTGCCATGTGCGCGCAATAGATTCCGCCGGTCACTTGGTCTGGTTGACATCACTTCTACTCACGACCAGTGTACTTGGTACAAAGGATGATTACATATTGTGTATTCAGAAATATAACATTGGTAATTTTCATTACATCGGTGTCAGTAATTGGACAGATGAATTAAGAGACGGAGAGTAAAGCGGAGTGAATTTGGTCCACTAATATTCTCCCAACTTCTAATCCGCGCCGACGCACACTCGGAAGGCGATAGCGACGCGTGGTTCCCGGGCATTTGATTCGGGCGCGAATTGTAGGTCGTACCGGGTGTGATACACAAAATTTTCTTCACCACAACTGGTCCTTCACAAATCAGTCCGAAACAAGGCACAGAATGAGTCAAATGGAGCGCACCTCAATTTTCTGTAGCCAGCCGACTGTATTTGAATCAAGCTCGAGGACGAACCACCTGTTCCAACAGGGACATTGTAAAAAATTGCATCTGGCGAGGCGTTCAAAGTGAGTGATGCGAATTTCTGCCAATACTGCCGTTGGCGCACATGATCGAGATTGGAAATTGAGCTCTGAAATGCTATCCAGGTCCTCTACCTTAGGTCCCACTTGCAGGCCGGGGATGAACAGCGTCAGGGACGCGTTGAGAGTGTCGAGCGACGGGGGATGGCGGTGGTAGGAAGAAGAGAAACCATAATTCGTCACGCACAGCAGCCGAGCCTAGCCGAGCTCTATCAAAGGAGGCAGATTCTTAAAACAGATCTGCTGCACATAATCCAATCTGCCTCAGAATAAATTTATCTGCCTCACTTCATCCGTATCTGCCTCCCATCAAAATTTATCTGGGACCGCCGTCTTGTATATCCTCGGGTGAGCCTCTCCACGGCGGCTGGCGGATAACATTGGTAAACAGCATAGCCACAATTCCTAGCAATTGCGAAGAAAATGATTCAAGCTGCTCACAACCACGAATAATATTATTTGGTATGCATGGACAAGCATTAGAAGCCCTCAGTACTCTCCTATGTAAGTGATTTGAGTGATTTACCTTTTTCTCAAGGTTTGAAGCGCAGAAATGACGGTTTTGGTTCATTTTTGAGGGGAGAAAACCTTGGATGGCAGAATGCTTTGCCCCATATCTTGTGTGTGTATTCTCAAATCCGGGGAATTCATGCTGACACATGCCCTGCATTTTATTTAGGATGTGGAAGAGGGCTGAGTGGATTTCTTGTTGATTTCTGGGAATTGTGGCTATGCTGTTTACCAATGTTATCCGCCAGCCACCGTGGAGAGGATAACCCCCAACTTTGAAGTCACATATGTCACATTAATCACACGCGGTCCGAAATTTCCCGGAGCACAGAATTCAATTAAAAACCTTCCAACAGGGATTGTTATCCTCGAAACCGCGGCTGGGTAGGAACCTGGGCACAGATATTAGTCTCTCGTGGACAGACACTTTATATAAACACTTGTACCACTATATAAACACAGATATATAGGTTTGGGACAAGCCCGCACAGTTCCGGCCCGGGCGAGCCGGGCACTTCTCTGAAGGGGCTTGCTTCAAAAGTCCGTCAAACAAAGGGGTTGCAAGTTGGTTCTTACAACTTCAAATATGCCTCGTTTCCTGAGATCTCTTTTTCATCTTATATATATAATTCCTAGCCCTGACCTGCCATTTTTTTCCTCTTGCAAAACTGTCTCACCGACCTGGTTTGTCCCGATCAATCTGATCACTGGCCTTTTTCAAAGGTTCTGCTCTGGAGGTCTGGGTAAGGGTTTTTACAACACAGTCCTGTGAGGTATTCTATGAATAAATGTCTCGGGAATCTGCTGCAATATTCTTAGATTCATCCTGTGAGCCCTGCGAGATAATTGGCGACATCAGAAGAGACAAGTCAAAATGTCACCAAAAGTAATTGCCTTTCTAAGGATTTCCAAGCCTTCCATGGCAAAATTCCATCCAGTAAATGGTGACTCATAGCATATCATCCTTGCACTTCACTCGCTTTTCCCTGTAGACCTTCAGAAGCCCCAGATGCGTTGCCATATGGATTTCCAGCCTCTTTGGCCTATATATTCATACTTCTCTTGCCATTCTCTTCTTATACACAAACCAGCAATTATTTTGAGGAATTCAAGTTATTTGGCTTTTTTTTTTGAGTTGGGTGCTTCAAAAAACAATTTCCTGTGATTTTTATCGTGTTGCGACACGCTCATCACAGGATGTTACATCGTGTCACAACCAACATGTTTCCACTTGGTTGCTGTCTAGCACACAATATTAATGAAGTATGACCAAGGTGTGGCTTGCGGTCTGTAAAGACATCCCATTAGATGCTTCACTTGAAATATCGTGGATGTCCATGAAGAAATGAATATTTCAGAAGCATCACAAAAAAAGTGTGTTTTGCGAACTCAGTCATTTCTCAATGAATTCCCTCAGACTCTGTTGTAGAGTTGTCCGTATATCGATGAACTAAAATACTTGCCAGCTGATCCTGAAGCTCCGATGCCGCGTTGAGACGGTAGGAAGCAAAGACCAACCCCCCGATTTGACGGACTTTGAAGTAGGTTCGGTCCAAGCCCCGTTCTGACGATACCGTGCCGTGCCGGGACATCAAACAGACCAAGCACGTACAAACACGGCCTTCTTTGAAGCACTGACGAAGGCCCGCGTGGCTTATTTGTTTTGATGTTTGGTCTATTTGGTCGGCGCGGCATCTCACGGCATCTCACGGCATCTTGCGGCATCGTCAGAACGGGGCCTGGACCGAACCTAGCAGATATAGGTACACTGCACGTCTTAATATGACGACTCGAGCGTCCATTCGGAATGGTTTCGGTACTATTGCTTGTTGGTTCGAAATGAGAAGATACATAATACTATTTGTGACTGGGTAACCGGCCAGCTTAGCACTTTTGGCCTCGAGCACACACATACAGGTAGATGGGTGCGTTATTCTCGGCCCCAAAACGAAGATATGCATCCTACGATTGAGCTAGGACCTTGTCTTGAATTTATTCATCACTATTTCATCATGTTCCTAATTTTTTTTGGCGGCATCTCCGGAACGGGGATAAACGGCCTAACCGGCCACCCCGCTAAATTATTGACCGGCGCTCGTATTATTCATCCCAGTGCATCCTACGTCGTCCACACGATGAAAATACGCCATTATACACCCTTGAACCATATATCTAAGGGGTGTACATACAATGAGCAGCTCCCTTTCCCACCAGATACCAGGGTGGGTTGGGGCTGTCGACGGAATGGCTTCCCCTGCAAAGCACAGAGTGTGTAGACGATCCAAATTAGTGTGTGGATACCTCAATATGAAGTTCTCAGACATGCCTAAGCACAAATTATGTCCTTCACATGTGCATAACCCTTCCAAAAAAATTGATCTATCGATGCAAGTGAAATTTGATGGTTTCCGGTAACCACCCACTGTCAACAAGAACACAGGCACCTACGGAGTCATCGACCAAGGAGGATCCAGTGGTGGTTATTCCACTTACGCCAGTCAATTTTCAGGCCCATCGAAAACGCGGATGGTTCGGTATAGAGGTGGCCGTATTGAGCCACCCAAAGGCAGGCTGTGTTGTTTTTCGAGGTACCAGGAGGCAGGAAATACCAGTTGATGTGCAAAGTGTAACCTCATATCATCGCCCCGAAACCTGGAATCAAGATGAGTCCCCAAACTTGAGGAATGGTGAAGAATTGGTGGAGAAACAAGCAGAGCGCCGGCGCCAAGGCTGTTCGGAGATAAGAAATGATGCTTTTATGGCATCACTTTACTCATCAATCTGTCACAACTCTTGATTGGCGCCTTCGTCTATGTCCAAGTTTGTTAGACAGCATCTCCAGAGGCCCTCCTTCATCCCACAAATTCAAAATCTCAGAATTATGCACCACATACCCTTATATAATCCAAGTGGCCGGTTAGCTAGTCTGGCCGGTTACCCAGTCGGATATAGTAGGTGTACAAGAGGTACATTCGAGAGCCGTCTGGATTTTCCTTAGGCAGGTTTCGTGAGCACTATATGCAGGTGTAAATTATCCAAGGACTCTTCAGCAAGCAATGTACGAAGCGCTAAAACACTCAGATGCAATGTGGTTCAATTATTCAAGAAGCCGACTTCAACTGAGTCGAGGCAACAAAGTCCATCCGAGTTGTGAGGACTACGACCTTGATTTGGATTTGTGTATACTACTGAGGTTCGGCTTGCATCCACGAAGAGATTCAGTGCGGAGCGATCTCTTCACCCACAACTCGTAAGCAATACATGGTCAGATTTGGGTGGGCATTCCTCGTTCGCCTCAAGGCTGGGTCATTGCACTAAAATGTTGAAGTGGCTTCCGATAAATGAGGAAGTCCTACCTGTCATCTTAGGCTTTCCAAATTGGGCTCTAGATCCTTCAAGCCTCTATTTGGATTCACACATATTCGAGTTCAGCTTGTCCACATGTCCCTTGTTCGACTGACGGTACCATTTCCCCCGAGAATGTTGGTGGATTCATCTTGAAATCTCCCTTTCAGTAGGTCTGAAAGGTTTCCCTTTTCGGTGGGATACCTTTGATGTAGGTAGGTACGCGGTACAGCATCATACGACAGTGAGAAGTTTTCGAGGGTCGACTGAGAGTTGTAAGGGTTCCATTGTTCAATAATACTTGTTGGTTCGAAATGAGAACATATATAACAGTTGTACAAGAGGTGCGTGCATTAAAGCAAGGTCGGCGGTATTTTCTTGGGCAGGTTTCGTGAGTATTCGAACAACAGATCAATGCACCGTTTCAACGTCCAAAATTCCGAATCTAACGCACTTCGGCTTCCTTGCTACACCATCTCGAAAGCTTCCGGTGTGCGTGGCGGGGCGGGGTAGACGCAATTCTTGAGGGTGGAGTCGAAGTCTTGACTCCACAATTCACAGACATTCATCCACTCAATGATTCGAAGGTAAATCCATGTGTTAGACACTATTGCATGTTATGGATTGCGGAAAACTACTAACAACCATCCACTTCAGTAAATCCCATTTGATCAAGAAAACAATTTTATTGCCCACCGGGCAGGCAGACCAAAAACGAACTCGAGCGCAAAAGAAGCCCTAGAGCAAGCGAATAACCGAGCCCCGAATCGAACAAGGGACACCCAAATTATTGAATCTATCCGTTCCACGAATTATGGATTTTGGGTGCGGATGCCACTCCGTTCTGGATCTCATTCCCATTGAACCTGAACCTGAATGTGGGTGAATCAAAACGGAGTCCTCTCAAACGTGCGAGTTGGATCGCGCTTCTCGGAGAGTGCAGCTCAAGTTTCAACTCAACTTGCAATACTCTCGTTTGGTTACATGCACCGATGGTGAACTCGACTAGAGGGAACCGAAGACGAAGAGGGTAAAAATCATTACATCAGAGCAACCAAATAACCCAGCCTCGAATCGAACGAGGGGCACTCACTTGACCTATGACGGTCAATTGTGAGTTGTGGGTGCGGAGGTCACTCCTCTCTGGGTCTTTTATCCGTGGGTGGATTGAACTTGAATGCGTCATTCTCAACGTAGGCCGGCACGCGCGGTCCACTTTTACTGTTCACGTTCACCACCCTACGCGTCCGCTTCACCTCCCCACCTCTGCACCGAAATCCGCCAAAATCCACGGCTAATAATTACACCCCAAATTAACCTTCAGCTCAAACCCAACTTTACTCCTTCTTCTTCTCACCCTCACGCACGCACAATTCGTGTCCCACGCCTCCAACCTCGCCTCGTACGCCCCGCGCGCTCACCGCCCTGGTCCGCCTTGTCCTGCGTCCCACTATCTCTCCCTTTCCTTTTCTTCTTCCACGTCCTCCTTCGCCTTACCGTTGTCTTTCCCATCTCCCCCGTCGTCCTTCACCTTCCATGCGCTCGCGGGACGGAGCCGTCGCGTCCCTTCCCCACCGGCGGACTTTGTATCATCGCAGGCGGGGAAGGTGCAGGACTGGAACCCGAGCTCGAAGGTAGTTTTGGTACCGGCACCCCCACGCGCACAACCGCATACTCAGAATACAGTGCCCTTGCCTTAAGCGCCGCGCCTCCGGCTCTGCGAGGGGAGGTCCGCGGCCGCATCGGAGGGTTTTGCTGCTTTCGTTTCGTTTCGAATATCTACGCGAGCTCAGAGGAGAGTGCTGGTTTCGTAAGCACAAGGGCACGAAGCAAGGGAGAGGCAGCGAAAAGACCGCAGGAGAAGAAAGGGCGAAGCATTCAGAAAGAGGCAAGAAAGATGCAGAGAAAACAGAGAATTAGTCTGAATGGAACAACTGACGCGAACGCACCTTCCCAACAGTCGACAAAAAACAGCACATGGAGCACGCTTGGTTCCTGGTGAAGAGGAGCGGGGTCAAGTCAGCCTAACAGAAGGTATCTGTTTGCGAATCGATGTCAGATCGACTCAAAGATAAAACCAGATGAGGTGAAATAAGATGGAGATGATACGGACGAATAAGATGGAGGTGAAGATCCGGATGAATAAGAGGGAGCAGAGAAGGGACACCGAGATGGAAAAAAAACAAGAGAACCACGCACAAAAATCGCCCAACCGATCCACACCGAACAGCAGCATGACCGTTTGGGGGCCGATGCCGGAAGGACACTGACACGGCGACGATCTTAGATCGCTGGGCCGAGGTTCTTCAAGGCGCAACGGCGGGGTCAGGTACAGGGGCGCAGGGGGAGCGCGTCGAGGATGCGCTGGAAGGGGGGCGTGGACAAGATGGTGCGCAGGGCGCGGGTGCCACCGCCGCATAGAACCGATTCACTACGTTCACGCTGTGGATATCGCGCTCCACCGGTGCCGTCAGCAGAAGCGGGCAGTAGAAACGGGATCAGTAAAAACGTCACCAGCACACCCTCGTCCCGCTCCTTCTGCGAGCTATCGCTCCCTCTACACCTTCCCTCGAAGCAAATACCCCCAGCGCCCACGCCCGTTTACCCATGCGCACACACCAACGCATTGTCAGAGTTTCGATGACTCCGGTCGAGATGCGGTAAGAGCTCAGTACGAGGATAGGAAAAATATCGCGTTTGTGATGGTACCGGTACAAACGCGTAAAGGGACTGAACGTAATATTAAATACTGACTGTCAAACCCAATACGGAAGTCATCCCGGCAGCGCGCAGGCTCGCACCGCCGAATACCTAACACGCATGAGCCTTGGAGGATGCGCTGTCGGGAGACTCGGCAGGCTCACAAACCTTGCCACGAATGCCTTGACCATGCTCAAGTCCGCCTAATCGCACTGCTCCGCCTAGACATTTTCGATTGCCGTCGTCGTGCGCACGAGGTCGATGTACGTCGCGACACCCTCGGACGTGTGGGGGTGCGGCATGAGGGCGAAGAAGTGCGCGCCGCCCTGCGCGAGGGACTCCAGCAAAGTCAGCGTGGGCCCTACTGAGGAGGGCGACATGTAGCTCGTGGTTGCGCGTTGTGTTGCGGCCCAGGACGACAAGGGTTGCGACGACGTGAAGCGTGTATATATTACGAAGGGAAGTGTGGATACCCTGCCGATAGCATTTTGAGCACTATCGTAGTGTGCGGACGCCGGAAAGTCAGGAGTGGTGCAGCCTGAACGATTGAAACTCCGCCGGCGAACTGCGCACTCGGATCAACACGCCGAGATTTCAACTGAATACATCTTTGGTTTTTGTTCAATATGCCCAAGAATAAAAGACCCAGTGCGGAGTGGCCTCCGCACCGATCCATAATACCCGAATTAGTCTCGTCGGAATTAGGTGGGCGTCCCTCGTTCGATTCGAGGCTGGGTCATTGCCTGCGTTTTGGGTGTATGGTTTTTTGTTCTAGCCAGCCCTCTCGTTGATCCATTTGCATTCCAGTCCTCGGAGTTCTGTTGCCAGAAGCCCATGGATTCCAAAATTTCGTCGGTCCCTGACCAAGAGTTGGGGATTTCGCATTGCACCTGCCACGCGAAATCCCTTGAGGCGGTTCATCCGGACTAGCGCACGTTCGCGTTTCGCATGTCCAGGAATAAGACCTGGAGCAGAATAGTCTGCACCCACGATCCATAGCTTGAATTACTGCGGACAAATTTAGGTGGACATTCCTCGTTCGATTCGGGGCTGGGTCAGAATTTTTCACCGCCTTCATTTTTGGTCCCTGGTCCCTTCCCCTGAGCCCGATTCACCACAGTCAAATGGATGCATACACATTAATGTGATTGAATTGAAAGTTGAATCTTCAACTTTCTGTGATGACTGAGAACGCTCATTTTGACTCGCGCACATTCACCTTTTCAGCTCTAGTTAGGAATACGACCCGGCGCAGAGTAGCCTCGGCACCCCACAAATTATATAATAGTAGCCTTTTTGGTTGTGGACATCCCTTGTTCGATTCGAGGCCGGGTCGTTCCTGAACCTGATGCATTTTTTTTTCAGTTGGATCGCCAACCCTCTCGTTGATTCTTTGCATTCGAGTGCTAGGGATCCATCAGCATTGGGGAGCTCAAAAAATCATTGAACCCCAAGAGCTTGGCGATAGATGAGTGCATATTGTATCTGATGCCCGAAAGGCATTGAGGCGGTTGATCCAGTCTAGTACACACTCGAGTTCGAAGTACGCAGGAATAAGACCTGGAGCTGAACCGTCCTCACACAATGCATTATTCGTGGAATGGATATATTTAGGAGGGCGTCCTCGTTCGATTCGGGGCTGGGTTATCGGTCAAACGCTTTTTTTTTTTTAGTTCCCTCCAGCTCGGTGAGCTCTAAACAGTTGTATTTATTTAATCAGATGGATGGATGTAGTTGAATTGTTCAACTTCAAGCACTGAGCAGAGGCAAGAAGTGTCCATCCAATCCTGCAGAGGACTCGACCATATTCAATTTCAGCCTAGACCAGATTAAGACCCAAAGCGGAGTGGTCCCCCGCACCCACTTACGACACCTTTGTCTGAAATGTTTCTGTGGGCCCTCGTTCGATTCGAGCCTGGGCTATTCCTCGAGGTGACAAATTTTTTTGGCGCTCTTCATTTTTGGTTCCCTTCGGTCGGATTCACATTCATAGTGACCACATGGCATGGCATTGAATTTTTGTAACCTTCAACTTCAACTCAAAGACCTTGAAGTGCCATCCAACCTTGTGAAGAATTTCACTTCGTCTGGTGTATGTTTAGGTTCAAACTTCAGCCTGTATTGGAATGAGACTCAGTGCGGAGTGGCTTCCGTATCTCATAATCCATAGCACGTAACCAATAGATGTGGGTGGGCACCCCCCTCGTTCGATTCGGGGCCGGGTCATAATTTGTGCTCTGACGACGTTTTTTGGTGGGATCGCTAGCCCTCTCGTTGACTGGTGCGCATTTGAGTTCTCGGAGTTCTGTTGCCCTCCATGGGCGAGCTCCCTTCCAAAATTTGATTGAACCCAACCCTGAGTAAGGGCTTGGTGGTTATAAATCTAGATTTCACCTGACGCGAAATTCAGTTAGGCGGTTCCTTAAGACCAGCGGAGATTCGAGTTCAACTTACCCAGAAATAAGAACCAGAGCAGAATTGTGCGCTCCTACCACCCTTCAAGGTCGACGAGGTTGTACCACCTCTCGATACCATTCCGAGCTTCATGACCGTGGATATTATGCAAGACACAAGACTCGGTGGAGGAGAAGTGATGAAGCGAAAACCATGTTCAGGTTGAAAACTTCGGCAAGTTGCAAATTGATCCGAGCACCCAATTCGCCGGCGGAGCTTGAATCGCTGCGGCACTCCACGATAGTCTTTGAAACGGACGAAGACATAAGCTTTGGTGTATATAGGTACGCGGTACAACATGATGCGACAGTGCGAAATTTTCGAGGCGACTCAGAGTTGGAAGGGGGATCGAAATGAGAAGATATATAACAGTTGTACAAGAGGTACGCGCATTGAAGCGAGGTCGTCGGGATTTTCTTGGGCAGGTTCGTGAGCACTATGTACGGGTGTAAATTATCTAAGGGTTCCTCAGTAAGCAATGTACGAAGTATTCGAACAACAGATCAATGCACCGTTTCAACATCAAAAATTCAGACCCTAAGGCTTCGGCTTGCTTGCTACATCATCTCGAAAGCTTCCCGTGCGCGGCGCGGGGCGGGGTAGAAGAAACGGCCGATGCTAATGAGAATCCGTGTGAAGAGACTGCGACGAGGCTATGAAATGATATTACGAGACGAGTTCAAAGTGAACACAGTGAAAAGACTTGCCACATCCGGGATGCCATCCATGAAAGTATACTGGGGCGAAACCCCAGGCGGGCCACTAATGATCGAATATTCGGGCGGATGGATGAGGGAGTAATATGCTGGGGGTTATCGTGGGCAGACATCTGACAGAGGATTGTCAATATAACTCGAAGTAAATTTAAATTGAGCCTACTTGAAGAAAAGCAGGGCCCAGGCTTACTCCGAAGAACGATCTGCAGGGAAAGCGGGGCTTTGGGACAAGAATGAGAGTCCATTGAGCGGTTTATATGGCGTTGCGAGCTCGGGTTTCCGGTTTCGGCGTTCCGGTTCGGCGCCGGGCGCACATTGCTATTGGTCGCCGTTAAATGTTTGAATCACAGATCAACACCACAGTCCACAAAACATTCAACAAACCTAAAAATAAAACATTCAACAATCCTTGTTTTGCTCTTTTTTGATTGGTATTTACTGCTTCGAAGACAAGCGAAGGTAAGCCGTGGTTTTCTAAAAGGCCAAGGCTGCGTGAGTCGGCAGAATTGTATCTGGAGTGGTGAAACTCGGTGAAGAATGGGTACAGTACTACAGTGAGATTCCCAAGAACTGCGGCTTGTCGACATCAGGCGCCACAATTCAGTCGAAAGAAGAACAAATTGGTGCACATGTGATCCTGTGTTGGGCCGAACGTGTGTGCACTGTGGGAGGTTGATAGTGCCACATCAGGTGGCTGCCAATGCACTCCAGCGGATCAGTGGCAGTGTCGATGTTTTCATCCATCACCAGTCACGACCTCCGACTTGCAAGACTCTTTGGTGTGTGCCCATATTGAAATCTTGTATCACATATTTAAGGGCTTTCTCCTAGCCGCCATGCCTATCACGCTTGCGTCAGATCGTGCTCGTATCCCAGATTTGGATGCTGAAATTTTACACATCGAGCATGAGCGCTCTCTTTCGGCACTGCGATCCCAGAGACAGCGGGTGCTCGAACGACTTAATTCCTACAAATATCCGGTCTTGACGCTGCCGAACGAAATCACCGCCGAGATTTTCGCCCATTTCCTGCCGCTCTACCCCGCCTGTCCGCCGTTTGCCGGCTGCGACTCACCAACCCTTTTGACCCAGGTCTGCTGCCAATGGCGGGAAGTAGCTCTGAAAATGCCAATATTATGGCGGGCAATATCACTATCCGATTCCACCATCCCCTTCGACCGGAAAGCTCACATATCCATGTGGCTCGAGAGGTCTCGCTATTGCCCTCTCTCCCTCCACTTCGACGACGACGATCCCATCTACGGCGAGCTACCTGCAGTCGAAGTTCTGGCTGCGATAATCCCGCATCGTGCACGCTGGGATCATGTAACTCTTTCCCTCTCTTTCCCAAGCCTTCTCCACACCATTGAAGGCCCAATGCCTTTGCTCCGCCATTTACATTTGTCCAGCACCGGCGAGTGGGATACCATCTTATCATTTCGCGAGGTGCCTCTGTTGCGCTCGGTTACACTCAACCTTATGACACCTTTGAATGTCATGCTACCCTTCGCGCAATTGACCTCCATAACTTTGAAGCTCGTATTTCGAAGCGAATACGCGGTCATTTTGCCACAGGCATCCAACCTAGTTCATTGCGAATTAGGCATTGTAACTGATGGGTACGGTGATCTGGCGCCTGATCGAGACATCGAGCTTCAGTGCTTGGAATCGTTGGTCTTGTGTGTTGATGGTCCGGCACCCGGGTCTCTCGATGATTTCATCGTACCTGGCCTCCGGAGTCTCCGACTCGCGGAGTCATTCCTTGGACCAGAACCCATCGACCGACTGTCATCATTTATAGCAAAATCTGGCTGCAAGCTACAAGAAGTCTTTGTCGCAGGGAGAACAATACGGAGGGGTTCCTATCGCGAAGGATTTCCATCCATCCTCCAGTTCTCTTTCGACGACGATTCAGATGCCGTCAACATTTCAACCGTCCCTGACAGTGACATTTCCGATGTGCGCTTTGCAATTACATTTTGTCATTTCCCAACGGCTGACGATCACATTCAATGCTCATTTTGAATTTCACAAGCAGGATTGAACTTGTTCTGCCGACCCCGCGAGCGCCAACTCTATAGCAGTTTTTTCGTCCGTTTCTCAATGCTTTGCATCTTTCACACACTACACATTGTCTTGCAGTTTTTAGTAATAAATGTGCCCATTGTCCATTCCGCTTTCGTCAGTGGTGTGTTTTTTTCTATGATTAGAGTCTTTGAAATTATTTTATTCACCTGAAATATGGTTCTGGTGCGTTATGGTTGTTCATTGCCTTGTTTCCGTGCGTGGCCCTAGACCACGATAGGTACGGTACCCAACAAAGCCGGATGCTAGTATCTGCCCATTACTCATATGTGCCAATCTAAATAAACTTGACGTGGCCGAAGTCGGCTTTCAGGTTCGCATCGACCTGCAACTAGATCAGTGTTGACATTAAACCCACGAATAATTCTGAGTGCGGCTGGCTGATTCCTGGAAAAGCTAAAGATGAAATGGATGTGTCGTGTACAATGTCCCTCTTTGCCTTGGTTAAAATTTTGAGTCGACTTCATCCATCCATTGGTTCAAATCAAGTGCAAAAGGCCACATTTTATCGCCACCGGGTAGGAATCGACAGAGAACGAAAAACAAACTCGAGGAAAAAACTTGCTCACAAATACCGAATGACCCAGCCCCGAATCGAACGAGGGACGCCCAAATGATTGAATCTATCCGTTCCACGAATTATGGATTCTAGGTGCGGATGCCATTCCGCTCTGCGTCTCATTCCCATTGAAGCTGAGCCTGAATCTGGGTGGAACAAAATGGAGTCCTCTACAGTGTTCAAGTTGGATAGTGCTTCTCGGAGAGTAGAATGCAACTTTCAATTCCTTCGTTTGGTTACATACATGCATCAATTCGACGGCGACCCAAGCCTGGAGGGACCCAATTAATATTGCAAATACGAAAAGGGCAAAAAAACCGCCCAGATAACAGCACATGACCCACTCCTCGAACGCAATTCGACGGCGACCCAAGCCTGGAGGGACCCAATTAATATTGCAAATACGAAAAGGGCAAAAAAACCGCCCAGATAACAGCACACGACCCACTCCTCGAACGAGGGCCCTAACAGAGGCATTTATCGGCCCCGCGAAATATGGATTGTGGAAGCCGCTCGGCTCTAGGCCTTTTTTTCAGAATTATTGCTGCAGAGTAGATTACACTTGAACACCTCAATCTCGTGTTGGTTGGCGTGCGTCGTTGGTTCACTTTTACATTTCGCATTCGCCCCCACCCCAACCCCGTTCAACTTTTCAATTCCACCGCTCCACCAAAATTATAATCTGTAACCCAACCTGTTCGAGCCCCCTCCCTCTCTGTATTACTCCCCCACTCTCACTCTCACTCGCACCCTCACTCGCACCCCTCGCCTCCGCGCGCTCGCTGCCCAGGTCCGCGTCGTCGGCGTCAGTGGCGATGTCCTTTGCTTTCTCACCAGGCGAAGAAGATGACGAGCTCGTAGACCGCGAGGAAGATTGCGGACACGATGGTAGCAAAGGTGGCAGAAACGCTGGCACCGGCACCTTCGCAACTGCACACCCCGCATACGGTGCCCCCGCTTTGAGTGCCTCTTCCGGTTCTGTGACTGCGTCGATGGGTTTTGGTTCTGGTATCCAGAGAACAGTTCGAGAAAAACGGAAGTCGGGAAGGCGAAAAGAAGAAGGAAATATAATAAAAGGTGAAAGGAGATGATAAAGCGGACGACAAAGCACAACACGAAACGACCAACGCAAACGCACCTTGCCAACAGTCGGAAACAAAAGCATATGGAGCACGCGCATGCTCTCTTGGTGAGAAGGCATCTGTTTGGGTGCGTTGTAAGGAAAAGCTAAATGAGAAGAGGAAGAATGATAAGAACGAGATGAATGAGATGAAAGGGAGCAAGAGAAGCACGCACAAAATCGCCCAACCCAACCCAACACTGAACAGTGGCACAACCGTCTGGGTGCCAAGGCCGGAGGAACACCGACATGGCGATGATGGTGGATTTTTGAGTCGAGGGCGCAGCGGCGGGGTCGGGGACAAGGGCGCAGGGGAGCGCGTCGAGGATACGCTAGATGCGGCGCGTGAGGAGGACGGTGCGTAGGGCGCGGGTGGCTTCGGGGGGGAGGGGCGAGGATGAGGGCAGGTTTCTTGGGTTCGCTCGGCATTCGTTGTAGATGCAGATACGGTGCCACCGCCGCATAGAACCAATTCAGTACGTTCACGATGTAGATATCGCCCTCCACCGACGCCGTCAGCATCGCGGGCAGTAGAAGGGGGACCAGCAAAAACGTCGCCAGCGGGCCCTCGTGCCGTTCCGCCTGCCAGCTACCGCTCCCTTTCCGCCTTCCCTCTGTCCCACTCGAAGCAAATACCCCCCAGCGCTCACTCCCGCGTACTCATCAATGCATGGAGCCGTAGCGGCTGCGCTGTCGGAAGAGTCGGAAGGCTCACAAACCTTGCCACGAACGCCTTACTGCCGGGTCCGCCAGATCGCACTCCTCCGCATCGACGTTTTCGTTCGCCATCGTCGTGCGCACGAGGTCAATGTTCGGCGCGACACGCTCGGACGTGTCCGGGTGCGGCGTGAGGGCAAAGAGGTTCTCG
Organism: Mycena galopus ATCC 62051; assembly: GCA_014925785.1. Taxonomy (NCBI): domain Eukaryota; kingdom Fungi; phylum Basidiomycota; class Agaricomycetes; order Agaricales; family Mycenaceae; genus Mycena; species Mycena galopus. Next base: position 62,140 of record WIQG01000346.1, read on the forward strand.
CCGCCCCGCGCGACGGGATCTAGCAAAGTCAGCCCGAGAGGCGTGAGTGCGCCGCTGAGGAGGACGATGACGCGGCCATTTAACTCGCGGTTGCGCGTTGTCTTGCGGCCCAAGAGACGACTCGGAGGGTCGTGACGAAGTGCCGAATGTATTGCGAAGGAAATTGCGTGTACCCTGCCGATAGCATTTTTAGCACCATCGTAGTGTGCGGAAAGTCAAGAATGGTGTGGCATCGATTGAAACTCCGCGGCGAACTGCGCACTCGGATCAACACGCCGAGATTTCAACTACCGTTGATGGTTCTGTCTTCCATGTTACCAAGGGTTAGGGTTAGTGAATGCCCAGTCTCGTCTCACCCCAACTCCCTAAGCTCAATATGCCGAAGAATAAAAGACCCAGTGTGGAGTGGCCTCCGCACCACGATCCATAATTGGTCTGTCGGATTTAGGTGGGCGTCCCTCGTTGAATTCGAGGCTGGGCCATGCGAAGCTTATCTTGTTTTTAGTTCCATTCAGCCCTCTTGTTGGTCCGCGTCCATTCCGGTTCTCGGAGTTCTGCTTGCAGAAACCCGCTGATTCCTGACCAAGAGTGGTATTCCTTGCCACGCGGAATATTACTCGCTGTGACGCAAAGTAACCGGATATCTAACGATTTCACACAAAAACCGTGATCCCACATATCCAGGGTGCTCATATTCTTAATCTACGGCAATTTTTGAGTCTTAGAGGCACTCAGGATAGGACTTGAATATGATGGGTGGCAGTGCAGAATGAAATTCCGAATATTGCTGATTTCCCTCTTTGGGGCTCCTTCTGTCTTCATATCATCTATAGGCATGTAAGTAGACACACCAAAAAAATTGGAACTGCATGTAATTCCTAGCCAACTGCAGAAATTGATTAAAAATACGAGAGCCAGACGATCGATCCCGCGATGCAGAGTTTCATCCAAATTCCACCCGAGGTACCGGTGTGCACAAAATCACCTTTCTCATTTTTGAGCCAATTTTGAGCGGGAGGAAGGCGGCTTGTCATAAAGACTAGCACACCAAATAAAACAAAATTCCAGTCTGGGCTGAAACTTGACGGGTGCAACATGAATCACAATAGATATGATTTGATGTAACACTCACAACCTGACGGTCTTGTGTGGAAAAGGCAGAGGAACAGAGTATATGCCAGCATCTGGTAATTGCGGCGCCCGCCTAGGAGCCAAAGAGATCAAGAACAGCGGAGTTAGAAAGGCGGATGTTTCAAATGAAGAACCAGAGTCGAGGAGAGTTCAGAATACAGGGATTACAGCTCCATAAAACTGGAATTTTTACTCACCCAATGAGATATTGATCAACCCCATACCCAAAATGTTGCGAAGCTCAAGCTCACCTTGCGCTAGTGCGGGTCGCACGACGTTGTGAGCTGCAAACATACGAATCAAGATCAAAATAAGTGCACCACAACAACGCCGGAGTGAGCCGCTGCGCTCCTAGCTGAATTCAGGACTTCGAGTATAGGGATCCTGATTGCGCAGCGAGCACCGGCACGGATCCTTTATTTAATTGCTTTGAAAATCAACTCGAACCGTGTTGATTTGCACTTGTTGTGCTCAGTGGGCACGTGGCTCCAGTGGCGTTTTCTTTGTCCCACCACCCGAAGTCCTAGCAAATTGCAATGAGTCGCAACTTATCGATGAAATTTACACCGGCCTCGAAAGGCGACACATATTATAAGATGAACGAATGTGCGCACTGCTACAAAGCCCCAACGAACAAGCAATTCCCCGTGTGCTCTGCGTGTAAGGTAGCGTCACGACTTAGACTTTCTCATAAAGTGGCATTTAAAGACTTGAACATTTCAGGAGGCATCCTTTTGCTCCAAGGAATGTCAAACCCAGGCCTGGCCACTACACAAGTAAGTGTTTTCTTGCATTTTTATCACTGGCACTTACAAGGTCGAAGACAATTTTGTCAGATGCGAAAGAAGACTGTGGCCGCAATGGCAGACGCACCTTCATCGGCTATCTTCCCTCCATTTGGGATTCGTAAACGACTTTTGACGGACTTTATCGAGGTCAAATTGCTCGTAATGGTTTAGCGCGACGGTTGACGTGCATTGCAGGTCCATGAATGCTCGTTCCAGAGCGCCTTTTGGTCTGCGTTAATTCTGGAGGGCGGTATCGACAACTTCCCATACTCCAAGCGCGCGATACGGGTCCTTCTCAGATACCGCTCGGACTGCAACGAGAACCCCAGCGTCGCGTTTTCCGTTGAGAGCTGCACGTGGATAGACTCCGACGAATGTAACACTCTCGAAGAACGCGCCGACGCCGAACTCCGCTCGGGACACGCGGGCTACAGGGGGATGTTGCGTGTGGTATTCAGGATGGAAGACCACGGGGTCCGTGAATCTTACCCTCAAGCACACGATCTTGGGCCCTTCAGTGGCCTCATCCGCATGCACATAGCAACTGTCGACCACACCAAGTGGGTCAGTCGCATCCAGCAGTTCGTCCGTGATGGGCTGGTGATGCGGGCACCGGGAGAAAACGTGCTGCCGATGCAGCTGGGGAAGATGAAGATGAAGAAGGGAAAGTGGGTTTGGGTGCAACTTACCAAGGCTGAGCTGCTGAACTACGGATATTCGTCTGACTTCCCTGGACTCTTCTTCTAAGTTTGTGACATAACTTACTTGTTCCAATCCTATGAATCCCTATACTTACTACGCTATGGGTGTAATCTGCACAGAAAACGAGGGTCCGGCGGCACTGCTTTTTAGGGTGTTTCTTAACATTCTGAGCGCTCATTCGGTATTGTCTACAGAGAGTCGCTCGGGCAGGCGGTGAATCGACACGAGCTCTAGATCTCAATTGCCTGATTCGCTCACAGTAGCTGGACTGCACAAGCCGATTCCCGGACCCCTCTCTCCTTCGCGATGCGATACAAATGCGAGTGAGGACGTACGGATCCGTGTTTTCGACCGACGCGACGCACTCCTGCCTCTCCCTATATAGCATGGAGCTCCTATCCTGTGCCCTTCGAAATTCGAAATTCGTCGCGCCCTGCTCTGTACACCTCCTCGTCTCCGTACGTATCCCATTTGCCGCAGCGCGACAATCCTTCCTTTCCTGCAATCCCAATCTCCTCAATTCAGTTCTCGCACCCCGCCCGCTCTGCCGCACAAATCACAAATCACAAGCCCGGACGGTCTCCCAGCCCGACTTCCCAAGCACCGTCGTGCCACATAAGTATTTATTTTGACTTCATTTGTCCCCTCGCAGTCCAACCTCTCCCCTCTCCCCTCAGGCCCCAAGCAAGGTCGTTCCATCTATGATCTATTTGGACTACACTTTTCCCCCCTCTGTGCTCATCATCACAAGGGCTGCTCTGATTTAAATTTTTCGCATCTTCAATATGAACAACAAGATGCGACGTGGCGGTGCACTTCGTCTTTTCTTTCTTTCTGTTGTCGACCACGGAATGAATGAAGCGATGAAGCTGTAAAAAGCCCGCGATAAGGATTTCAAGGCATCCGGATGTCCTTCCTTGGTCCATCGGTATTACAGCAATTTGCGGTACTTAAGGTGCGGGCCAATTTTTTTTTCAACAGTTTTGACTAGAACACCTGCCACAGGCTCAGTTTTGCTCGGATTTCCTTGAGAATAGGCGCGTTCAAATCACATTGAAAATCCGCAGAGGATGAGGTGCTGGATTTTTTGATGTGATTATGGAATAGAATTTCTTCAGAAAATCATGCTTTCCACTAGGACAGCTGTAGCACAACGAATAATGGTCTGATTGACCTAATTCCAGAACATGTTACGTGTCTGTACTATCTCTAGGGGATCATAAAGTTCACTGATATGGGTGTAGTCAAATTCCAATACAGAGCTCTACTTCTCATGGGGCAGAAAATGATGTTTGATTGGTATATTGTCTGTGGCAATGGGCCATCCTCTGGTAACATCTCAGATACATAACATATTCTGGAATTAGGTCAATTGGACCATTACTCGCTGTGCTACAGCTGTCCTAGTGGAAAGCAAGATTTTTCTGAAGAAATTCTATTCCATAATTGTCAGGGGAACCCCTCGCCCGTCCGTCTGGCTCCGGCCCATCGCACTGCCCTGCTTCCGCATCCAATCCTTTGTCCAGAGCCCCTTCCTTGTCCGGAACCCCCGGCTACGCCTCCACCCGGAACGTCGCCCCCTGTCCCTCCGGACTCTGTTCCCCCTTGTTCCCCTTCATCCGGCCGCTCGCACTGGAACGTGCTATGCGACCAAGCTTGGGACCAATGCCGATCACTTTGGACACGTGCTACTGGCTAGTACCTATTTGTTATACAAACCTTGCCTAGCGCGGGAATCCTCATCCTTTCTTCTCTTCGGATTCTCCTGCTAGGTGCATATTCCTAGACTCTGTATTTAGTACTGTCAATTGAGTTCTCTTCGGATTCTCCCACTAGTTCCCATGCTCCCATGCCGAGCTGAGGTAGCCCTTACAATAATCACATCAAAAAATCCTGCACCTCATCCTCTGCGGATTTTCAATGTGATTCGAACATGCGTATTCTTAAGGAAATCCAAGCAAAACTGAGCCCGTGGCGGGTGTTCTAGTCAAAACTGTTGAAAAAAAAAATGGCTCGTGCCTTACATAAGTACCACAAATTGCTGTAAAGGCAATATGATATGGATGGTCTATATTCCTGCCGCAAGGAAAATCCTGGCTAATCTCTAAAATGTCTCTGGTGTTTGTGCTAGCATGGTATCTCGCTTCTCTAAGTAGCTGCCTCGTAACAGATAGATCCGTTGGTCCGTGTCGTCACCTCGTCGCCTTTCCTCTCGGTCTGCTCGCTTCTCCGGCTGCTCCTCAATTCTCGCTCGAGTCTCCTGCGCAAATTCAAGTCTATCGCTCTCTCTCAAATACTGTGAATACATACGTAGGCTGTCTGTCCACCGGGAATAATGTCCTTTCATGTTCAACAAATCCCTGGCCCTGCCAGGTTCGCACTTCAAATTAATCTAATCCCCAGTCCAATCCAGCTTAACTTTCAAGCTCGCCCAATAAATATCCCAAACGCTCCGATTTTCAATGTCAATGGTCATCGTCATCCGCGCTTAACTTAGCTTTCCCCACTTCACCATCTCCGTGACGCCGTCCCTCCAGAAAATCGACATCGTGTCTTTCGCACTCAAAGTGGTGTAAAGCGCCATGGAGTCCGGGCTGAGCGCCTCCAGCATTCCCGGCGCACGCGCCCCCGAGGCGGAGTCCCAGAACCGTGACTGAAGAATGAAGATGCAGACGACGGCCTGGACGGCCGTGAGGGCGAGTATCCAGTGCCGAGATTGTACCAATAGCTGCTTGGTCGTTGTCGGCACCGACATTGTGGGTGGTGAGTGGGGGGGTGGAGAATGGGGTTGGCAGTAGCAACACTCCTGATCTTGGGAGGAGTAGGAGTCCCTCCCGAGCAGCGGCGAGCCCCTAACCCGACTGGTGTCTGGCGATGTAACTTGCGTCACGTAAAAGGAGGGGGAGGCTGCCACAAGGAGGGAGATGGCAGTAAAGGAGGCCACCGGCTCACCATCGGAAGAGGACAGAAATATACCGAGAACTGTTCTGTGTTTCAGTCTTCCGCGACCCAAGCCACGCATAGTTGCTTCGTGGGTCAGAATTTTTTCAGCTATTGGAGTTCAAATAGGTTAACCGATTACCAAAACTCATGAGTTACTAATACTGAGCATCATCGGTGCCAAGAAAATTGGGAATCGCGGTGGCAGGACGCAGGGCAGCCGGCCCGGCCCTAGGAGTGGGAGACTCCCTCCCTTTATGGAAGGAGGTCAAGGTCGAAAAAAAAAGCTTTTCGGCGCTATATCGGATTTTTGAATCCCGATTTCCCCTTGATTTCTAATAGCTTTTTATGCACTGAAGAATGCAGAGCGGATTTGACTGGCGGATTTCGTTCAAGTTCCCATCACCTCTTGGTTGAATTGTTCAGCAGAGATCAATTCTCGTCATTCTTCCTGACTCATGATCAAAGGTACCATATAAATAACGGACGCCACAATTTGAATTGTCAGCTCCTCTGATGCGATTCTGGAACCGTGCAGCGGTTTCCCGACTGCAGGTCAAAAACTTACGCACCGTAAGCACTCATGAATTGGAATATACGCCACTGAATCTTCCGATAGCGATGCGTCCATCCCAGGTGGCCGCTGAATCAAGGGGCTGTCGGGATTCGAATTTCGGATAGGGGGTAGGGGGGGGGGGGTCCCGACCAAGGTCTTAAAAATCTTTTCATACTAGATTTCAAACTAGGCCAGAATTATGTTTAAAGCACATTTGGAGCCATGGAAGGCTCTGTTAGACATGTTTTAGGTCCCCAGAGGTGTTCAGAACCCTACCACTAGCATTGGTAGCCTGGGCAGAAATATTGTTGCAATTAAAGGGCTTCAAAAGGGCACCAGAAATTATCCAAAGTCTATATTTGAGCTTTTTGCTACCTCAAATAACATGTACAATTGTTAATATACATGCAGAGAGATGTCCGCAGAATATATTTTGCGTCGGCTGATTCGGGCGGGAAGTGGGCATCAGGTGGCGATGCATGCGCACATGACCCGGAGCGCCGGTCCGCCGCTACCCGTGGGAAACTCCTTCCCTATATAGGGGCGGAGGGGGGGGGGTCTGAGGGAGGTCCTTAAAAATCTTTTCGACCCCCTATCCGTTTTTCGAATCCCGACAGCCCCTTGCGCTGAATTACCCACTTCGCCAGAAACCCCCAAATCGCCGACACTGGTCATCTAATTCAGGGGTCGCACACGACTTCTCACGCGATACCATTCCCGACCCGACAATCTTTAAACACTGGTACACTGCACCAGGTATTCCACCGTACTGGTCCTGCGACTGGTTGGCCTGGGAGGGCACCCGGATGTGGATGCCGCCCGCCTCCAACTCCAAGTGCAGCCCTCTTCCCGTCGAGGCTAAGTTCAACGGACCTTTCCGCTTGCCCGCCCCAATCGACCCCCTGGTGTACTTCGATCCGAATGGCTACGGCGATCTGGACGACTTCGCGTTCCGCTGCGGTAAAAAATACTACTTTTATGACAGCGAGAACCACATAGTGCGTCGGTACCACGGGCCGTACGCGTCTCCGACCGCGTTCTTGGTCGCGGAATTTGCCGGGTTTTATGTCGACCTGCCCCCAAGTGCGCGCTCGCGAGAATTATACCGACAATTGAGCGAGCCGGATCTGGGCTACGGCGAGGAGCGGAGGCTGTTAAGTGATGAGTATCACATGGAATTGAGGAACCCCCCCTGGAACAACCTTTACACCGAATTGTTCGACGAGGATGAACAATTCAAGCTAATGGTGGTGAGTTCGTAGCGGTTAGTGGCTCCAAAAAGTCGGTCCAGCTTCGCGGAGCGTGGACGGGATTTAATTATACTAGGTAACAAATACTTAACAAGATGCAGAGAAACAAATACTTGATAGATCGAGCTCTCTCAGGGTTCAACCCCAGCGGAGACATATACACAACACGGTTGACCAGCTTCTCTTGGGCCGGTCTATACTCCATTGCCATAACCACATTGAAGATATGTTGGTCTGAAGGCTGTTTTACTTTGGCAACATCCCGAGTCGAACCCTTTGCCTCGATAAAACCGAAATTAAAAATGGAGTCGTGCCAGCGCCATACGCGGAAGAAATCGGGTTGGTTGCTTGTGCACCAAAACTTGAAGGCAAAGGGGAGCTGAATGCCAGGATGTGCGGTGGCCTCCGCTTCTGTGTATCAGTTCAGTAGATTTTGCTTCTGCAAGGCTTATTTGAGATGGTTGGTCCCTGTACATGGGAATTTTACATGAAGACTTTTATACGAAGTCAGGAAGCCAGGGGAGCAGAATACCAAGCGACGCTAACCGAGGGTGAGTATTGGGAAAAGTGTGGAGCTGAGCGAGACTCACCGTCAAACAACGGTAAGCACAAAACGAGGCCCACCACTCGACCAAAAACCACCTACTTTTTTGAAATCGGCTGTAATCAATACCTCACCACTTCGTGGGAATCGGATGCGGATTAGTTTTCTAAAATGTGCAAGCTCGTGTGTGCGAGTTCGTTTAGTATAAACATAGTAGAGAGGTTGCGGCGAGCCACCGGGAGCCACCCGGTGGCTCTGATGGCATGCGGTCTGGAGTGGCTACTGCCAGGCCGGTGGCTCCATCGCGCATGTTTTCAGCGTGTTCGGTACACTATTCTCACCTCGTCTCTCATGCAGCGAGCTCTCTTGGAGTCTCAAATATGCTTCACAACTCTGCTCAAAGCTCAGAAAGGCGTGGAGGGTCTGTACTCATCTCTTTCGCTCACCTAGACCGGGTCTGCGCTGGCATAGTTGCTAGATGGACGAAGATGAAGAAAAACAAGTTGTTTGATGTCATACCCTTAGCCACAGTGGAGCCACCAAATGCAGTAGCCACTCTGCACCGCATGCCATTAGAGCCACCCGGTGGCTCCCGGTGGCTCTGGTGGCTCACCGCAACCTCTCTAATTTTAACCCCGATCGCGTGGCCTCAATACTTGGTGCACAAAAATCTCTGGTTATACGATGTTGCGCTGGCTTCGAAGATTGCCGAGACCACCGACTTGATTCCCACGGTTCATTACCACGGCCGCTCCCCTTGGATGAAGCAAATCAGTCCAACTGCGTTGAATCCAGCACAGCTGATATCCATAACAACCTCGGGATGTCGGCGGTGTGATGTGATGGGGTCAAGTGGACAGGCTAGTCTATTGTTTGCCACAGGGGTCTGATTGGGGTGTTTCCTTACAAGATGTGCCTCCGCTTCGCTCCAGTATTAAGAAGGGTGAGCAGAAGAATGCCTCAACTTCTCTTGTATATAACAATATAACAATACCACTATTTCTGAGTATTTCAAACCTGTGTGACAATTGATCTTGAGTTCTTGCTGAAATCTCGAGCGCCTGTTGATGGTTCCTCATGAAGAAGGCGAGTTCATTATAGCTTCTGAAGCGGCGTTTGGAGGTCTCAATGCATCGGCCTTTTAATTCAATTCATTTCCCTTTTTGTACGGTCGTATTACGCCCGTAATGACTATACCGTATCCGTAAGACGCTCGCGGGAACTCATTACGGTAACGGGTAGTAGGTACGGCATCGTAATTCGCCATAATCTTTACGGCCGCATCTGTATACCGTACGGTGGGCATTCCAAACTTTCCGTGGTTCAAAACCGCACGTGGCAAGAAGCCGCCGATGCCGAACAATAACATCAAACACTGCAGCTTTTTCGCTTCCGACCACTTTGGCCGATTGTTGCTCTCCATCACGATTGCCGACTCTCCTTGAGTTACACCCACGATGACTTCGAATACCGCGAGTTTTCAAGATTCCTCCCGCCCAAGTATGATCATGACCCCCACCGCTAACCTGAATCATGATGTAGTAGTGCAAAATTTCGTTTTTTGCATGTGTCGCTAACGAATAGCAGATTTCTCCTAATTTATCCACTGAACTCGCCGGGGAAGCCGACTTGCTGAGCCATAGACTGAGTGGAGTGTCAGGTCTGTCGCCCGAGGCTACTTTGCACCGAGAGAACCATTTGAGGAGGATGGCGGAGGCATTTTGTGGTAAGATGCTTCGGAGCCCGTCATTCGTCTCGGTCCTAAACCTGACGTTACACCAGAACAGCATGGTGTCAGCACCACACCAGTGGAGCTGGCCAATGACCTCCAGCCCATTGTCTCGCTACCTGGCCAGCTGCCTCCGCCGCCGCCGGTGACCGCGCAGCCCCCGGACCTCATGCACACCATTAAAATCGCCATCGTAATGCAGCAGATCAACGAGACCGAGATCGTCGTGAGTAACATAGTCCATTTACCGTCCGGTTCGTGGAACCAACATCACGGCGAGCAGCTTCAGCAAGCCAAACGCAATGCCGCTGTCTACCAACGCGACGCAGTCGCCCATGGATTGTTCCTCGACCCAGCGGAAGACATTGCACCATCTCAATCCACCGACTCCCCGTCCTCTCCCAGCGCCGTGGCTTCTTTATCCTTGTCTCCCACTTCGGCCGACGTAGAAAAGATGTCCCGCCTCGTCCATCGTGCCACCATCTCCAGTCAGCACGAGCGCCCCGCGAACTGGGACGCCATCCTCGCCGCCTATTCGGGCCGCCCAGAGTTCCTGTTATCGATCCTGGAGAACATCCAGGCTGATATGCAGGTGCGTTCCAGTTCAACAAATTTCTGGCACTGAATGCAATTTCTTCTGCCATTTTTGAATGAATTTGACAATTGTGTGTTGCAGTGGGGAGTGTCGCAGCTCAATGGACTCGTTTACCTGTTGCAGTACTACGTGATGCAAGCGCCCGTGGCTGATTCGCCACACCATGCATGAACTGCTGTACTTTTCCGTTCCACAATGTTGCACGCATATTTTCTTGGAGAGCAACTGCGGTGCTGGAGCGTTTTCTTGGTGCTTTTTACCCGTGATTCACTGGTTTCTTGTATCCTCCTAGGAATATTGTACATATTTGTATTTTTTTGGATACTGTCGCCGTCGCCTTTTCCTTGTTGCACTTTGCCATCATACTCACTATTGTTGAACTTTACACAGTCAATTTAAATCTCGGTTGGACAATTGAGCTTATAGTTGAACAGTTGTTTCTCCTTTGGTCAAGCAGCGTGTTGCGGGCAAGTGAAAATGCACAGAGGAACGATGGTGACATTTGCGTGGTAAATATTGAGAAAAGAAGAGGACTGAACGAAATCAGATTTGAGCCCATGGGACACCGCAGATGTGGAAAATCGAGGAACGAAGTACTTGGAGGGAGGCAAAGACGAGGAGCATTCGCGAATTTGACGGAATGGAGCCAAAGCATTGCTGCGACTAGTACAGGAGACAACTCCGCGCGCCAATTTCGTCCTGATATGGGTCGCACCCAAATCGCTGTGACGGAATGAATCGCTGCGGAGTTGCTGCGCTAGACTCGAACCAGTACCTATCCAAGTGCCGCAAACACAGCGATCCGCCCTGCGAGAATGTCTGCGAGAGAGGCGTAATACGGTGCTTGTCTCTCCCTGTTTCCGCGCCTTGCACGCCTCGCAATGCACGTCTCGTCGGACAAAAACGTCGTGGTTGTGTCATCTGAGTTTGAGTATACTGTACTAGTTCGACCAAATGTTCAGGTGACGGTGACACCCGATTTTTTTTCTATGTGGCTAAAAAATCGTTATAATTCAAAAGAAAATTTATCGGTCACCTCCGTCGACGAAAATCCAAAAATAATGAACATTTGGTCGAAATAGTATAGTAGCTGCGTTTCCTCTGGTTCCGCCACATGGATTTCGTAATTGCTTGCAGAATGTTACGCGTTTACGGAAACTCCAGCTCGCTACATTTCTTCAGGATTTCCTCTCAACAATCACCCGGTCTTGTTCCGCAGGTTCACCACAGACACCGCCATTTCACGGCTATTCAATGTACGATGATTTTTATCGCATCAAATAGCCGCTCAACGATTGTATCAGGAGAAACTCCGAGGCCGGTAGTCTCCCTGCCACTTAAATAGGCGTTGGTAGGTGCCACCATCGCCTATTCCACCCAACATACAAGACCAGAGACTTTGAAGACCATGGACCAAGACAACACAATCGCTCAATATCATCAAGTTGTCCGGGTACGTCCGTTTTTTATCCCGATATTCACCGCGATTAATGGACTATCCCAGTATATGTACAGTGAGTATGCAAAGCGGTTTTAAAACAGGCATTCACTTTAAATTATGCTCAAGTTTCGAGCGTGGCGATTCTGGTGTGAACATTTTTCCGATTCGCCAAGGCTAAACTGACTTGAATTTTTTTGCCAGGTGTTCGATTACGCCTTGACATTCAATCTCGAGGCAAATTCCTTGAATTTCCCATGCATCCACGCTTACGCCCATACATCACGCAGGTATCATTGATCTGGGGATCGAAATGGTCTCTCCCGAAGGTCCTATTCCTCATATCCCGTTACTCACCGGTTTTCGATGTGCCATTGGCGTTGTATAGTGAGCTAAGCCCTCTCATGAAATCATAGCCAACCGTACAACTTACATCCAAATTCCAGTCACCATAACGCCCGCTGTCTCGGTGCAGGTTTGGATTCACGTTTGCCAGAGAGTTTATAAATGACTGATCCGTGGACAATTACATAAAGGCTTGTTCTCGACTGAATGAAGCGATATCATGTGAGTTCCAACTTGGTATCATGTAGTCCCGCAGAATGTTTACTTTCGCAAAGGGGGAACCGCTTTTGGTATTTCTGGAGCACAAGGTTGGCTGCTTGGCCGATATACCTTGGAACGAACTCAACTGCGAAACTTTCAGCAATTCTCATCGTGCGGACATATGCCTTGAGCGGCCGCAGACGGAGTGTCGGGATAATATTCACCTCGATTTGGGCGGTGCGCTACCTCCACTTCATATCGTCTTTTTCAGAACTTCATTCAATCTGGCCAGGTGGGACTTTCTGCAACGATCGTTTTGGTCGTTTTTTTCGTTCGGAGCACAGTTTGTACGTGCGCCTATTGTAATGTTTCGCCTACTTTAACCCATTCTTCACAGATACACCATCACCATTTCAGGGAATCCCTGGGTGTTATCAAGCTGAGTCAGGTACAACGGACCTCGTTATCATATTCATCATGGTATTCGTCACCGAAACAAGTAAGGTTACCTCAATGCCTTGAATTACTCTGGAAATGTACTAACTGTGCTGGCAGTGATCATGGCATACACACTGTATCTGGGAATCACCAAGTACCGGGATGTGAGGACACCCCTGGTCGTCACCCTATACCGGGACGGAATCACGTACTACGTGTGTTTATGCGGTGAGTTGTGTCTCTGTTGTCAACGATGACTGCTCACAAGTGGAGCCAATTTGAAGTCGTATCGTTTTGGAATGTTTTCATGCTCCTGGATGGCCGGGTGTTCCCCAAAGAAGCGCTCGCGCAGGTTCTCAACACGCATGTTTCTCGTCCCCTGTATATGCATTTTTAGTACGCTAATGACTGCGACCGCATTCCAGGTTTCTCCGCGTTATGCATAGCGTCCTTTCGACGCGGGTCCTCCTCCACATCCGGGACGTCGAGCGGAAGAGATTCGCGGAAGACTTCAATGGTCTTTTACCAACCATGGGGTTCGAGCTGGGGACAGTGGAGCCTGAGACGGAAATATGATTTTCGTATCGGCAGAGCTTGTACAGGATGTACTTAGTCTGTCTTTGTTTGGCCCTTCTAACATTGCCAGGAGGTAAAATTGAATTTATATTCGTGGGCTTCATGCCGACACTGACTTGATTGCAGACCCAGTCGAAGCGAGCCTGAGGCCTGAGGCCCGAATTCGGCACAGTTCATTTGACTGACATACGAGTAATGCACGGATACCAGCGTCCGGCCTTGTTGAACGCTGTGTCTATAATAGCCTAGAAGCACATGTGGAAACAACCAGGACGCATCGGAACCATACCTCAGGTGAACAAAACAATCAGAAAGACTCTTATCATAGAGGTACATTTATTACTGAAGACTGCAAGACAATGTGCATTGTGTGAAAGATGCAAAGCATTGAGAAACGCACGAAAAAACTACTATGGAGTTGACGCTTGCAGGGTCGGCGGAACAACTTCAAGGCTGCTTGTGAAATGCAAAATGAACATTGAATGTGCATTTTTATGAGATCGTCAGCCGCTGGGAAATGACAAAAAGAAATGGCAAAGCGCACATTGGAAGTGTCAAACACGGTTGAAATGCTGACGGCATCTGAATCGTCGTCGAAAGAGAACTGGGGGATGGATGGAAATTCTTCGCGATACGAACCCCTCCGTATTGTTCTCTCTGCGACAAAGACTTCCTGTAGCTTGCAGCCAGACTTTGCTATAAATGATGACAGTCGGTCGATGGGTTCTAGTCCAAGGAATGACTCCGCGAGTCGGAGATGCCGGAGGCTAGGTACGATGAAATCATCGAGAGAATCGAGTACTGGACCATCAGCACTCATGAACAAGGCCAATGATTCCAAGCAGCGAAGCTCAATGCCTTTATCAGGTGCCCGGTCACCCTCCCCATCGGACACAATCCCTAGTTTGCAATGGACTAGGTTGAATGTCTGCGGCAAAATGACCGCATATTCGCTCCGGAATACGAACTCCAAGGCCAGTGAGGTCAATTGCGCGAAAGGTAACATGACATTCAAGGCGTCATAACGTTGAGTGTAACCGAGCGCAACAGAGGCGCCTCGCCAAGTGAAAAGGTGGTGTCTGACTCGCCGTCACTGGACAGATTTAGACGGCGGAGCAAAGGCATTGGGCCTTCAATGGCGTGGAGAAGGGTTGGCAAACGGAGGGAAATGGTCAGATGATCCCATCGCGCACGATGCGGGACTATCGCAGCCAGAACTTCGGCTGCAAGCAGCTCGCCGGAGATGGGATCATCGTCGTCGAAGTGGAGGGAGAGGGGGCAATAGCGAGACCTCTCGAGCCACACCGATATGTGAGCATTGAAGGGGATGGTGGAATCGGATAGTGATATCGCCCGCCATAAGATGGGCGTTTCCAGAGCTATTTCCCGCCATTGGCGGCAAATTTGGGTGAAAAGGATTGGCGAGTAAAGACCGGTTAGCGGTGGGCAGATGGGGTAGAGCGGCAGGAAATGGGTGAAAATCTCGGCGGTGATTTCGTTCGGCAGCGCCAAGACAGGATATTTGTAGTAATCAAGTCGTTCGAGCACCAGCTGTCTCTGCGATCGCAGTGCCGAAAGAGAGCGCTCCAGATGTAGAATTTCAGCATCCAGATCGGCGACACGAGCACGATCTGCCGCAAGCGTGATGAGCATGGCAACTAAGAGAAAGCCCTTGAGTATATATAAGCCTTCAATATGGGCACGCACCAAGCACGCCGAGTCCTACGACTGCGGGGAAGGGTGTTGAGAGGTGAGAGGGAGGCGAAGAGCACTGCCACTGATCCGCCACTTGCCAAGAAAGGAAATTGTTTGTTGAATCTTCGGCTTCGGAGAAGTCTCGCCAAGGCTCTCGATTTTCTTCGTTCTGCTTTCCGTCATTTGGACCCCTGTAATTTGGTCTATAACCCGATCTTTTGGCGAAATTCGGTCAAAAGGCATGCCTTCTCGGAGTCCGACCCGAAGTTGAACTTATGTTGCATCCCGGGACCCCGGACCCAAAATTATATCCACAAATGAGATTTGCAGCACATCCCAAAAAGTGTCCGGCCACAGTGTAATGTGAAATATTCAATTCCATAAAATTTGCTCCTAAATTGCCTGGCGCTGAGCAGAAACTACAAAATGATGCCCAGCTTATAAACTACATGGCATACGTGAGCGGCAGCGTGCGCGTCTCCTCCCAACCCGCGTCAAGAGCCACAACGACGTCGTCCGGCAGCGGCCCTTTGTCCAGTGCATCCAAATTCTCTTCAAGGTGCTTCTTGCTTCCCACCCCAATGATGATCGCGTCCCCTAACTCCTTCCTGAGCACGGAGTGGTGCGCAAGCCAGCGCAACGCGGCCTCACTCTCGGTGATTCCATTGGGCGCAATAGCCGGGCGCAGCAGATCGAGCGCCTTGAAGTTGGGCTCGTTCCAATACCGCATGCGCCCGTGTGCGCCATGTCTGCGGTCCGGGTTGAAACGATCGCTGGAATCGAAGACGCTTTGGTCCCGGGTGTAGCGCGACGTGAGGAAACCGCCTGCAAGGGGGTTGTAAACGTAAAAGCTGATGCCGTATGCGCGGAGGCAGGGAATGAGCTCGGGCTCGACGCCGCGGTGCAGTGCGTTGTAAATCCCTTGGTACACCGTCGGCAGGACCCACCCGTTGCGCTTGCAAATCTCGCAGATCTGTGCGACCTCCCACGCGGGGTAGTTCGAGAGCCCGAAACGTGCGAATGCACCTTCGAGATAGATGTTATTTATCTCGCGGAGTGTATCCTCGTAGGGGACGCTGCGGTCCGGCGCGTGGAGGTAATAAATGTCGACCTTCTCGGTTTTGAGCGCCGCGAGGCTATTCTTCAGCCCCTTGCGCAGGTCGGCAGGGGAGTGGGTGAGCTCCTCGGCGGTGAGCCAGCTGGCGTTCTTGCCTTTGGTGGGAAATATCTTTGTCTGGATTTTGAGACCGCGCTCCTGCCAGCCGATGACACCCAGCATTTCCTCACTCGTTCCTCCTGTGTACATGCGCGCGGTATCCACCTCGGTGTGACCGTGCTTTTGAAAAATGTCGAGGAGCTCTGTGGTCGCTTCCGGGGTGGTGACGCGCACGGCCTCAGTACTGGCTGGGAAAACGGTTGAAAAATTGAATGTTGTAGCCGAACGTCCTAATACTGACCAGGTGCACCAATTAACATGGCGCCGAAGACAACTCCAACATTGCTGACTGGTTTAACTGACATCTGGGAAGATATTGTTACGTAGGTGAGCTACCGATGTCTTTCCTATTTATGTAGTTTTCATGGGAGGCGCGGACGCCGGAGATGCCGCACGTTGCGTGTGTTTCCGGCTGAGAATTGTGATTTAACATTGCGTGAAGGGTATCACGTCACAGCTCGGGACATTCCCGTTTGCCGTTTGCACGGCTATTACTAACATTTTAAATTTCAAGGATCCTGGGTTCGACGCATCGTTGGCCTGAATCAGGGTTCGGGTATAAAAAAACAGCATTCCTGCTTGAGCCCAGGGTTATGGTTTCAACAGAACTGCTATGTGCGCAAACCAATTTTGACCATCGATTTTGAGTTCATTTAATTAAATTCTCGGTACATTTTTCGGCCGAAAAGACCGCAAAATATCTGCCCGTGTGTTCGAGTTTTCCTTAATGCTTCACCAAATTTATCCGGAATAGAACGTTAATAACGCAGAGGTTAGAATTGAATCAGGTTGAACTATAGGAGGACGTGACGCAGTGGATCCAGGGTTTCGCGCTCAGGCAAGTTCCTCGCGTTTGAGCCCTTTCGTCCGTTGCAGTCTGCATCCTGAGAACTGGATCACGAAACTACAGGACGTTTCATTTGGCCGGCAATAAATGAAAAAGTGTACAAAGATCGTTTTGCGGCGCCGCCAATAAGGGTAAAGTTCGTCATCGTAATGTACGTGAGTAGGCAAAAGGTAGTGTAGGAGTAGAATGGATCGTTCAACATCCTGGGTATCCAAAGTCATCTAAATCGTCAATCGTCAATTCATCTAACTCGGCACTCAGAGCAGCGCTGCAATGGCCCCAATCGCGCCCAACGCCAGCGTGTAGCCCAGCGGCTTGTTGGCGACGGCGGCACCAGTAGTCGAGGACGAGCTAGGGGCGGCGCCTGAGCTCGACGCCGAACCCCCCGACGCCGTGGAACCCGAGGCGTTCGCGAGAGCCTGGAAAGCCCCAAAGTTGTTCGGGCCAGACTCTACCGCGTTGATCGAGAAGACCATGCCCCTAGATCGATGGTTAGAAACAGCATTAATGGCTTTAAGCTTCAAAATACGCACTGCTGGCAATGTACCGGGGGGCCCTGTTGGCCACAGTAGCCCCAGATCGGCGCAGTCTGAAGATGAAAGTGAATTAGAATATGAAGGTTGCAAAGGAAGAGATGGACGCACGTCGTTAATGGTGATGTTGAAGGTGGGGAAGACAGTCTCGTTGTCGGCGACAAATTGGCTGGGGTGCTGTCAGCATTCGGCACGAAGAAGCAGACGAAGAAACCACGTACAATCCGGACTTGAATCCGACCTGGCCGGTCGTAGAAGTCTCCGCAAGGGCCTTGCACGGCTGGGAGAAGCTGGATTGCGTCACGGTGTGGTTTTTAGGGTGGAACTCGCTGTTTAATGGCGGATCCGAGTCAGAATCTTGCATCCAGTGTCCAAGTTGCGGGAGCCTACTCACAAAGTAACGGTGTCCCCGATGGCGGCGCTGATGTTCGACGGCGTGTAGCTCAGGCCGTCAATACCGACCTGGATGAGGTGGTTGACGGGTCCCCCCGGGGCAAAGGTGGGCGCAGGTGTGCCGTCGTAGCTGGTGTAGACCGTCGTCCACGTGGAACCATTGTCCGTGACAGTCGCGGTGGCGGTCGCCCACGACTGCGGGGCCGGCGTAGTAGCAGCAGGTGCCGATGCGGATGCTGACGCCGACGTCGAACCAGTGCCATTCAGCTGCATCGCGAGCGCCTGGAAGGCACTGAACGAGTTCGGAGCCGGGTCTGCGGGCGCGTTGATCGCGAACACCATTCCCTGGCCACAGTGGCCCGTCTGCTGGCAGTAGAACCATGCCGGAGTGGTGGCGTCAGCGACCGTAAAGGTCCAGGTGTCGAGCAAGGCGGACACATTCGACTCAAAGTGGCTAGAATGGCGAGTTAGTTGTTGCGGGATCCGTCAGAGGCGCCAGAAGGTACTTACAAGCCAGAGGTAGCTCCTCCTTCGAGCGCGACACAGGGGGCGGCGAACGTCGACTGGGTCACGGTGTGGTTTTTGGGGTTGCTGAGAGCAAGATGAGGATGTACCGTGAAGCAATGGACGCGCAACTCACAAGGTGAACGTGACGGTGTCGCCAGCGGCGGCGGTGATAGAGGACGGGCTATAGGTAAGGGTGCCGTTAGGCCCGACCTGGACGCTATGGCTCGCGCCAAGGGCCGCGGGGAGGAGAGCGAAAGCGAGAGCGGTAAGAGCGGCGTAAGTCATCACAAAAGCAGGGGAAAGAAAAAGTGCGCTGGCACTGATGGGGGAGAGAACGGTGGGTGAACCACGAACAGATGTTCGGTTCTTTTATACATTCCTATTGTCAGCGCCACTCGAGCCATATTCGCGTACCATCTATGCCCGGCGACGTCGGTTACGTCTCACACAAGCGTCCATTATGTTCTGATTGCGTTCCGGTCAAAATTCAAGGGTAAAGCTACTCCGTACGTCGCCGACCGAGGTTTTGGGCCCAAAAATGTTGACAGCAAGCAGCATGATTGGCCGATGGACAGAGCGGTGTAGGGTGTATATGATCGACGGATTGACGTTTTGTCTTCAACTTGCACAGCCTGCCACAGAATTGGTCCTTGAGTTATTTGTCTTTCCTGTGCCCGGAGCGCTGAAATCATCGAGCCAAAAAAACGGATGCGCCCACAGTGCCGCATGCGTCGAATCTCGTAACAAGAGCGTCTGAAGATCATCGAGAAAAGACCATGGCGCTAAGCAAGGTGTCAGGGTTTAGTCATTGACAACGTACGTCGGCACTCGTGGGCGTCTCCAACCAGTCTCGCTTGTTCCCCTTGTCTTGCCCATCCTTGTCCTTGCTCTTCTCGTCCTTGTCCCAGCCAGTCTTGTTCTTGTCTCAGCCTCATTGTTGTCCATTGAAAAATTGCACAGCCCGGCGAAACCTGCATCCAGTTTCAGATAGTTGGTTCAGCAAGGGCCATCCCGTCGCCAAGGGAACGACCAACACATCCCCGAGTCGGAGCCCAGAGTCTTGGTAATTGAGGGCTGGGAACAATGAGATCAAGGATGTTGGAAATTTTCAAGTGAGTCAAGACACCGTCACTGTTCCATCATCATCACACCACTGAAAACCAGCCCAGGAACTGTCCTATTGGTCCGGGGAATGCCGAGCCAATGGGAACATTCATGGACTGTTAAGATCGTACTTCAGGCCACTTAGAGTTCGCCGGAATTTGGCGTCCAGTCCTGAAATTTACGAGGTTTGAATTCAAACACAATGTCGCGGTGTCGCGGAGAACGTCGAACGCCCGCTGGAGCCAGGGCGGGAGAATCCCTCGGAGCTGCCAGTGTCAGCAGTTGAGCAGTTAGCCATCTTTTCGCCATTCTGATCGAATGTACCCTGCGTCGTCGCTACATTGCTGTAACTCATCAAGCCAGCGAATCTGCGCAGATAAGATGCAAGAGCCGCAGGACAGGAAAAAACGCGATGAACGTTCGATGTCAAATGGAAGTCTGGCCATTGCACAGCCACATATTGCCATTTCTGGACTTCCTCTGGCCACTACTTTTTTTTTTGGAAGGCGGGCAAAAGTGCTGCCGCATCTATACTCGAAACCAATAGCTAGTATACCAAGTTACACGTTTGTTTCCTTTTACTTATCTATGTCCCAATGCATATTACGGTACCCCATCCCGAATTCCCAGCCCTCATTAAGTATGTACAAGAAGTGGTAAAAGCGGAACACACGAATGCAGAACGCACAACATAAGGAAAAGGAAAGCCGAGGCGAGTGTGCGTATGGTATGTATATTATATGTACCGAGTGTGCCTTCGTCGAGACCGAATCGCGCCCTGCCCCCATCCCCCTTTCGCCACGCAGGGAAAGAAGGCGCCCTCCAAATTATCTCTCCTTCTCGCCCCCAAACGTCGCACTCGCCATCGCGCGCGCATTGACATGCACATGATGCGCCGCGTCGCCCACCTCCCAGCACACCTCCACCCCGCGCATCCACGCACACCCCAGCACCTCCTCGATCCCGCACCGCCGCTTCGGATCCGGCTCGAGCATCTTCCGTATGAGCGGCCGGCACGCGCGTGGCGAGAGGTTGCTGATCGTCGGCGGGAACACGAGCGACGAGTTCGTCTGATGCCGGTCGCGGTCCACGGCGGGCGTTATTGTGCTGCTGGTGCTGGCGGTGGCGGTTATGGACCCGGGAGGCGCGAGTGTACTCGGATTCGGACTCGAGGCGGCGCTTGAGGGCGCAGTCCCGTTACTTGATGCGCCGTTAGCAGAGGGAGCAGCGGCGAGTGGTGGCGGGGGTGCAGCGGCTGCGGCAGCCGCATACGCAGCATACAGCTGGTCTGACTGTTGTGCCGCGCGCCAGGGCAGCTCCTGGAAGTGCAGGCAGTAGTACACGATCCCACACGCCCAAATGTCGACGAGGCGCGCGTCGTAAGCTGCGCGACACGGTGTCGTCAGTGCGTTTTCGGGGCAGGAATAGCGTAGCATGGAGCTCAGCTCACGTTTTCCCAAAAACTGTTCCGGCGCAATGTACGGCTCGCTCCCGCAGAGCCCTGTCGACATGTGGATCGTCGCTTCCCATGGGAGGCGGTAGACCGTCGAGGCGCCGTAGTCGCCGATCTGCGGAAGAGGTTGTTAGCGCCACGAATTTAAGAGCACAGGGAGGGCGGAAACGGGAGTGCGTGGCGGAAGGATGGGAGAGGAGAGCGAGAGGAACGAGTAGCGAGGGTGGATGCAAGCGACAATAAGGGGGAAGGAAGGGTGAGGCAGGGCAATGGGGGACGAAAGAGACTAGTGGAGTAGGAAGGCGGGAGGGAGGCGAAGAGAGATGTCGGAGAGCGAGGCAAGTGCGAGGTGGTCGCGAGCCAGTGGGGGAACCTGCGCACGTCCCTCCCCCACAGACGGCGGACGGGAAACCATCCCTTCCTCCGGCGCGCGCTCGCTGGCTCGGTCGGTAAATGGGCGGCCCATCCTCTGCAGGAGCTCTCCAACCCCACGAAACTCCCTGAACACCACGAAACCAAAACCACCTCTAAAAACCAAAACCAAACCAAAACCAGAACCCATCCACGCACTTTCAAATGCCCCGTCGTATCAAAGAACAGGTTCTCCGGCTTGAGGTCCCGGTGCGCGACGCCCTGCGAGTGGAGGTACCTGGCGGAGTGTTTATGTTAGCATCCATATCATAAACATTTTCTTGGAGGGGAGAGCGGGTACAGAGGGGCAAAGAGCAGGGGGCAAGGGAAGTAGCAGAAGGGCGAGGGAAGTAGGAGGGAGGGCGAGTAGGAGCGCAAACGCGAGCAATCGCGCTTCCACTCCGCTTTACAAACGCAAACGGGCCTTCGTCCATCCTCGTGAAGGTGCAAAGCGGGCACGGCAGAGGATAAATATCCCGTCCCGTCCCCATTAGACTCTCGCGCCGAGTCCGAGTCCATGCGGGGGCGGGCTAGCCCGACCTCCCTCCCGAGCTCTCCAAAAACCAAAAACACTCGCGCGCAAGCAACGCGCAAATGCAAAACCCGCAGTCGCGCTGCGCCTCGCAGGTGGGGTCGCGCGCGCTCCCCCGCAGGCAGGGTTGCACAGTTCTCCTTCGTAAAGCCTCTCTACCCTCCTCTCCTCTCCTCTCCACATTCCGTATTCCCCACCCGACTCCAACCGCAAGCACCCGGCGACGGTCGACAGAAGACAACTCCGGTTGCCACAAAAGCACACGAAAACCGAAATGAAGCCCAAAATAACCGTAATGAAAGCCAAAACAAAAAAAAGATGCACGCACCCAACCCCGTTCAAAATCTGCTTGAAGCAGCACTCGGCCTCGCTGGGGGACATGCCGCCCTTCTTGATCGCCGCGTAAAGGTCGCCGCCGGGGCAGAACTGGAGCGAGCGCGAGCGTTAGCAAAGGTAGCGAGCGGGAAGGAAGAAAAACGAGCGGAAAAATAAGAAAAGGGTGCTGAGAACGTGAAAAAACGAGAAAAAAACAAAAAAAAAACCCCTAAAAAAGGCAAAAAGGCAAAAAGGCGGGGATGACAGACAGTCCCGTCGATTAATATTGATCCCGAGCTCCAAAAGATGAAAATGGAAGAAGAAATGAAACAATTGCGGGCCCCGTCCGCTGCTGCTGCCAACCGGCGACAACGGAGTAGGAGGAGTGGGAGGCCCGCGCGGACGCCCAGACCCCTGACGAGGCCGACGAGGCCGACACACGCACGCACGCACGAACGCGCCTCGAATGTCGAACGTCGATCAGGGCGGGCGGGACACGAATCGAATCTCGACATCCATCCATATCCATCGATCCAGGATTCTCCGCCCCGTCCCGCCCCGTCCGCACCAAAACCCAAAACCAAAACCCAAAGACCCAAACGGTCCGTGTCGACGCGCGGGTGGGTGGGATCCGCCCCGGCCATTCCGGCCATTCCGGGTATTCCAGGATGTAAGACACCCGTCGTGCGTGCGCGCGCGCCAAAGCCCCGTCCTGCCCCGCCCCGTCATACCCACAGATACTCCCACGCCCCATCTCCGTCCACAAGCAGACTGATTGACTTCCCGCCCGGATCCAATCCGCCCGCGCCAACGCCAGCGCCCTGGCCCGTCTGCTCTTCGCGACCCGCGCCACGCCGACCCACCCCAGGATCCGAGTCCCGTTTCGTTTCGTTTCGTGGCGTGTTTCGTGCTCCATATCCATATCCCAATCCGATTCGCTCTGTCCATCCACCCGCACGAGGCCCACGGACGCCACCGAACCGTCTGTCTGCGGGCAAAACGCATGCACACATGCCGCAAAAACGCATGCACACAGGCCGCAAAAACGCGCCCATACACAATAAATCGTCACTTGTGGCGCGGCGAGCCAAAAATCACGGAGAATGTGAAAAACACCAGCATCCCCAAAAAAAGTGAGAAAGTGAGAAAGCCACACACCTCCATGACCTCACACCACCTCCCGGCCTCGTCCTGGACGAGGTCGACGGTCTCGACGATGTTGACGTGGTGTAATGTCGAGGAAATACAAAACTCGGCGGTGAGCTTCTTGACGTACTCTTTCTCTGTTTCTGTTTTGCGGCGTTTGCGGAATTCCTGTGCGTCAGTTAGTACGAGTATGAGTGAGTGGGGGGGGGAGAATACGAGAAACGAAGAGGGACGGCAAATACACCTCTTTCCCTACAAAAGCCAAAAGAAAGAAGAAAAAAACTGTGAAAGGCGTCCCGACGAACGGACAAACAGAAATACAGCGAAAGAAGCAAAGGACGAGACCCACCTTGACAGCATACATCTTGTCCCCCTCTGTGCGATCCCACTTGTGCGCCAGGCGCACCACGCTCGTCGCACCCTTCCCAATCGCGACCTTCGCACACACGCCGTACTTCTTCGACAGGCTCGCCGCCGAGTCGCCTCCGGCACTTCTTACACTCCCTCCTTTACTGCCCTTGTCGTTATCCTTCCGGTCGGAGGACTTGTACGAGACCTCGGAGCCGCTGTCTGCGCTATGCCTCGAACTGACGCTCTTGGCAGAGCCCTTCCGGCTGAGCTTCGGGCCGCTCGCGAGGAGGTCTTTGAGGGTGAATTTGTGCTTCCCGCCGTCCTCCTTGTCGGAGGCGATGGACGCGGCGCGGGAGGGCGCGCGGGAGGGGGCGGCGGGCGTGGACGGGGCGGACTTTACCCCGTTCGCTGATGGTTTAGGATTTGGATTCGCAGTAGATGTAGGCGGAGGTTTTGAGGCAGAGGTGGACGAGGCGCGCTGCACGGCGGCGGGGGGCGTGGCGAAGTCGCGAGCAGTGGGGGAGGCGGGGGTGGATGTCGCGGGGTCGGTCCCATTCGTATTCGCAGTAGTATTAATCGTCCCCAGCTCCTTCTTGCCACTGTCCGCCCTATCGAGGAGATCCTGGCGGGTCAACCCCGGCTGCTTGTCGTGCGCTGCAGCCTCGGGGGGTGGCAGCGGGATACTGTGCGTTTTAGGCATATTGCACAGTAGCTGGTGGTATGGTCTAAGAGAGAGATGTTGTATGCATGGTCACTTGTAAGCAGTCGTCCCTCCGTCGCACCACGCCAAAACAGATCTAACCACCAGCGTAATTCCCGCATCAAGAATAATCCCCATCCGACCACTTTCAGCTCCCGCATTCACCCACAACTAAGTAAACACGCAGAGGGGATATTTTACTCAGCCGTGCTCCCGAGGTGCGGACTCGGAGAATCTTCTGGGGCCATGACGCTGCATCGCCTTGCGAGGACGCCCACCACGCCACCACAGACGCGGTCACGCTCAGAAAATTGATTGATCCGCAGATCGCGTCGCGACTCGCGTTCATAACCAATTCCTTCACACCCTCCCGCACATCGCCTCCAGCGATCACGACGAGCCATCTCACTACCACGGTGATCACCAATGCATCCCCAAAACGCTGTTCGGTAGCCAAACCTTCTTTTCTTTCAGCCAAGAGCCAAGTAGTTCATCCCGCTGATCAATTAAATAATTCTCAGCCTCCTCCGTCGGGTGGCGCCGAATCTGTGTATATTCGCGCCACGTCCCCACGCAAACAACCAACCACTCGCCAAACCAAACACGCACAGTCTAATATTATCTTACAATTTACTTGGAGGAAGCTGCACACAGACCGAGGTACTTTGAAAATTAATACACCTCCGCGGTGCTCAATATTAATTTCTGCCTCCCTTCCTTCCCGCGGCGCTTCTGACTTCCAACTTCTGAATCTACTTACTTACTCGCCGTGCCAAGCCCGTCCTCGTCCTCGTCCTCGTCAGCTTCTCCCTCCCCTCCATCGCCAAGCCTAATCCTAATCCTAACTCTACTTCCATTCCGTCGCCCGAGCAGCGTTGCGTTTATCATTACTTCATTATCGACCTCCGAAACGAAATGAAACCCGCGGCGGCGTGCATGCTTGGCAAATTCAAAGTTTGTTCAAGTAAAGGATAACGATAACGATAAAAGTCTGAGCTCGGGTGGAGTCGGGTGGGTGTCCTTATTTATATATTCCGGGGCGCTCCAAGTCTAAATCTAAATGAATTGGAATTACATACATACATCTTGTTCCGGCGCCTGAGCCTCCCGGAGTTGATTGAAAATGGTTAGAATTTGGAGCTACATATATACTTACCCAACTTGCAATTGGTAGCTTCACTCAATCAATCAACCGCATCTGTGCTTATTAATATCAAGCAAACACTACTGTTTGGAACCAACCCGCCCCAAAATGATTGAGAAATACAGGAAAAACGAAAAATAATTCAAAGATAGAGTCAAATGATGACCCAGCCCCGAGTCGAACGAGGGACCCCACCTAATGTTTATTTCTACAAACCACAGGCATCGTGGGTGCGGACCACTCCGCTCTGGGTCCTATTTTTCAATGAGCTGAACCTGGATATCGACAAGTCAAAATGAAAGTCTCAGATCTCAGTGGAAAGACAGTTTTGGCGTGATTGAAATTTTGAACCGATTATGTAGCCAATGTGTTCGTTCGTCTGAATTCATCTCGATATTTCCGTACTATGTTCACCCGCTGGAGGGAGCAAAGGAAATGTGGAATTCACAGAAAAAGAAGGATTGAGAAACGATTTTATGACCCAGCTCCGAGTCGAACGGGGGACAGACACCCACTTGATTCAGCTTGACTGTCCTATCACAGATGGTGCGCGGACCACTCCGCTCTGCGGCTTATTCCTCTTATTCCTGAGGGAGCTGAGCCAGGCTAACTATGCGCAAGTCAAAAATGGACATTGGATCATCTCCTCTACCTGAATACAACATCGGGACGGTGTCCGAGTCCAAGTTCTCCAAGTTCAAGTTGAATTCTTGAGGAGTCTGAATGGAATTCATTTGAATATATAACTGAACGACAATTCCATTCCAAGATTTTAGTGGTCGTCCGGCAGGAAGTAAAATCAAGAGGGCAAAAAACCTTGCATGATTGGAAAAATAGTGACCCAGCCTCGAGTTGAACGAGCGGCGATGCCCACTTGATAATTCTTCTTGGGGTATGCATATGGTACAGTTTGTGAGTGCAGAGGCCACTCCGCTCTGCGTCTTATTCTTCTACCCATTGAACCTGCATATGTACTAAGAATCTCGATGGAGGTCTTCAGTTCTCGAGCCAACACTGTGGAAAACAGAAGGCGTGAAATTCACCCTAAGATCCCACGAAATTCGCATTTCACCCCCAAAGATGGTGAAATTTTCATTCACCCAATAGTGTGAAAATACCGTGAAACTGTCTGTTCCCAAGGTAAAGTATGTGAAAAATGGGTTTCACCCAAAAACATGGTGAATGCTCTTTTTCACATCCTCTATCCGGTGCCTCGCACAAGGTACATAACTCAGGTCATCAGTACCAGATATTTACACACTGCAGTATCTGGTGGTCAAGTCTATGATGGCTGGGCTAGTGTAATAATGTAAGCGATAATTGAATGATTGAAGTAGTGTCTATACACATCAAGAAGCTAAGACTCATTGAAATGCCCTTGTCCGAAAAGGCATTCGAGGTGAGTTGCAGTTGATATTTTGCCAAAATTTTGCCCGAAGTGTGCGCGAATGTCGCTCATAAACTACGTGAAGCGGTGGGCGAAAAACCGCATTTTGTACGTGAAACATTTTCAGGCACTTTTGGGTGAAATTCGCATTTTGACCATGAAATTCACGGAATTTGGGCGCGATTTTCCTTTGTTTTCTCAGTGAAAATTTGCGTGAATTTCACGGAGTTGGGGATCCACAGTGCAAGTTGTAAAGATGACGGTGTTGGCCTGGAGTTCAAGTTCAAGTTTCAGCTCAACCCCATTTGAGGATTAATCGGAATCCAGTTCAACATCTCGGTGCTCACCCGGCTGGCAGGATTGAAATTTAAAAAGTTACTTAAATATTTCTCTGCTGTTGTTCCGTTACGACCCAGCCCCGAGTCGAAAGAGGGACGCCCACAGAAATACTCACTGCGTTGAGAACCCACGTCCGCGCAGGCATGCGGACATGTGCAGATCCGATGTGGATCAGGGTCGGCACAGTGTGCCGACATCGGATCGGCTGAATTTGTCCAACATATGCCGACCTGGTGTGGATTAGGAAAAAAAAAGAAGCAGCAAACCAAATGGTGCAGACCACTCTGCTCTGGGTCTTCTTTCTAAAGGAGCTGAACCTAGATATGTTATAGTACAAGCCAAAGAGAGGCTCGGCTCCTGTGTGGCTTGTGGTTGAACGTTGAAGGTCGACAACATTGAACTTTGGTTGGGTTTCAATTCAACAACATTCCGCCATGCATATAGAGCTCGGCTGAGCTGCATTCTGAGCATTCAAACCTAAAATTAAAGTGCTCCCAAAACAAGTGTGCAAAATAATTGACCCAGTCCTGAGTCGAGCGAGGGACCCCCACTTCATACTCTTCTGGGATACAAATTTTGGGTGCGGACCACTCTGCTCTGGGTCTTATTTCTTGGGGAGCTGAGGCTGGATATGGGCAGACCAAAAATTGATTCTTCCACCTAGAGGGTGTTAAATTCATTTGTATTCTTGAATGGTGGGATCACATTTCATTTCAACATTTTTGTGCTCGTCCTTCGGATGGGAACCAAAGTCAAAACTGAAGGAGGAACATGACCCAGCCACGAGTCGAACGAGGGACCCCACTTAAGAAGGCGACTCTGACGCTACGCTGTGTGGGTGCCAACCACTCCGCTCTGGGTCTTACTCTGGCACACGCTCAACCTGAACATGAGTCAAAATTCCCAAGATGAATGGCATGTTCCTTCCCTCGGGTCCTTCTAGGTGAAGTAGTAAGTTTCAACTTTCAATTTACATAAATGCAATAATCTGGCAGGGAATTGGGCTCAGTGGAGGGAGATGAAAACCAAGAGGGCAAAAGATTGTTTATACTGCAGACTAATGACCCAGCCCCGAGTCGAATGAGGAACACCCACTGAAAATGTATCAAGTTTCTAGCATATTCGCCGTGGGTGCAGACCACTCCGCTCTGGGTCTTTGTGTTAGGTATGACCTGAAGCTGAATAATGTGCAAGTCAAAATGGAATCTAGTTACACAAGGTGGGATTAATGGCACTGAGTTGAAGTTTCGCTTCAACCACATCCATCCAACATGTAGTTACGGGAATAATTCAGCTGTGGATTGAGATCAGTGGAGGGAGATGAAAACCAAGAGAGCATAAAATTATTTTGCCACAGACCAATGACCCAGCCCCGAGCCGAACGAGGGACCTCATGCATAAGGACGTCAGTACATGGACGAACTACGTATTGGGGGTGCGGAAAACCACTCCGCTCCGGGTCTTATTTCTGGGGGGCTGAACCTGAACATACTAGTGAAAATACCCATGATGAATGGCAGGCTGCCTGCCTTCCTTCGGGTTGGAGTAGGTTTTAATTCACATAAATCAAATAATCCGGCATGGAATTGGCCTGGTGGGACCAAAACCAAAGAGGCAAAAAGATGTTATGTTTTCAGTGGGATGACCCCTGAGCCTCAAGCTCAAGTCGAACAAGGAATTCCCACCAAAATCTCAGTGTACAATTAAGCAATTGATGGTGGGTTCCGCTCTGGGTCTCATTTCTCGTGGAGCTGAAACTGAATGGGTGTGAGTTAAAAATAGATTTTACAAGTGTCTACAAGATTGGAGGGTGTCTTGGTCCCAAATTCTTTGAAGCTCAAGTTGAATTTTTGAATTCTTGAGAAGTCTGAATCGAATTTATTTGAATAGGTGATTGAAGCACATTCAATTTGAACATTTACCACTTGTCCGGTAGGGAACTAAAACCAAGAGGGCAAAAAACCTTGCATGATTTGGAAGATAATGACCCAGCCTTGAGTCAAACAAGGGACACCCACTCAATTTTGTGGATGACATTGCACAGATTGTGGGTGCAGAGAACCACTCCACTCTGGGTCTTATTTCTAGACAGGCTGAACCTGGATATGCACAAGGATAAATTGAGGCAGTTGACGTCCTCAACCCCAAGCGTAAGATTGACTGACCTGTTGCTTGAAACTGAACCTGAAATGTGGTTCATTTTCAACTTCTATTTCAATTCAACAGGTACTGTACGTAATATTCTGAACACCATTCCGTATTTCAATAGGTACATACTTTTCTCTAAAAATTGTGCAGGATTTTAATTCTCTTAGGCTCTTGGGCATCCCTTGAATCAAAACTCACTGTCCTCAACACTCATTATCTCTGTGTGCTCAGATTATACCCTCCATCAGCACACTATTGCATCTTCTGCAGCTTACTTGGGCTCAGTTTAATAATTGTTCTGCTTTGTAACTTGCCCAGATTGTTATCTTGTGGGCACATCTATGTCTTGTCGTGGACATCTAGTTCAGGGAATGTTCGCTCCCTCCATGAACATCAATCACAAAAATTAATCTATCTCAGCCTATCTGGCCACCCACTGTTTGCCAATGGTTAATCATTCACGTAGCTGAGTGGATCAGATATGTCCATATCAAACAAACAAAGATAGTGGTTGGAAAGTTGGCTCATAGGAGAGCCTACATACTGTGTAAACTATCAACATTCTCCATCACATTATGAACCAGGTGATGAATAAGCTTGTCGCGATCAATCTCTTTGGGAAATTCAGACCAGGTGGTCTGAACAAATCTGGTAATGGTTGGGCCAAAGTCCAGCCTCTTCTGGAGCAACTGGATAGTGGGTTCAACAAGAGTGATAGGTTGCTTCGATCTTTTCGCAGTCGATACAAAAACAATACAGGTGGCTAGGAAGTCTGTTTGATCAGGAGGGGCAACAGCATTGAGAGAGGAGACCTGCCGATGGCGATAGAAAGACAAAGGGGGATGTCAATGATGATGCCATTCCATCCTGGAAACTAAGAGTATAGATCAGAAGTGGTGTAAAGGTGGACGGGCCGAGAATTACTGTGGAGTCTATAAATGCCAACAGTGGATCTCGCCCTTTGAGTAGCTGGGGATAGACAGTAGGAATCTCAATGAAAGTCAGTCTGGAGGCCACAGAGCGAGCACTCACGTTCTGTGCACAACAAACCATGGGCCATCAGCAAACATCACAGTGCAGGTAAACAGAGGGAGCACTCACGACCTGCGCATGATGAAACATGGGGTGTCAGCAAACATTGCAGTGCAGGCAAACAGAGGGAGCACTCACCCGCTGCACATGGTGGGACACGGGGGTGTCAGTGAACATTGCAGTGCAGGCAAACAGAGGGAGCACTCACCCGCTGCACATGGTGGGACACGGGGGTGTCAGTGAACATTGCAGTGCAGGCAAACAGAGGGAGCACTCACCCACTGCACATGGCCGAACAAGGGGGTGTCAGCGAACATCACAGTGCAGGCAAACAGAGGGAGCACTCACGTCCTGCGCACAGCCGAACAAGGGGGTGTCAGCGAACGTCACAGTGCAGGCAAACAGAGGGAGCACTCACGTCCTGCGCACAGCCGAGCACGGGGGTGTCAGCGAATGTCGCAGTGCAGGCAGACAGAGGGAGCACTCACGTCCTGCGCACAGCCGAGCACGGGGGTGTCAGCAAAAGTCGCAGTGCAGGCAGACAGAGGGAGCACTCACGTCCTGCGCACAGCCGAGCACGGGGGTGTCAGCGAAAGTCGCAGTGCAGGCAGACAGAGGGAGCACTCACGTCCTGCGCACAGCCGAGCACGGGGGTGTCAGCGAAAGTCGCAGTGCAGGCAAACAGAGGGAGCACTCACGTCCTGTGCACAGCCGAGCACGGGGGTGTCAGCGAAAGTCGCAGTGCAGGCAAACAGAGGGAGCACTCACGTCCTGCGCACAGCCGAGCACGGGGGTGTCAGCGAACGTTGCAGTGCAGGCAAACAGAGGGAGCACTCACGGACTGCGCACAGCCGAGCACGGGGGTGTCAGTGAACGTCGCAGTGCAGGCAAACAGAGGGAGCACTCACGAACTGCGCACAGCCGAACACGGGGGTGTCAGCGAACACCGCAGTGCAGGCAGACAGAGGGAGCACTCACGTCCTGCGCACAGCCGAACACGGGGGTGTCAGCGAAAGTCGCAGTGCAGGCAAACAGAGGGAGCACTCACGTCCTGCGCACAGCCGAGCACGGGGGTGTCAGCGAACATTGCAGTGTGCAGGCAAACAGAGGGAGCACTCACGTCCTGCGCACAGCCGAACACGGGGGTGTCAGCGAACACTGCAGTGCAGGCAAACAGACGGAGCACTCACGAACTGCGCACAGCCGAGCACGGGGGTGTCAGCGAACACTGCAGTGCAGGCAAACAGAGGGAGCACTCACGCGCTGCGCACAGCCGAGCACGGGGGTGTCAGCGAACATCGCAGTGCAGGCAAACAGAGGGAGCACTCACGCGCTGCACACAGCCGAGCACGGGGGTGTCAGCGAACATCGCAGTGCAGGCAAACAGAGGGAGCACTCACGCGCTGCACACAGCCGAGCACGGGGGTGTCAGCGAACATCACAGTGCAGGCAAACAGAGGGAGCACTCACGAACTGCGCACAGCCGAACACGGGGGTGTCAGCGAACATCGCAGTGTGCAGGCAAACAGAGGGAGCACTCACGAACTGCGCACAGCCGAGCACGGGGTGTCAGCGAACGTTGCAGTGCAGGCAAACAGAGGGAGCACTCACGACCTGTGCATGATGAAACATGGGGTGTCAGCAAATGTCGCAGTGCAGGCAAACAGAGGGAGCACTCACGTCCTGCGCACAGCCGAACACGGGGGTGTCAGCGAAAGTCGCAGTGCAGGCAAACAGAGGGAGCACTCACGTCCTGCGCACAGCCGAGCACGGGGGTGTCAGCGAACATTGCAGTGTGCAGGCAAACAGAGGGAGCACTCACGTCCTGCGCACAGCCGAACACGGGGTGTCAGCGAACGTCGCAGTGCAGGCAAACAGAGGGAGCACTCACGCGCTGCACACAGCCGAGCACGGGGGTGTCAGCGAACGTCGCAGTGCAGGCAAACAGAGGGAGCACTCACGCGCTGCACACAGCCGAGCACGGGGGTGTCAGCGAACGTCGCAGTGTGCAGGCAAACAGAGGGAGCACTCACGAACTGCGCACAGCCGAGCACGGGGGTGTCAGTGAACGTCGCAGTGCAGGCAAACAGAGGGAGCACTCACGAACTGCGCACAGCCGAGCACGGGGGTGTCAGTGAACGTCGCAGTGCAGGCAAACAGAGGGAGCACTCACGAACTGCGCACAGCCGAACACGGGGGTGTCAGCGAACACCGCAGTGCAGGCAGACAGAGGGAGCACTCACGTCCTGCGCACAGCCGAACACGGGGTGTCAGCGAAAGTCGCAGTGCAGGCAAACAGAGGGAGCACTCACGTCCTGCGCACAGCCGAGCACGGGGGTGTCAGCGAACATTGCAGTGTGCAGGCAAACAGAGGGAGCACTCACGTCCTGCGCACAGCCGAACACGGGGGTGTCAGCGAACGTCGCAGTGCAGGCAAACAGAGGGAGCACTCACGTCCTGCGCACAGCCAAGCACGGGAGTGTCAGCGAACGTCGCAGTGCAGGCAAACAGGGGGAGCACTCACGGACTGCGCACAACAGAACACGGGGGTGTCAGTCGGTACAAGGTAGCATAGTGCAGCCAACTCCTACCCACTGTGAATTTCACACATTAGCAACTAACATAGCATCCTGAATATAATGGGCTAGAATGAAACTCACGTAAGATCTCCAATATGGCATGAGCTTCCCGATGTACTGAATTACAATATCCAGTATTTTCTTTTTGTTTGCCCACACCCGTTGGATCCACTGTTCCTGCTCCCGACTTCCACATTTCAGTCTACACAATCTCCACGCTGCTGCAAGTCATGGTGCTTACATTATTAATTCCATGATCTTTTCGCATCCAACCTGAAAAGAACTTTGTTGCGCCATTGCAAACAAGTCGGAAAGGGTTTCATCCTGGATCACCGCATATGTTGCCTCAGTGAGACTGGCACACCTAGTTCCTTTCTCATTCAAGTCTAGGGGTGCACCATCAGCGATCCTGAAATTTCCACATGCAAGAAAATATTGTTGACATTGAAGCTGAACATACTGATCAGGCGGGTGATTGGTATTTTCAATGGCTTTTCGCACGGTCTTGTCAAATTTTGACTGAGCATCACGGGAGGCGTTCTTCTCTTTCTCGGTATCACTCGAATCGTCCTCAGGTAGGTCATTATATGCTTCATCAATGAGTGCCTCAAACTTGGTGAAGACAGCAATGACAGGGACTATCCGGCATGAGGTGGACCCGATCGTGATTCTCTGACATACCTGGGGAGGCTCTCGCATTGAAAAATGCGAGTTCAAATTCTGAACTTGGGGCCCTCTGGTTGTCCATCGGAATGCACATCCTAATTTGACCTGAATCTTGATGCCTCGAGAACAATGATACGTACCACACAGCGTGTATCTGGTCCCGGATCTTCAATGCCCTCGAGCGCTTGTCAAGAAATTTCCACAGAGAATCGGTGCAAAGCGGCGAATTTTTGTCATGTTCAGCACCAGCTTCAATTCCCCGTGAGTCGTGGAACACGAACAAGGGGTTGCTCCCAAAGGTTATCTCGTTCTCGATATCGCTCATTCCACGCTATGGTTAGCTCTTAGTGAGAAAGTCCAGGAACCGCTAGACGCAGCACCTGGCGATCTGGTTCCAGGATGGATGCATCCACCTAGAAATGATAATTGAATTCCGACGTGATGTAGGAAGGGTTTGAACACTCACCTTGTTCCCATTTCCATCAACGATTCTCAAGTCGCTCCCATCGGAATCACACATTTTCTTAAGAATTGTGGTCTTGCCGGCATTCCGTCGGCCGATGACTAGGATTCGAAAGCGAGGACACCGCGCCTTGATTTGTTCGATTGTGTGAGACATGGAGGTGAAGATGACAATGATCGCGATGCAAAAGCCCGTGTTCTTATACTGTCATGCCCAAAATAACAGACTCACACAGCTCCGCCGGTGCCCAATGAAATTATTGACAGATTTCATGTCAACTGCGACTGCTTCCATTCCAACAGTTATACTACATCCGAGAATGTGAGATATGGGCGTGTTGAACGGCCTGGCTAAACAGAATAAGCCGACGGATCTCAGAAACATGAGAAAGAAACTTTCCTCTTTCTAATGTAAGGTGCCACATCGTCGCTTGTTGGAAATCAGCCCGATGCACAGTGACCCTCTGCAAAACCGCAGAGGTCTCGATAAAATAACAATGGTACTTGTACAAAAAGAACAGCTATTTAACACAGAAGGGGATAGGTATGAAAAGGGATAAGCAGTGCGCAGGAAACAGCAGGTGCAAGATGGATGAGTCGGGGTGAGTAAGAGCTGTAGATAAAGCTGTAGAAAGGTGTATGACTCTCGTTCTCAGATTCGGCCGTCTCGGTCCTTGGAGCCAGCCCCGTGACATCTAAAGAGAATAATCAGACGACGTCGTAAAGATAGGTCATTTCCTGGCTCGTGGGTCACACGTGTTGCCGCGAGGCAACCTAAAGGCGACCTGGAGACTCAGCGAGGCTCAGCCATATCTATCTGCCCATGTCCGAGTCCTTGGAAGCCCAACTCCGTAGCCTCAACTTCAACGAGGAGCTCAGGTCCACGTTTGATAGGATCATTGAGTCTTGTCCAAAGTACGCAATCTGTTACGCTACCGCGCCGAGACATGACAGAAATCCCCAGATTTCGTATCCTCTTGGTTGGACGAGTATGTGGATGGCACCTTGGCTAGGCCTAGATTGATCCCAAAAACAGTCAGGTGTCGGCAAGTCTGCATTGATCAATGCCGTGTTCGGTAGCGGAGTCGTGGTGAGTTTACAATAGCCTGAGGAGGCCCAGAAACCAATCGCTGCACGCAGGACGAGGAACATGGCCTCCAAGCCGGAATTGTGAAGGACATCAACCGAGAATTTGTTCTGCCCAACAATGATCGGCTTGTACTTCACGACTCACAGGGTTTTTCCCATGGTGATGGTCAGAATTTTGAGACAGTCCTCAAATTCATCAAAGACCGGAGCGGACGGCCAAAATTGGAGGAAAGGCTGCACATTATATGGTAGGAGTACCTGTCTGGTATCATCATCACCTTTTACTCCGCTTTTAGGCTTTGCATCGAAATTCCCGTCTATGGCGGGAGTCTGTTCGAGATAGCCGAGGAAAAAATCCTCCACTCCACCGATCTAGAAAGTATTGCAACTCTGTTGTATGCCGACCGCTCCCTGAGATCTTTCAGCTCCTATCATCGTCGTATTCACCAAATTTGACAAGCCTGTGCTCAAAATCAAACGGAAAGTTCCCAAGACTGAGGACCAAAATACAATTGCGCGGAGCAAAGCCAAGGAGACATTCTGTACAGACTATGCCGCCGCTCTGTCAACCTTATCCAAGAGCATTCCGTGTGTAGAGGTCTCCGGTAATCGATGGTTTCATTCATTTACAGTGGAATCACCCAAAATAATCCCTACTTGACAGTGAAATCGGGCTTCAAAGACACACTGGACCTGCTTGTAAATCTTACGGAGAAGGAGGTGAAAGGGGCGATCTCTTTTATCTGGGCTTCCTCCCAGTGTCCAAATGTCGACCTCAAAATCGAAACTTCCATCCAGTGGGTATACACCCATCTTTGCGCCTCGCATATTGATGACATTAGACCCCTAGGATTGGTAAGAAGAGTGGGTGCATGTCCTCCCTTAGGTCTGTCCTCTCTAGCTTAGTATCATAGAATATTGGCAGGGGCTATCCACAAGTCTGAATCTCCCCGGTTATTCTTTGGCAAAATGGCTTGATGTGGTGCTTAAAGATATAATCTCGTGAGTTTCAACTCTGGATACGTGTCTCGTCCTGACTGTTCATTAGTTGCTGGGGGTTTCACGACCCTGACGGTGTGAGTTTTATGGTTGTCATTTAGCATGATGCTTGACATTCAGCAGCTTCTCAAAAGTAATCTGTTCAAGAAGAAGATGACCGGCCTCCAAGAGGATTTACTCGAGGACGACTCCAGCAGCTTGCCGAAAATGTAAGCCTCATCAATAGAGGGCATCGACACCTGACTTTGCCTGGACAGCACTCTCGGTGGAACAGCGGCCGTGGCGGGTATCATTTCAGGTACGTCCCGGAGGTCTTTCAGATAACGGTATCTCATTATCCTCGGAATTAGGTGTGATACCACCCGCCGCGCCTTTCGCAGTGCCCATCGCTGCGGGTCTTATTTTCGCTGCCTGGGTTTACAAAGTATATTTGACTACGTATGGAGCACATCACCTTCCCACCAGATATAACTAAATACTCTGGCAGACCTCAAGTCCTCCGAGGTCTGATGGGATATATCGTCGATCTCACCATCGTGATGCAAAGTTTATTTTGGCTGACCCGCGCCCGCGCCGAAGCAGTGTCCAAAGGCGGCGCTATGGTCGCCACTGTTCCTCTCACAAAACACCTTGTTGAACTCGCATTCACGGCGTACGCGACGGATGAGCACAGCAAAACCATCCATGAAGACCTCCGCCAATTTGTCAAACCGACATTTGCTCTGAAGCCAGATACTGTGCTCGATCACATCGTCGAGCTCATCAAGAGTCATCGGTTTCAGCCGTCCCAAAGTTTTGCGACCAAGGCGGAAGCTGGAAGAGAGACGGGTGGGGAGGATGTCAACTGGGAAACTGGGGTGCGAGCTTAGGCCGCTCCTTCTTGTGGACCAGCTGCGTTTTGGACGCAAAATCACATACCCTTCTTTGTCTACACGGCTATCCCGGAAGTCCTTGGAATTTGACGGTTTTGATGACCGTCGGATTCCGATAGTCCGCTAACTGAATTCCCTTGATTTGGCGGTTCTTCGGATTCCGAGGGGTTGCTGATAGAACGCGCTGAAACGTCCATCGAAATTTGGTAGGCGATTTTCGCTAAGGAACGAGGTAAAATGATGAACACAAGTAGCAAAAGCACAGACCCATGAGGGGAATCGAACTTACGACCACTTGTAAAGAACTAAATTGAGGTAGTAACACACATAACCACTAGAGCATGGCTACTGACAAGGGAAGAGAATTTAAAGAACATATAGACTACCACCTATGGCAGCCCACCACAATGTGATACATGTTCCTCGAAAACATGTTCCATTGGCGACTACAATGGCAACACAATTGTATTGTCAGAAAACTAGTGTAACATTTTCAAAGAACCAGACTCCATGACCGGCAACTGGCAGTGAGCAGCCGGCGGCGACGCGTTCTGTTCAAGGGCAGTAAGCGAATTGAGTCACACGCGTACGTGGTACGTCTATTGGATTCTGACAAGCAAATGCAAGGCCGGTGGGCAGGATCAGACAAATTTGATGAGCGGCCTATATGAATTCGGTAATCCGACTATTCAAAAGATCTCCGTAATACTTTCTTAGAACGCCGAACAAAAAACCATCAGATTTCGATTGACACCAAATTCTATCAAATTCCTAAGGATCCCGGGTTAGCCGTGTATATTCTCGAGTAAATCGTGAACCAAAGCTATCATTCAGATATATAGAAACATGGCACCTGCATCCAGGGACTCATTCTTCTGGAATGGACCCGAAAGAATATCAGCACACAAGACGGGCCAGGTATCTGCGACGTATGAATGAAAAAAATTATATTGCAGCCATTCCGAACCATCGCTCCAGGTCCATCACTGCAAAACATGACTCCGTTCTGTGACCGGTGACGGATGTTCCGTTTCACCATTAAATTCAATGAACGGAATGCCTAAAGACACCAAAAGAACAACACTTACCCGAGTCGGCCTATTTGACAGTCCCCTTAACTCTGGCTTGCAACTTGAAAACCGATTCGAATACGCATTCAACAATTGAACCAACCAATATCTCATATCATTGTACCTGTTTGTTCTATCTAATTTATCGACTACTCTACAGCTAGAGCGCTGGCGCTCCTGCCCTCCATCTGCTCCAAAAACCAAACACATCCCGAGCGGAAACAACGCACTCCAAAATACAAAAAAAAAAACACGCGCAGTCGTGCTTCGCCTCGCAGGTGGGGCTGCGCATTTCTCTACCAAGCGGAGTCACGCGCTCCCTAGCAAGCACAGTCGCCAGAGTCGGTCACAGCCAGATTCCGCAGCTCTCCCTCGCAATCGCAAAACCTCCACACCCTCCTCTCCACCGCCCACATTCCGCACTCGACTCCGACTCCGACTTCAAAGGCACGCACGGTCGACAAAAGACCAAACTGAAAGGAAAAGGGAAAGCAAAGCGACGCCGAAAGAAAGAAGGAAGGAAGAAAGCAAAGCAACAAAAAATCAACGCACCCAACCCCGCTCGAGATCTGCTTGAAGCAGTACTCGGCCTCGCTGGGGGATACGTCGCCCTTCTTGATCGCTGCGTAGACGTCGCCGCCGGGGCAGAACTGGAGCGAGCGTTAGCGAGCGTAAAGAAAGAAAAAAGGGTTAGCCAGCGGGAAGGGAAGGGAATCGAAACGAAAAGAAAAGAAAAGACGTCAAGTCAAGCGCAAAAACAAAAGTAGGAGTAGAAACGAAAGCAGAAGAAAGAAAGAAAGAAAGAAAGAAAGAAAACATGCCGCGCAGGGACGCAGGAAGGCGTATGGAGCTGAGCAGAGTAGACCCGGATGACGAATAAAGAGCGTGTCGCGCATCCCCATCTTCATCCCCATCCCCACCGCTACTGTCCTGCACAGACGCACGAATGGACAGACGCAGAGACGCGTCCTGCCCCCAGACGTCTCAAACGATGCCATCATCCGCGCGCCCCGTCCTCCCCGCACACAAGCCACAATCCATCTTACCCAGCATCCATCCATCCGCGTCGACCGCCCAAAACCGGCCGGCAAACAAACGGACTCCGACCGAGTGCACGGAAAGCCGCACGAATCCCAAGACCGACCCATTCAATTCCGCCCATTCCCATCCCGAAACGCAAAACCCGCGTTGACCGACCGAGCGGGAAACAAACGGACGGACCCTGTCCCAAGACCGACGGAATCCCAGGACCAAGACGGACGCGGGGAAGGACGCACGGAAGGGCGTAAGCATGCACGAATTCGAAACGGAATCTCCGACTCCAGGACCCGCCAAGATCAGAATCCTCGAGCACTCCTGAACCCAGACCCAAAACCCATCCCAAAATAAACAGGAAAAAAAGACGAAAGAACGAAAAAGCCCCGACAGTGGCAGTAGCAGGCGTAGTAGCAGGAGCAGCAGCAAAACACACACCTCCGTGACCTCACACCACCGGCCGGCCTCGCCCTGGACGAGGTCGACGGTCTCGATGATGTTGACGTGGTGCAATGTGGAGGAAATGCAGAACTCGGCGGTGAGCTCCTTGACTTAATCTTTTTCTGTTTCGGTTTTGCGACGTTTGCGGAATTCCTGCATTGCGTCAATTAGTACAAGTACGAGTACGAGTGGAGAGGAGAATACGAAAAACAGGGAGGGACGGCAAATACGCCTCTTTCCCTACAAAAGCAAAGAAGAAAAAAAACCGTGAAAGGCGGAGTCCGACGAAGCAACGTACAGAAATATAGCGAAAGAAGCAAAAGGACGAGACCCACCTTGACCGCGTACATCTTGTCCCCCTCCGTGCGATCGCATTTGTGCGCCAGGCGCACCACGCTCGTCGCGCGCTTCCCAATCGGGACCTTCGCACACACGCCGTACTTCTTCGACAGGCTCGCCGCTAGGGCCCTGTTTATAATTTCCGAGGCACTTATAAACAGTTTTTAAAGCTGGTTTTTCAAACAGGGGTGTTTATAAACGCGTTTATAAACACCGAACTCAAAATATGCTAAAAGGTGAGCAAGTCTACTTCCCCTTCCCACGTCGTGTTTCCGGCCGAATTTTTCCCTCTCCTAGTGGTGCTCTCTGCTTGTTCTGCCCAGTTCGCAAGACTTCCAATTACACTCGCCTCTTATCCGATAACAAGTCCCGGAAAAATGGCAGGGTAATGTCCACGCCATCGTGATGAGAGTCAATTGAGGTCGCGCTA
Source organism: Mycena galopus ATCC 62051 (assembly GCA_014925785.1). Classification (NCBI taxonomy): domain Eukaryota; kingdom Fungi; phylum Basidiomycota; class Agaricomycetes; order Agaricales; family Mycenaceae; genus Mycena; species Mycena galopus. Next base: position 102,608 of record WIQG01000346.1, read on the forward strand.
AGCCCCAGGAAAGCGCTCGACGAGGTATCCGGTGGATTTTCGGCGTTTAGAGCAGTGAGTGCGGCATCGGACACGGCGGTTCTTTTTTATTTTGGAGTTGGATGCGCGGTGGTTGTATCAGGCACAGAGGTGGCAACTGTTTCGGTCATAAACCCCTTCACGCTGCGCCAGTTCAACATCGGCTGACAACGGACTTGGAGCAACCCTTTTCGTCAACTTCCTTCCCATCGGGAGCGCATCCGATAAAATTATGGTGATCGCCGATCGGGATGGTGTCCGGCAGGTTCTTGAGAAGCCGTAGTAAATCCTGCAGCTCTTCCTGGTAGTACGTGGCTCCGGAGCCAGACATTATGGGAGTATAGACAAGCCTCAAGAGTTGAAGACAGTAGCAAGCCCAAGGCAAAATAGCGAAAAAAAAATTCCTCGGAGATATATGGCACGTGACTACACAGAATTATAAACCGGCCCTCGGAGCCCAACCATTTATAAACCGGTTTATAAACCGGTGTTTAAAACACTGTTTACAAACCGGAGATATAAACAGAGCCCTACTCGCCGCCGAGTCGCCTCCGGTACTTCTTACACTCCCTCCGCCTTTACTGCCCTTGTCATTATCCTTATCCTTCCGCTCGCCGGTGGACTTGTACGACGCCTCGGAGCCGCTGTAGCCGCTGTCCCGTCCGCGCTGTGCCTCGAACTGACGCTTTTGGCAGCCCGTGCACCACCCCGCCACAGACGCGGTCAGTGGTCACGCCGTGAAAAATGATCCGCAGGATCACGGCGGATGCGTCCAACGTCGCGTCGCGTTCAAAATCGATTTTCTTCACCAGCTCCCGCATCGCCTCCCAATCCAACGAACACGACGAGTCGTATTACTTACTATTCAAACCCACGATCATCATCCACCACATCCCGAAAACGCTGTTCGGCAGCCAACCTTCTTTTCTTCCAGCCAAGAGCCAAGTAGTTCATCCCGCTAGTGGGTGACTTCCCGTAAGCATAGATAGTATTTCCTGAATATCTGAGGGGTGCCAGTGATGCAGTGATGCTGCCGTACAAGCTTTACTCGCAACATGTATTCATATTGGTAGTTCCCACAAGAGTATTTGAGAATAATAAATAGTACATTTTCTCCTGGAGACACAACAACTGGGCCCATTCACCTTGTGTCCCTACGACCTCCAGCAGACAATGGTGTGCGTCTCAGCGTGCATCCGGGAACGATGGGATCAAGAAAAGACGAAAATTGAGATGGACGATCAATTCGCAAGTCTTTGCCTTTGGTTCCGAGGCGCCGTCCTCGTCGCAACGCGATCCGAGTCGGCTTGCGAACTTTACTTCCGTCGCGGCAGGACGGACCGTGGCAGAAAAGTGGCTGAATGCGGATGAATGTGTTTATTCAAGTGTAATAAAATCTGGAGAGGGGGGGGGGGTACCCCTCTCCAGATTCGAAGTAAATCAAGGTTTATAACGACGCCGTAATGAGATCCAAGGACGATGGGGTCCTGACAGCTGCCCCGGCATCACGGCAAAAAACTCGAAAATACTCGAAAAATACTATCTACTCTTACGGGAAGTCACCCAGTGCTGGCCAAAAATACGATACGAAAAAATATATTTTGAATATATTCAACTAAATACAAATACAATATGGTCCCTAGACCTCTTTTCGGATATGAATACACAAGAATATGACTATGATACAATATGAATATGATATGATATGCTGCCAACATACTCAATTATATTTGAATACGCGGCGCCAAACCTGTGTTTTTTTGCCGCTTGCGGAGCCAACACAGATGGTCCAACCATCAAATTAGATCCGGCTCCATCGGCAGTGTAAGGGAGTGTAGGGCGGTGTGCATTTGTTCGAGCCGGATGGGGAATGTTCAAATGTCATGATGTTGACATAATGAAAATTCACAACCAAGCAACTGCACACCGAATTCCCCATCCCACAGCCAGTGTGTGGCACTCACAGAAACCATACTCTATATTTTTGACTCTGAGAGCATGTTCCACCAAATTTCAATGCTTTTGTCTTGACCAAATACATAGTAAAACCTATTTAGATATATTTGAAATATATTCATATTCAAGTGGTTAAATATGAATACGATACACTAAAAATACGATACAGAGCCCAGGGAGTGAATATGATATAGATATGAATACAAGATGGCATTTTCCGTATTTATATCATATTTGGCCAGCACTACATCCCGCTGATCAGTAATCAATTAAATAATTCTCAGCCTTCCTCGTGGGGCGCCGAATCTGTGTCTATTCGCGCCACGTCCCCACCCAAACAACCAAACACACACAGTCTACAGTATTTGGGGGGTCCTTTACACACCTCAGAAATCGGCCACATCGGGGAAATTTTGGACCAAATACGTTTTGTACACTATGATAGGACCGTATATGGCTATGCTAAGGCCTTTTGGGCATGAAAGACAGCCAAGAACGAAGAGAAAACATGTAATATCATCTTACAATTTACTTGAAGGTGCACACAGACCGAGGTACTTGAAAATTAATATAACCTCCGCGGCGCCTCAATATTAATTTCTGCCTTCCTTCCTTCCCGCAGCGCTTCTGACTTCCAACTTCTGAATCTACTTACTACTTACTTACTCACCAAGCCCGTCCTCGTCATCGTCAGCTTCTCCCTCCCCCACCCATCGCCAAGCCTAATCCTAACTCTACTTACTTCCATTCCGTCGTCCGAGCAGCGTTGCGTTTATCATTATCATTATCATTACTTCATTATCAACTTCCGAAACGAAATGAAACCCGCGGCGGCGTGCATGCTTGGCAAATTCAAGTTTGTTCGAGTGAAGGATAACAATAAAAGTATGTATGAGCTCGGGTGGAGTCGGGTGTACTTACTTATTTATATATTCCGGTGCGCTCCAAGTCTAAATCTAAATGAATTGGAATTCCATACATACATCTTGTTCCGGCGCCTAAGCCTCCCGAAGTTGATGGGGAAAAAAATGGAATTTTTGAGCTACATATACCTAACTTGCAATTAGTGGATTCAATCAATCAACCGCATCTGTACTTAGGAAGCAAACCCTATTGTTTGGAACCAACCCGCCCCAAAAGAATTGAGAACTACAGGAAAAACGAAAAAAAAGGATGGGGCCAAATGATAACCCAACCCCGAGTCGAACGAGGCACCTCCACCTAATGATCCTCTCTACAAGCTGAACGCATCGTGGGTGCGGACCACTCCACTCTGGGTCCTATTTTTCAATGAGCTGAACTTGGATGTGGACAAGTCAAAATGGAGGTCTCAGATCTCAGTCTGATCTAGCAGTTGGAAAGACACTTTTGGTGTGATTAAAATTTTGAACCAATTATGTAGCCAATTGTGTTCGTCTGAATTCATCTCGACATTTCCGTACTATGCTCACACGCTGGAGGGAGCAAAGGAAATTGAAAGTCACAGAAAAAGAAGGATTGAGAAACAATTTTATGACCCAGCCCTGAGTCGAATGGGGGATGTTGAAGTTAGCGCATGGTTTTACTGCGCAAACTGTTGGCAACCGGACTATTCCAAGTCCGAAGCTTCTTTCATGTGCAGACCTGTGTCCGCAGTGATATTTAATCTTTTAGCCATGACTACATATTGTTCTGACTCATTCTGACTCGTTACCATTCAGTTCTGTAGCCGCAGTTGTTCCGGATGTTATCCTGCTCTAGTATTTATACTGTGACTACTCATGTATGTACTTTAGACAATTGCCAATCACTTTTGTGTTTGCACTACATTCTCAACAGGTTATTGGGCCCAGCGTCTCACCCTCACTTTGCTGCTGTACTCCCCATTATATTCCTGATGACCACTATCACCACCGACATTTGCTCCATATCTCGTGTGCCTGTCTTGAAGGTTGATGGATCCAACTTCCTCATCTTTGAGACTCGTTTCCGCCATTTTGGAAAGTCCAAGGGTATCTGGGGCCATTATGACGGCACTTCTGTCAGGCCTACGCCACCCACGGCACAAGCAGAAATTGATCAATGGCAGAAGGACGAGGATAATGCTCACAATTATCTCGCTCAGCGGCTTGAGGATAATACCCTCCTGCGGGCCGACGAGATGTCTACTGTCGCTGAGATGTGGGAGTAGATTTCGAATGAATTCACTGCTCTCAGCGCGCATGTTGTTGCCTCAATGCAGTCTGACTTTGATAGTCTTAGCTGCGGCGAGAATGGCAATGTGCGCACTCACCTCGATCAACTCAAGCTCAAGTACAAGTCACTTGTTGCTGTTGGGGTGAAGCTATCGGACAGTCAATATGCAACCCGAATCATTAATTCTCTTCCCTGTGCCTACCAACGGTACCTTGCGACAATTACTTCCTCTGCGAAGGCCGCACTTATGGCCACAAATCTTGCACACACAAATGCAGCTGTACAGGCCAGTCCAACTGCACCAGCTGCTGGATTCACCATTACTTCCAGTAACTCTGCAGCCACCCAGGCCGTTACACTCGCACCAGTTTATCTCATGCACCTGGCTGTGGAGGAATGGGATCGGCTTGAGGCAGAAAGGAAAAAGAACCCACCCAAGTCTCGTGAGAACACTGGTGCTGCTTTGAGCGCACAGGTATCGGGATCTTCAGGCAAGCCTCAATTCGGGAAGCGATTCCCCAAACCCAATGACCAGCGATCAAAAGGGGTGTGCTGGAACTGTGGGGGCAAAGGACATGTTCAGTCCAAGTACCCCAGCCCAAAGTTGAACCATTCATCGCTTAACTGTTCATGACACACCCGAGTCAAATGGAGTTGCTGAGTGCCTCAATGGAATTTTGCTGGAACGGGCTCGTGCATTGATTCATGCAAGTGGAATGCCAAAATTCCTGTGGGGTGAATGCCTTAGACACGTGGTTTGGTTGAAAAACCGTACCTCAACTCGTGTGCTCAAAGGCATTACTCCGTACGAGGCGGTATATGGCAAAGTTCCTGACATGTCCAATGTCCATGAATGGGGCTGCAAATGCTATGTGCACCAGCACATGGATGTTGTGGGCCAGTCGAAACTCGATCCACGGGCCAAAGAAGGATGCTGGATGGGTCTGGACGAAACTAGTCAAGGACATCGGATTTATTGGCCAGGAGAACGCAAAGTTTCGGTGGAACGTACCGTTATTTTCCCACCTTTCTCTGTGTTGGATAGGATTGAGGGGGAGCATCACGATGACAGTGACAACGATGACGACACGTCATTGTCCCCTGCATCTATTCAAGGTTCAAACAATCCTGCTCCAAGCACTCCGAGTATCAAGAACTCACCTATGCCTGAGCGCATCCCACTCCCACCTTCTGGCACCCCATCGAGCTCTGGAACCCCGCCACCTGACTCTCCCGTCACTCCTGAACCTCGTCATTCAACACATGATTGCGCACCAAGTCGCTATGCACAAGATATTGCTCGTGGCGAGGGCGCCATTGATAATTATGCTCGTAACCGTGGCCGACTTCCAGCTGGCATGCCTGCCGCTGCGGTGGAAGTGGACAACACCGAGTATGCTCTTGTGGCTGATATCAGTGAAGCTGAAGGTCTTGAGCCTCGCAACCTCGCAGAAGCACGTCGTTCCCCTCATTGGCCGAACTGGGAGAAGGCCATCAAGGATGAATTATCCATGCTCGAAGCAAATGGTACATGGAACATTGTTGACACACCAGAGAACTCAAATGTTGTTGGAAAAAAATGGGTTTTCCGCATCAAACGAGATGCCGCTGGTGTTATTCAGCGCTTCAAGGCACGTCTTGTTGCACAAGGCTTCTCGCAGGTGGAAGGAATCAATTATTTCGACACCTTTGCTCCTGTTGCTCGTCTTGGATCTGTTCGTACTATTCTCGCATTGGGTGCACACCTTGACCTCGAAATTCATCAGATTGATGTGAAAGGCGCATATTTGAATGGAAAGCTCACCGACGATGAGCACATTTACATGTGCCAGCCCCTTGGATTTCCCTATCCGAACTCCACTGGCAAAGTCCTCCGTCTTGTGAAAACCATTTACGGCTTGAAACAAAGTGGCCGGCGCTGGTATCAGCGCTTCTCCGAGATTTGGGAGAAGATGGACCTCACCCGATGCAGCACCGACCAAGCGGTCTTCTACAGACGTTCTAAAGCCGGAATAATTGTCCTTGCCGTGCACGTCAATGACTGCACAATTGCAGCATCCAATATCACATTGGTTAATGAAGTCAAAGCTGGGATTGCCAAATATGTGGAAGTTGCTGACCTGGGCGAAATCCATTGGCTCTTGGGCATAGAAGTGAAAAGGAACCGTGCAGAACGCACCTTGTCCCTTTCCCAGAAGTCCTACATCGCTTCTATCATTCGCAGATACAATCTTGAGGATGTGAAACCACTTTCCATCCCAATGGACCCAAATGTCCAGCTGTCTACCTCGCAGTCCCCTCGCACAGCCGAAGAAATTGCTGTAATGCGGAATGTTCCGTACAAAGAGGCTGTTGGATCGCTCATGTATGCATCCCTTGCGACACGTCCTGACATTACCTTCGCTGTCACGAAACTTGCCAAGTTTTCGACCAACCCCGGACCAGTACATTGGGACGCTGCAAAGCGTGTTATTCGCTATATAAAAGGCACTGCAAACTGAGAACTCACCTACAGCGAAACGACACGCGAGTTAACAGGATGGGTCGATGCAGATGGAAGTCAAGAGGAAGAACGCCGAGCCATCACAGGATTTGCCTATTTGATTGACAGTGGCGCAGTTTCTTGGAATTCGAAACAACAAGAGCTTGTTGTACTCTCCACCACTGAAGCCGAATATGTGGCTGCTACTCATGCATCCAAGGAAGGAATCTGGCTTCGCTCTTTTATCTCTGAAGTTTTTGACTCATATGCTAAACCGCTGATTGCTTCATCGCCTACCACCCTCTTCTCTGACAACCAATCAGCCATTGCTCTCGCTAAAGAGCACCACTACCATGCGCGGACAAAGCATATTGATATTCGCTATCATTTCATCTGCTACATTATCGCCAACGGATCTATTCATCTCATTTATTGTCCAACAAATGACATGATGTGATGCGGGTCTCGTAGGCTTCTTGTTGCTGAAGAGGGACTCACGAGCGCGCAGTCCGTGGACGCAGCGCTCGCGAGGTAAGAGGCTGGGAGTGTGATGCAGGTCTCGTAGGCTTCTTGTTGCTGAAGAGGGACTCGCGAGCGCGCAGTCCGTGGACGCAGCGCTCGCTAGGTAAGAGGCCGGGAGCCGCCGACTCGGGCGCTCCCGCCACCGTTGTGACCCATCGACCAGGGGGTGTGTGACCCACACCTGGGACATCTGCAGCACCGATGTCGTGGAGCAGTTATACGCGTGCTCAGGCATCGAGGGCTGTTGTGGGGTGTTCCCGGTGTCGGTCTTCAGTCTTCGTACATCGTGGTTAGAAGCAAAAGATAAAGATAGATTACGTTAGTGATGCGTACGTAATTATACAACGAAATATCTACAAGTAAGAATGCAAGTAAAGAATATAAGTGAATACAGTACGCTCGTCGTGTCCGAGTATACTACCACGTCACAGAGCCCCCCACGCGACAGCGTACGTCCTCATTGCCCATTGTTACTGTCCTCTGTCGTCCTCGTCGTAGTACTGCTCCCAGTCCATGGCATCCTGGCTCTCGTCGTCCTCCAAGTCCCCCAATCGCACTCTCGAGCTGGAGGCCACCGGCTGCGCATCATCCACGTCCCCCAGCTGCTCGGAAGAAGACCGCACCTCCGTCATTGACGTATCCGCCGCCAAATTTGGTGGGGCGAGGGAGATTTCCATCATCACGACCGCGCCCGTTGTCGGGATTGCAGAGGAATGAGTGCTGGCGGCAGCCTCGCGTGCTTCTCGCGCCGCCTTCGCTTTCTTTTTCCTCTGCTCCCCCTTCCCAGATCGAATGCCTCACGTCTTCCTCTTTTTCGTCTCTGTCACGTCCTGCGGCGGCGAGCTACAATCAAGGTTTCTGTAGTCACGCTTTTCACCACGCGGTGGGGAACTCAGACCACCTGTAACTCCCAGGAAACCTTTATAGTTAGAATGAGGGATAGCACGCTATCCCTCATTCTAACTATAAAGGATTTTGGCCATTTCCCCTATGCTGCAATAAAGGCTGTGATAAAGCCTCAATAAAGCTGCAATATCTCAAGATTTGAGACATGGTAGATGCAAGACAACCTTGCCACAATAAAGCTGCAATAAAAGTCACAATAAAGCTACAACAAAGGTGTTACCTCACAACAGAGTACCAAACAACAAAAGCTGCAATAAAGCTGCAACAAAATCGCAATAAAGTCGCAACAAAGGTGTCACCTTTGTGTGGGGTTGCCAACAACAAAAGCTGCAATAAAGCTAGAATAAAGGTGCAATAAAGTTGCAATAAATCTGACTGCTCATTTGGCATACAGCAAGTCCAAATGCCACAATAAGGCTGCAATAAAAACCTTTCCAAAAAATTCCCTGCACATATATGCTGTAATAAAGCTGAAAATGCATGTGCCCTTGTATGTAGAGTTTGGGAACTGCATACACTGCAATAAAGCTGTAATAAAAGCTGTCTTCACACAAGAAAACCACAATCAACCTTTGCTACTGTCCGTCATAAGCATTTACTGTATGTTGCAAACCATGATGATCAGTCCTTTGTTGGAATGATGTTGTGCGCAGTTCCTCTGCTAAGAGAATGATCCACTCCATACATACAACAAGTACATTCATTACCTCGCCCCCAAAAGACATCTATTATCTTTCATCTATAGCTGTTATCTGTTATCTTGCCTGTGTTATGGCCTGAGTAAGCATACCAGCTCCCTGGGCTCCTATCATGATCCAGATCACTTTGTATAAATATTTTGGCGGAATAAAATATTCATTTATCGCTGGGTTTGGCCGAGTATTTTGCATTTTGCACAGTAGCCAGGGCACTGATTACAAAACGGATTGGACAGCCAGACTAAGTGATTTTTTCTCTACAACTTTGGTTTTGACTCTATTCTTGGATTTTTTGATGTGCAAGAGCGTCCTAGCATGACATGTTTCCTTTTTTATCTATTATCTTGCCTGTAATCAAGCATACTAGCCTCCTGGATCCCTATCATGACCCAGGCCACTTTAAATGAATATTTTATTCGAATAAAATATTCATTTATCACCGCGTTTGGCCGAGTATTTTGTGTTTTGCGCAACAACCAGGGCACTGATTGCAAAATGGATTGGACAGCCAGATTCAGTGATTTTTTCTCTACAACTGTGATTTTGACTATATTTTTGGATTTTTTGGTGTCTCGGAGCCTTCCAGGCCGACATATTTCCTTTTTGGGCCACTAACACCTTTCGCTTAAAAAGGAAATTCTTCGTTTTTGCCCTCAGTTGGGCGCAAATTGATCATTTTTCTTGATTCAACTTTGCAGCTGTCATATCCTATAGGTGTGGATGAGACTTGCATCACACCTTGGGCTGGGGAAACAGTGTAACATGGAGATAATGTCTGAACTTGCAAAATTTCACTTCTGACCTTACTACTTCACACAGACACAGTGGAGCTCGGCCTAATGACTGTCCTCTCATATTCATACCTTATATCAGTAATTTGGATGGATTTTATCTGTGTTTCAGGTGGATATACATAATTTAATGGCCAGGTGGGAAATTTCGATATTCACAGTATATTGCAAGTACCACACATCAAGCTGGCTGCATAAATGGTCCTAATGCATCTAGGAGGTATATGGACACTTCTGAGGGATTTTGTGGTCATGTTGGCATCAACCACATTGAGGTTCAAGGAAGGTAAGTAGCACATAAATGTTTCCCCTATCTGCTTTGTCCCATCGTGCTGAACACCAATCAAACTACATGGAAGAATCCCAATGACATGCCTCATCCCTCAGAGCCCAAATATTGCACCAATATATGAGCAGAATCATGAGAACTGTGAAATGTCAGTTTTGCATAAATTTATTAATTGAGGCCCAAGGAAGCCACCTGGTGCCAGATAGACAGTATAAATGAGAAGCTACAATGTAAAGCAACAATCCCAAGCCTTATTTCATTGATTTTGGTCAAGATTTGACCAAGTTGTGTTTTGGACAGTGCGCAGTCAAAAGGCCATAATTTGCAGTTGAGCCCTCATGCCCAAAAACACAATCTGGTGGAAACCTGATGAAATTCCTTCAAATAAAGCGGAATATTGCTCTTTCAAATTGGAAAATGCTGTTTACATGCTTTTTTTTGCATTACATGCAGTGCTTAAGGCCCTATTTCACAAATGATCAGAAATTGTCACTTCCCATATCTCAGGTTCAGGTCGATGTTTTGCCCTGCTTTTTGAGTCAAGCAATTTTGTATGCTTGGGGTACCTCTTAGGATGGTTTAAATCGTGTTCTGATGCTGCAAAGCAGCCTAGGTAACATGAATATTCAGCTGAAGCCTGAACATCACCAAAGTCAATATGTAGTGGACTGAGGTAGAATAGAAGGGCCAAAAACAGGTTCATATGTCTCATATGTCATGTGGGACAACTGGAAAGGCACACTACATAAGGGCAAGGCAAGGAAAACAATAAATAAGTGAATTGTCCATGTGCTCAGTATTCATCTGTATGATGCCTAGAAAGGGGAGAAACCATGTGGAAATGGTGTTTAATGATGACATAATACTATCCTAGGACTGCTGATAGTGAGCCATGGCTATGTGTCTGGTAGGAATGTCAGGGGTTGAATTGTGCAAGTTCAGACATTTTCCCCCTTTTACACTGTTTCTCCAGCCCAAAGTAGGATGCAAGTCGCATCCACACCTATAGAACATGACAACTGTAAAGTTGAATCAAGAAAAACGGTCAATTTGCGCCCAACTGAGAGCAAAAAACGCAAAATTTCCTTTTTGAGCGAAAGGCGTAGTGGCCCAAAAAGGAAATATGTCAGCTTTGGAGGCTCCGAGACACCAAAAAATCCAAAAATATAGTCAAAATCAAAGTTGTAGAGAAAAAGTCACTGAATCCGGCTGTCCCATCCGTTTCGCAATCAGTGCCCTGGTTGTTGCGCAAAACACAAAATACTCGGCCAAAACCCGGCAATAAATGAAGATTTTATTCCAATAAAATATTCATTTGAAGGGGCCTGGATCATGATAGGAATCCAGGAGGGTAGTATGCTTGATTACAGGCAAGATAATAGATAAAAAAGGAAACATGTCATGCTGGGAGGCTCCGAGACATCAAAATATCCAAAAATAGAGTCAAAACCAAAGTTATAGGGGAAAAATCACTCGGTCTGGCTGTCCAATCCATTTTGTAATCAGTGCCTTAGTTGATGCACAAAATGCAAAATACTCAGCCAAACCCGACGAAAAATAAATATTACATTTGAACAAAATATTCATATAAAGTGATCTGGATCATGATAGGAAACTGGGGGGCTAGTATGTTTCAACTATAGATAACAGATGATAGATGTCTTTTGGGGGCAAGGCAATGAATACACTTGCTGTATATAGGGGATTATTCTCTTAGCAGAGGAACTGTGCACAACATCATTCTAACAAGGACTGATCATCATAGTTTGCAACATACAGTAAATGCTTAGTACAGACAGTAGCAAAGGTTGACTATGGTTTTCATATGTGAAAGCAACTTTTATTGCAGCTTTATTGCAGTGTATGCAGTTCCCAAACTCTATGTACAAGAGCACATCCATTGTCAGCTTTACTGTGACTTTATTGCAGCATATATGTGCGGGGAACTTTTTGGAAAGGTTTTTATTGCAGCCTTATTGTGGCATTTGGACTTGCTGTATGCCAAATGAGCGGTCAGATTTATTGCAACTTTATTGCACCTTTATTCTAGCTTTATTGCAGCTTTTGTTGTTTGGTACTCTGTTGTGAGGTAACACCTTTGTTGTGACCTTATTGCAATTTTGTTGCAGCTTTATTGCAGCTTTTGTTGTTTGGTACTCTGTTGTGAGGTAACACCTTTGTTGTGACTTTATTGCGATTTTATTGCAGCTTTATTGCAGCTTTTGTTGTTTGGTACTCTGTTGTGAGGTAACACCTTTGTTGTAGCTTTATTGTGACTTTTATTGCAGCTTTATTGTGGCAAGGTTGTCTTGCGCCTACCATGTCTCAAATCTTGAGATATTGCAGCTTTATTGAGGCTTTATCGCAGCCTTTATTGCAGCATAGGGGAAATGACCAAAATCCTTTATAGTTAGAATGAGGGATAGCATGCTATCCCTCATTCTAACTATAAAGGTTTCCTGGGAGTTACAGGTGACTCAGACGGTGCTGCAGCGAAGGGGCGCCTATACGTGCGGATAGCGGGGGATTGGTCAACCGTCCTGCCAGTGGCCTAGGGGGAGCCGCGATCCGGTCCTGCAAGGGCACCCGCGGCACGCCCGCATCGGTTAAACGCGCGGTCAAAGGGAGTCTCATGGCTCGAGGCTCGGTTGGTGGTTGACGACTTGGCGGTGAGTCAGTCCTCGGGCGCCTGGGTGGGGGTGACAGTGAGGGTGGCACGGATACTGCTGGAGGCGGCGTCGGTGATGGCGATGGCGGAAGAGGCGTCATAGTCAGATGCGACACTCCCGCAGCTGGTACCACAAAGTCCAGAGGCGGTGACGGGGAGGGCGAGCGTAGCGTGAATAGGGAACGGGGAATTCTCACAGTCGCCAGGAAGGACTCCAAGACATCCGGATCCACGGTGATGGATTCCAGAGGCGGGCCATCTGGCCTGGGGGAGGAGGGCGGTGGCGGCGCGCACAGAACGGCAGCGCTGCTAAGTCCACTCGAGACTCCCGACAACCTTAACCCCAATGGCTCCGGCATATACGGGGGGGTGGTCCCACGTCGGGTGCTCCTTCCTCTTCCACCTCCAGTGTCCATACGTCCGCAGTATACCCTGTTGCCTCATCGAAATCCTCGTTCGCCCGGTGCTCCACGCAGAGGTCGGGCCCTAGCGAGCGTAGCCCCCCGAGCGCGCGTTGCCCCGCTGACGCGTCCTCCATCCGTAGCCACATCAGCCTTCGGGCGTGAACAATGGCTAGCGGTCTGACGCCGCTGTGATATAACGCGTCGCGGGCCAGTGCATGGAATGGCACTGAGGTTCTCGTCCAGCCCGTCCACCACGACAACGTTCGTCCTCATCACTCGTGTCGGCCTTGCCCTTCCCTTTCCCTTTTCCCTTCCCTTTTCCCTTTCCCGGATTCCCGCCCTTCTTTGGCGATGGTCCGCACCCGGGCGCCCAAGGCAGCCTCGTGGGCGGAGGAGTGGTTGCACGCTTACCCGCATCCCCTCGAGCAAGAGCTGTGGTCCGATACATCCAGTGAGATGCGCGCTGCAGCTTTGCAATCGTCCCGTCTAGGATGTAGAAGGGATAACGGGGGACTGGGGCTCCGAACACTGCGTCATCGAGAACTCCCTCCTCCGAGGTGTAGCGCCCGAAGTACAGGCGCCGCCCGTTCTCGCGGTCGTACCAGGTCGAGGAAGCTGACACCCTCGCCTTGGCGCCTCGGTAAATCCACGCCGGCGCGTCGTTATACTCGTCGAGCTCGTAATGGCCTCCGCTGCTCTTAGGAACCGCCTTGGCGACTGGTGGAGGAACCACCCACTCCACTCGGGACTTGTCTACTTGTTTGCGTAATGTTTCAGGCGCTAGGTATTTATTCCGATTGGCATCCGGAGCAGGAGGCACGTAGGGTGGAGGGGCTTGGCGAGGAGGAGAGCTCGGGCGCACCGGTGAGACTTCTGGAGGAGCCGTCGTCGGTTCAGTTCGGCGCGGCGGAGAAGAAGGCGGGGAAGACGGATCAGCTAGAGGCACGTGGGGCGCTACCCATGTTGGGACAGGTGAAGGCGAATGCTGAGCAGATTCGTCGTCGCTGCTCAAGTAGCGATTGGTACCCATCGGCACCATGCGAGTGGGAGGAGGAGGCAGGTTGGGGACGACGAGCATCGAGCAGTGCAAGGACGCGGATCGCGCAGCGTTGGACTGCCTGTACGGGTGGGGTTCCAACGCGCGGCCATCCAGCCTCAGGAAGGCGGCCTCAGGTACGTGGGGTGCCTCTCGAGCGCTGACCTCATAAGCGTTGAGATGAACGAGTCCGTAAACCTCGGTGCCGTCCATGAAGTTGTTGAAGGTGGGCGGCCGTGGCGTGATCGCAGTCAACGCGATTCCTCCGTGAGGGAACTCGTGGATCACGAAGCAAGGCACTCTTGATAGCAAATAGAGGAGGTAGACTCCCTCGGAGGCGCTGTTGATCCATGCTCCTATGAATTGGTCGTCCGCGACGGGCGCTTCCCTCGCACCTCGCTTGAGCGAGGCTAATCCCCAGCGGCGCATCGGCTTTCGCGCTGTCTCCATAGTGATCCACGCCTCCTTCTCCCTCAGTCCTCGCTGCAATGCCACTCCCAGATCCAGAACGTCGCTCCAGATCTCCAATCTCCCCAAGTTCCGAATCCGGTCCCTTGTCGCATATGCGGGACAGTCGTTCCAAACACGGGGCTCGTCGACCGAGCGCCGATACTCCATTTCGCGATCCAAGCGGCGCAGCAAGGTCTCTAAGCGGTCCAGGAAGGCGGGCAGAAGTTGGCCGTGGGTGGGGCGACCCGGTTTGCACGTCCATACGTCCAAGAGAGGGCGGTAGGCATCGTACGCGTAGTCTTCGGTCGTAACTTGCAGGGGACGTCGCATATATGCCCAATGCGGCCGTCCGGGATGGAAATACTGAGGGACGTACAGGCAATCAAATTTGCCCAAATGCCCGTCGAAACGTCTTTGAGTGGGGTTTTCGGGGAGGTTCCCTGCCACTTCCTCTCGGCGCTCGCCCGGGAAAAAGGGCAGCTGCCTCGAATTCGGCGACCACAGCTCAAAGAGTCTGTCTCCCCGCTGCACGAAACACCCCGATATCGCAGGTAAGGCCCACAAGTCGAAGGAGAGGGGACCGTAGACAAAGGGCTCGTCATCGTAGCCAGCAGCGCTCGGGATCTTGGCGGATCCGTGGCGCGCTCGGCTTCCTTGTCCATTGTTGCGGCTGGTCGACATTATAGTGGTGGCGGAGTGGCGGAAGAGTACGTGGACTTAGAAAGTAAAGAGGAAAATGTCAAAACGACCTGACTCAGCGTATGATGTCCCCACGCGCCGCCAC
This sequence comes from Mycena galopus ATCC 62051, assembly GCA_014925785.1. Classification (NCBI taxonomy): domain Eukaryota; kingdom Fungi; phylum Basidiomycota; class Agaricomycetes; order Agaricales; family Mycenaceae; genus Mycena; species Mycena galopus. The sequence continues at coordinate 117,787 of WIQG01000346.1, forward strand.
TGATGGCGGCTTGAACCGGTCCGCCGAGCCGAACGAGGCCCGGACCTGGAGTTCGCAAGCCTGGTGCTCGACGAAGTGTTATCTACAGAGGCAGTGTGTCTTCCTGGATCCGTCCAGTCTACGTCTGCCTCGCCACATCGAGGCACGTCTTCCGGGTCGCCCACCCCGTCCGCGTTCCTCGCTGTCACGTCGGCCGTTCGTACTTCCTCCAAGGCTTTTACCTTGTCAGCCACGAACGCCTCAGGAGCACGTCTTCCAGGCGGATACCTGTCAGCTACTCGTACTCCCCAGCAGCGCTTCTTCCCGAGCTACGAGCTTGGTCGGCGTCTGCTACCTGACTTCTCCGAGCAGCGACTCTTCAAGATTCTGAAGGCGCGCTTTAGAGGGAGACGGCAAGCTTGCTCGTCGTCTAAGTCAGTTTATGCAGCCTCAAGTAATCCCGCTTGAGAGCTGGCGCGTTACGGAGATCTCGCTCCGAAACCCAAGTGTCATCGGCGGGGCCGTAGCCTTCCCAACGCACTCGGAACATACGCTGGTTGCCATTCTTCCGGGGCATAATTGTATGGCCAATTATGGCTTCCACGATGTACTCCTCGGAGGCGTTCAGGTAGTCGCGCGTCTCGGGCAGAACTGTTCTTTCTCCTAGTTCCTCCTTCGAGACGTGGTACTTTCGCAGGTGTTCTAGGTTGAAGACGGGGTGCATGGGATATGTATCTGGTAGGCGTAGACGGTAGACAACGGGGTTGATCTTCTCCATGACCTCGAACGGCCCGATCGTGCGCTGGATAAGTTTTCGACCCGTGCCCTTCACGTCCACCAACTCTAAGGAGTGGGGGTTGACCAAGACATAATCCCCTTCTTCAATGCTTTCTACAGGACGCTGGCCTTTGTTGTAAGCACGAGCCTGTCTTTCCTGCGCAAGCACCACAGCGTCCCGCGCTGCTTGTCGATGAGACTCCAGCGCCTCAATGAAATCCTCACCTTTCTGGCTAGGCAAGAATGGGTGCGCCACTGGATCACCCGACGGTACCATCAACCCCGCAGCCCCTCGAGGACTGTATCCAAAAAGCAGAAAGTTCGGGGTGTAACCCGTCGATGAGTGCACGTTGGAGTTGTAAGCGAAGGCGATTTGGCTCAGCCATTGCGCCCAGGATGAGCGATCTGCAGCGACGTAGGCGCGCAACATCTGCTCGATAGTAGCGTTAAGAATCTCCGTCTGCCCATCTGTCTGCGGGTGGTGAGCCGAAGACAAGGCCAGCACGCTACCGTAATTGGTGACGACTGAGCGCCAGAATGCAGTCGACCAGCGTTTGTCGCGATCCGAGATTATGCGTTCCGGCATACCAAACATGTTGACGACTCGGTCGACAAAGAATTTGGCGAACCCTTCTTGTGAAAGGTTGTTGTGAGTAGGGATTATGACGGCAAAGCGGGACAGCTTGTCGACGATGACGAGGATGGCGGTGAACTTCTCCTCGCCCGAGGGAGGCAGACCCGTGATTAGATCCAGAGACATGGTAGCGAAGGGTCGAGGAGAAATGTGTGCTGGACGTAGACCTCCCATCTTCTTCCGATGATCTGCTTTAATTTTCTGGCAGACGTCACACGTGGTCGCGAAGTCCTCTGCGTCCTTCGCGAGAGTTGTCCAGAAGAACAACTCTCTGAGCCTGGCTACGAATTTGAAGGGCCCCGCGTGCGTGCTCTCGTGAGGTGACTCATGTATCCAGCGCAGCACCCATTGTATTTTGGTGCATGGCACGCATAGCCTCGTCTTCCAGTCCGCGTCCACGAAGTACAGCAGCCCGTCGCCACCCTTCTGGAAGCGCGAGGGGGTGAGCACTTTGTCTGGATTGGGAGCCTCCTCTATGTAGCGTTCCTTGAAATACGGGTCCTCTCGGTAGGCTTTACTGAAGCTTTCCACTACTTCTGGGGACGCGGAAATGAGTAGGTGGGATCTCTTGTTCCAGTCCTCCTCGTCTCGTTCGGGGCGAACTCCGACGGGATAAGTCCAGTGGTCCTCTTGTTCGAAGGGCAGGTCCGCGGCTGCAGCGACGTCGTCGTGCTCCTGGACTTCTTCCCTGACCCTAAGCATCTCTTCCTCAGTCGTCGGCTCCACCGACTCCTGTTCCTCCTCCTTCTTCCTCGCTTTCTGCCGTCTAGTGCTTACGGGGAGTGCGTATTTGTCTATCGCGTCCTCCCACCACCAGATAGCGAACGCAGCCCTCCGAGCAGGCGCAAACGCTCCTTTGTCCTCCAACCGTTGGGCTTCCTCCCTTCTCTCAGTGTCCTACACTATGGTATCCATATCGTCCTGAACGGGCGATTCATGCGGCGGCGTGCGCGGCAATCTCGATAACGGGTCCACGTTGGAATGGACCCTCCCGGCTCTATGAACGATCTTGAGACCGGGATAGGCCGCGAACACCGCCCCCCACGCCGCTAGTCGCCGGTTCGCGTTCTCGTAAACCCGCGCCCATTGTAACGCGGCGTGATCCGTTACGAGGATGACCTGCTCTCCCTCGATGAACGGCTGGAAACGCACCAGCGCCTCCTTCGCTCCCAGTGCCTCGCGTTCTGTCACGCTATAATTCCGCTCTGCGGACTTCAAGCTGCGACTCCAGTACGCGATCACCCGCTCGACATGTACTCTCGTCTCGTCGAGCGTCGCCCCCCACACATCCTCCTCCTCCATCTCCTTCACGTCCTTGTCCAAGGTCGCGAACAGCTTGGGGACCGGACTCCCCGCATCCCACGCTGCCTGGAGCTTGTCGTACGCCGACGTCCCCTTCAAGTCGGCCACGACCATCAGCTGTACTTGTTGCAGACTCGACCCCAGGGCGTAGTCCGACGCGTCTGTGTACAGCCAGTAGGGCGTTCCTTGGATCAGATGCCCTAGTATCGGCGCTGCCGATAGCGCGTCCTTGGCTTGCAAGAACGCTATTTCGTGCTCCGCACGCCACTTCCACTTCGAACCCTTCGCCAGCAAGGAGTGTAGAGGCTTCGCGATAAACGCGTAGTAAGGGATGTAAGAGGCGAAGTAGTTGACCATTCCCAGGAACTTCTGGAGATCAAGAACGGATTGCGGCCGTGTAAGCTCCTGAATGGCGGCGACTTTTTCTTTGTGAGTAGAAAGGCCTAAGCGGGAGACCTTCTGTCCTAGGAGCAGGATGGAAGAGTAACCCACGAAGCACTTCTTCGGTTCCAGCGTGATTCCAGCAGCTGCAATAGTGCTCAGCACCCGGTCGAGGTGAATTATGTGCTCGTCCCACAACTTCGAGAAGACGACTATATCGTCGATGTAGACCAGCGTGAACAACCAGAGGTAGGGCGCGAGGACTCCCTGCATAATCCGCTGGAATATGGAGGGGCCGTTACGCAGCCCAAATGGCATTCGCTTGAACTGCCACAACCCTCGGTGCGACCGAAACACTGTCTTCTCTTTCGCGTCATCATCCATCTCCACTTGATTGAATCCGGCCAGAGCGTCGAAGGACGACAGGACTTGGGAGCCCGATAGCGCTTGAATGATGTCTGACTGTCGGGGAATAGGGAACTCGTCCGTGATAGTCTGAGTATTAAGCTTTCGATAATCCACAGCCAGACGCGGTTTCCCATTTCGGAATACGACGACGCACGGAGCTCCCCACGGGCTCGTGGAAGGCTCGATGACCTCTCGCTCGAACCATAAGTCCATTTGCTTGTCGATGACTTCCCGCTTCGCCGGCGAAGCCGAGTACATGGGCATGGAGACGGGTTGAGTTCCTTCCTTAACGGGAATTGGGGCCTTCTCCTTTACGTGCCCCAGCCGTCCTCCGACTCCGAACGCAGCCGCATTGCGGCGCAGAACGTCGTCAAGTTTGGGACGGACGGCGTCCGGGATGTCGGGCCCCAGATTCATGAGCTCGGCTACGTCCTCCGATCCATGCTCAGCCCCCAAATGCTGAGTTCCCGCTGACGTCTTTGGTCCCCATAATTCGTCTTCTTCTCCTTCGTCTGTAGGCGCCGCAGGAGGGGGTGGTTTGTACTCTGGGTCTTGCGCTCGCTGCGTTTCCTGGATGACGCGCGCTAAGGCCTCAGCCGAAGCAGCGAACTTGTCATACTCTGCCTCATCTTTCGGGGTGTCAGCGTAAGAGGAAGGGTCATGCAGCTTCCCTACGATATCCCCGGCTCGGATGTACCAGGGCCTCGTACTAGGGTTAGCGATAGGCAGGTAGGGATCCGAGGAGCGTATCAAGGTAGTGGGAGCGGCCATTACATCGGCATCCTCCGAGCTGATAACTACTTTTTCCACTAGCCACTCCTCGAGTCCTTCAAAGGCACCAGTGACTTTCACGTTGTGCACCGTACCTGCTCCAATAAGCACGTCCTGCGCTGCCAGCACCGGCGGCGCTTCCATCTTCCCCTCCCTACAGATGCGGCGACGCGAACGCTGGTAAGTCTTCCGCCATTGCATGGGCAGCAACCGTTTCATGGTGCGCGCCATGCTGGCCTGGCGAATCTCGAACCCTAGGTCGACGGAATGCGCAGAGGACGCGGAGATCACATGGCGGGATCTCCCGACTTGCACTTCACTGTTGCCCGTAGCCCAGCGCTGCACTCCTAGTTCGTAGGAGGACTGGAAGTCTTCGCCGAGCAGTAAGTCGACCTTCATGTGGCGCACGACGTAGGCTTCCAACTCGAAGCATATGATCTCACCCTCCTTGGACTCCACGTACATGGGGCACTTAACGTACCCCAGCACCTTCGCTTGCCCAGTGAGGTGGTAGAGTTTCATTCGAATGCCCTCCTTCGGTTTGGTAAGTCCCGGTATAGAAGCCCAGAATTCCTCAGACATGAGAGTGATGTCGGCGCCAGAATCAAGGCGGCCTCTGATAACACTCTGTTCCAACGAGCCCAACCTCACTTTGATATGGAGAGCTCGGGCACCCAGAGACCCCAGGCCGTCAGGAAGCTGCCTTACTTTGCGAGCGTTGTAGATGGGCACTCCGTCCTTGGAAGTGGAGGAGGATGATAGCTCCGCTACGAAGGCCGCTTTCCGCCTTACTCTCCTGGGCAAGGTTGGGGAATCGTCACGCTCCACTGACTTTCCCTTGTCCTGCGCTTTGGGAGGCTTCGTGAAGGCTTCGCAACGGCGCCAATTCCGGTTCATCCCGTAATGTGGCACGTATGCTGCTTTGTCGGTGCCGTCGGCTTCTACTACCAACACTTCCTTCGAGTCCACAAGAGAGGGTGGATCAGCAGCCATCGGCTCGAGGCCAGGTGCTTCCTCGACTGTTGAAGGTTTCCCTTCCACTGAACTCTTAAGATACTCACTTGAGCAAGCGCGGGACGATTCAATTCGGGACTCGATGATCATGGCTACATACTCCAGCCTCTCCTTCTCCTCCTCTTCCGGATCCATGTCCACGTGTATCAACATGGCTTGGCGCAGGTGGAGCCAAGTGCTGTAATGCGAGCAGTCCCGTGCGACGTGCTTGGGACTGGTGCAAATGTAGCATTCACTGTTAGGAGGGCGCGCGCTGACCCGGGAGTCGTCGCGACGGAACTCATAACCGTTGACGGTCTTTCCTCCTGGCCAGTCGGGACACGGCTTAGATGGTCCCGCGCTAGCGTTGCCGTTGTTGCGAGCGTCCCGACGCCGGTTGGCGGCCATAGCAGATTTCGTGGGTTCTGCCGCCGATCCTTCTTCCTCCGAATCACTCCCTAGGTGTTCCAGAATCGAGTCGGCTGCTTACGCTGACCGGGGGTGGAAGCGCACTCGTGGCGCGGCGCCGGTAGAAGGCGCGCTGCCTAGGATAGCATCCACCTTGTTTTCCAAGAGGTAGGAAGCGATAAGACTCGCACGGTTGTGCTTGGCGTAAGTCATGAGCACTTCTATGGACGGGCAGGTGCGTTCCGACACCTTGCGGTACCATGCCACGGGTTGCGTGCGAAGAATACGGCTCACAGCCTGGGGGCCGTCCTCTATGTCCGAGAAGATGAAGGAATGGTACTGAATTCTCCTTTGAAAGAAATCTTCCGGCTCCTCGTCAAAGCGGCCCTTCTGTCTCAAGTGCATTTCCTCGAACTCCTGCACCCGGTCCGACAACCACTTCGCCGTGAGGAATTGACGTCGTAGCGCATCCAGTAAGTGACTCCAATCGCGTGAGTAGGCCGTCCTGGAGTTGGGGGAAAGCAGAGTCCACCAACTCCACGCACGCCCGGTGAACTTCGTGGGCGCCATCTGCGCCACATGAACGAACATGAGAGGGCTAAGAAGAGCTAAAGACGCATGTTGATGACATAGTCGATGACCGATTCGTCTTTGCCGTCCCAGCTTGGGACGATAGAGACGTTAAGCTTGGGATTCAGTTGCCACTGGGAATCTGTAGCGCTGGCGGGCGGACCCGCCGCAGCTGGTGGATTATCCCCTCCTCCTCCTCCTCCTCCTCCCGGTCCTCCTCCTCCACCATTACCGTTGCCACCTCCTCCGCCCTCGTTCCCACCGTCGTCGCCGCCTCCGCCCCCACCGTAACCTCCTCCTTGTGACCCGGGAAGTTTACCAATCCAGGCGGGTGGAATAGCGCCCTCGTGTGGCGGATCTTGACCGGGGTTGCCCTCGCCACTGCTCTCGGGGGCTCTGGTAGCTGCTTGCCCTTGAAACCGATAGCTCATTCTGGATTGAAGGCCGGGATCGTTTTTGAACGCGCTCGAGGGTACGAAGGCTTGAGACGCTGGGCGCGTGGGACCCTCATCACCGATGGCCCCCCAATAATAGGCGCAGCCATACTAAGTGTGTCCCTGATCGGTCCCAATCCAGGAAGGGCGTGCACGGTGGACAGGCGCAGAGGTGACTGTACTGCAAACCAGACACCTTGCGGGTTCGTCGCCGTAGCGGAGGCCACTGCTGGTGGCATGAAGGCAGGCGATGCTGAATCCTCGCCTGGCAAAGTGGGAATGGAGGATCGTGGGTGGTAGTAGCGAGCTCTGGGTTCCTCCCCGAGTTTGCCGACGGCCTCGGCACGCGCGATGTCGTCAATTAAAGCGGTGCAAAGCGCGTAGTCGCTCCGTAGCAGCAGACGGTAGATCTCCTTCAACGGGTGCTGAGTCCCAAATTCCCTGCGAACTTCAGATATGGTGGAGTCCGCGGAACTCAAGCGGTCACTCCCGTCTTCGGAAGTAAGCGTCTGCCGGATGGAACGAAAGTACGTGAGTACGTGACGATTTCCGTTCTCTACTCGCTTTTGGAGGCAAGTGAGCACGAAACGTAGGTCGGTAGCCGAGTTGCTGCGCTCTAGCAAGTACAAGAACCCATAGTCGGGATCCAATACGAACCGGCTGCTGCGAGTACTCGGGTCGAGGAATTGAGCCTGGGCGTCCATGATTTGCTGCAATGCGACAACGGCATGCGCAACTCTGGACAGCATTCGGAGGTTGAGGCAGTAGAAGCGCTGCTGCGTGATAGGGTCCGCGGAGGGTACCAATCCCGCAGCTGCTGCATCGTACAATACTACTCCTCCACTAAAGCACCCAGGTGTTCATATTCAAGGCTGCGGTGAGGACTGTCATAGCGGATAAGCGCGTCGCGTAGTATGAGCGACGCAGTAGGGTCGAATCCGGGAATCTCTCCTCCAATCGCACCGTAGTCTAGTAGCGGATCCTCCTGCGTCTCTGACGTCGGATCATAGACGTAGCAGTGGCGTGCGACAGACTCCGCTAATCCTTCCTTGAATAATTTGATCGACTTCCCACCATATTTGAATAGACGAGGCGGCGCTGCGACAGGAGGGACTCCTACGTGGCGCGCCAAGCCCACCAAAATACTCTCGTCCTCGCCCTCACGCCCCGTGCTACTCGAGCTCAGGTCCAGGTCCGATTCCTCGGTGAGCGTCTCTGACAAAGGAAGCGGGACGCTTTCCGGAGAAACCATCGTCGAAACAGGCGAGGCTCGCGCGGCAAGCGGCTGCGAGACCTGGACCCCTGTCAACGTAGCCATCATGTAGGCGCTGCCGGGCTCTTCCTTGGACACGGGAGCCTGAGGTACTCCGGGAGAAGCCAGCGGGAAAAGCGCTGGTGCCGGTTGAAGGTGAGGACCTCGGCGTCCTGCCTCTGTCATATGAGACGGCAGTCGCGGAGTTGTCGTACCAAAGGGAGCAAGCGGCGCAGACAGGGCGTTCACACCCTTGGCAGCCGAAGCCACAGTGGGGGTGGACGGACCCGCGCGCGGCGCTGCTGACGATGCTTTCGACTTCAGAGATTGGGGAGGGCGCGCCTGGCTCGGCTTCTTGGGAGTCGTAGCCTTCTTGCTAGGCGCTGACCCCGACGTTTGAACCGACCCCGAGGACGCGAGCACGTTCTTGAGGCCCCCGCACGTCGACGCCGCGTGATCGATAGTAGGGTGGGGATTAGCCTTGTCGACCGTCTCGCGAGTCATTTGGCTAGTAGTTACACGCCTCGGGTTGGGGAGCGATTGGGACATAGTGGTAAAGAAAAGAAGTTTCTCTGCCGAGTAAGAGCGCAACAGTCTCACTTTTATACCCGTCGGTTACTGCGCCCCTGGTTTCATTGTCCAATCCCCTTGTGTCGGCCCATCCCCGTCCTCAAAGCGAGGGATCCCCGAGCCCAGGGCGCTTCTGCGCTGGCGCGGCTTGCAGCCCTCGGGCGAGCCCGCTGGAGAACGCCACTCACAGCGGGTGAGTGGACTTGAGAGAGTTGCGTGTGAGCCTCAAGCTCACACGTGACTCCGATCAAACCGGTTTGACCGGACTTTCCCGAGCGGTCTCCAAGTCGGTGAAGTCCACTCGGGATGGGCATGCTCTCCTCTTCTCCTGCGAGCGCTATGGAAGTAGTCGCTGTAAGGGAAGAGGAGAAGGGAGAACTAGCCCCCCCGGCGCCGGTAGCAGCTGCGCGTACGAAGCGTGAGCGCTTGGAAGGGGAAGAAGTATTCGAGCACTCAGCGGCTCCTCGAGGAGGAGCGCTTGAGTGGAAGCGAATATCCTCTTCAGCTTGTGAAGCCCTCGCGGTAGGCTCGATTGTGATGCGGGTCTCATAGGCTTCTTGTTGCTGAAGAGGGACTCGCGAGCGCGCAGTCCGTGGACGCAGCGCTCGCTAGGTAAGAGGCCGGGAGCCGCCGACTCGGGCGCTCCCGCCACCGTTGTGACCCATCGACCAGGGGGTGTGTGACCCACACCTGGGACATCTGCAGCACCGATGTCGTGGAGCAGTTATACGCGTGCTCAGGCATCGAGGGCTGTTGTGGGGTGTTCCCGGTGTCGGTCTTCAGTCTTCGTACATCATGGTTAGAAGCAAAAGATAAAGATACATTACGTGATGTGTACGTAATTATACAAGAATATCTACAAGTACGAATACGGATGGAATGTAGTAAATACGGAAGGAATATAGTACGCTCGTCGTGTCCAGTGTGCTACCACGTCACAGAGCCCCCCACACGACAGCGTACGTCGAATTATCCTTTCAAAAGAAATGTGGCGGCCCCATCTCGTCCTCGCCGTAGTGGTCCTCCCAGTTCATGGGATCCTCGACCTCGCCGTCCTCTAGCTCCTCCAGACGCACCCCCGAACTGGTCGCCACTGGCTGCGCGCCGTTCGCCGCCGCAGACGGATCTGAAGAAGTTAGCGCCTCCTGCTTGGAATGCGCTTCTGATGCGACAGGTAGTGCCGGCGGGGGACAAGGGAGATCTCCATTGTCACGATGGTTCCCGCGGCCAATGATGTAGAAGACTCGGCACTGGCGGCGGCCTTGCGGGCTTTGCCCGCAGCCTTTGACCTCTTCTTCTGCTGCTCCCCCTTCCCCGACCGGATGCCTCGCATCTTCTTCTTCTTCTCCGGCACGTCCCGCTCGGGCGAGACTCGTTCGAAGACATCGTACTCACGCTTCTGGCCACGCGGCGGGGAGAGCAGACGGCTCTGGAGCGAGGGGGCGCCCAACCGATCGAACAGCGGAGGGTTCGTCAGTCGTTCCGCTAGTGGTCTCGGGGGCGCCGTGATTCGGTCCTGCAGCGGCATGCGTGGAGCGATCGGCTCGGTCAGGCGCACGGTTAGAGGGAGCCTCATGGCTTGGGCGCGGATGGGGGCTGGCGTCGCGGCGGAGAGTCGTGACGGAGCGGCGGTGGTGAGGGTGATGGCCGGACGGAGATTGGCGGGGGCGGCGTGGGCGATGGCGACGGTGGGAGGGGAGTGGTCGTCAGGTGCGACATCCTCGCAGCGAGCAACAGGAAATCCGGGGGCGGCGATGGAGAAGGCGAGCGCGGGACGAGTAGGGCGCGCGGGATTCTAATGGTCGCGAGGAAGGATTCCAAGACCTCCGGGTCCACAGTCAGTGTCTCGAGGACTGGGACCTCAGGCCCGGGTGGAGAGGGTGGCGGCTCAGTTCGTGGAGCGGCAGCGCCGCTAGGTGCGCCAGTTCCGACTGAACCCTGCACATAAGGGGCAAAAGGTGGCGGTTCCTCGGAAGCAGCTGCGCCGCTAGGCGCGCTCGCCCCGAGGGGACCCTGCACGTACGGAGGGGGTGGCCCCCCGTCTGATGCTCCTTCCTCTTCTACTTCCGGCGTCCACACGTCCGCCGTATACCCCGTTGCTTCGTCGAATTCCGCATCTGCCCGATACTCCACGCGAATATCGGGCGCCAAGGAACGTAATCCTCCGAGCGCGCGTTGGCCAGCCGCGGCGTCTTCCATCCTTAGCCACATCAATTTTTTGGCATGAATGATAGCCAGTGGCCGGGCTCCGCTCCGGTACAGCGCGTCATTAGCCAGCGCTTGGAACCCAATGGCGCTGAGGTTATCATCCAGCCCGTCCACCACGACCACGTTTGTCACCGTAGGAGCGGGCGCCACGTCGATGAGGGCCATCCCTTGATCCAAATTGTCCTCGTCGCTTGTGTCGGTGGCCCTGCCCTTTCCCTTCCCTTTTCCCTTCTTCGAGTCGCCGCCCTTCTTAGGCGCTGGTCCACACCCGGGCGCCCAAGGCAGCCTCGTGGGCGGAGGGGTGCGAGCTCGTTTTCCGGCGTCTCCTCGAGCTGGAGCCGCGGTCCGGTACATCCAGCGAGACGCGCGCTGAGGCTTCGCAATCTCTCCCTCCATGATGAAGAAGGGGTACCGCGGGACGGGGGCCCCGAACACAGCATCATCGAGGACTCCCTCCTCGGCGGTGTACCGCCCAAAGTGTAAGCGACGACCGTTCTCGCGGTTGTACCACGTCGAGGATCCTATTGCCTTTACTTTGGCGCCGCGGTACATTCATGCGGGCTCCTCGTTGTACTCGTCGAGCTCGTACCGCCCCCCACCTTTCCTGTCGGCAGCTTTAGCCACGGGAGGGGGCACCACCCAGTCTACTCGCGGCTTGTCTACTTGTTTGCGCAGAAGTCCTGGTGCCGGGTATTTGTTGCGCTCGGCGTCGGGCGCGGACGGCACATATGGGGGAGGTGCTGAAGGCGTCGTAGAGCTCGTGAGTGTAGGCGGAGCCTTGGGATGAGTGGCGGGCGACGGAGGTGTTGGGCGCATTGGGGAATCCGGAGGAGACGACGGCACTGCCCAAGGGACATATGGCGCTTCCCATGCCGGGGCGGGTGCAGGCGAATGCCCCGAATTGGAGCGGTCAGGGTTGTCGTTCGCCATGTAGCAATCGGTGCCGCTACCCATCGGTACCATCCGCGCGGGGGGAGGAGACAGTTCCGGGGCTCCGAGCATTGAGCAATGTAGAGACGCGGATCGCGCAGCGTTGGCCGCCCTGTGAGGACGGGCAGCGGATGCGCGGCCATCCAGCTGAAGAAATGCCGCCTCGGGCGCGCGAGGTTCCTCGTGGGCGGATAGTTCGTACGCACTGAGGTGGATGAGCCCGTGGATCTCGGTGCCGTCCGCGAAATTGTCGTAAGTGGGCGGCCGCGGCACGATGGCGGTCAGCGCGAAGTCGTGACGGGGGAATTTGTGGATCACGAAGCACGGTACCCTCGATAACAGGTAAAGAAGGTATACTCCTTCGAAGGCGCTGTTGATCTAGACCCCCATGAACTGATCATCCGCGGCGGGCGCGTCCCTCGCGTTCCTTCGCAACGCGGTTAGTCCCCAGTGACACATTGGCCTCCGCGCTCTCCATGGCAATCCATGCCTCCTTCTCCCTCAGGCCCCGCTGCAGCGCTACCCCCATATCCAGAAAGTCGCTCCAGACCTCCATTCGTCCAAGCCGCCTGATACGATCCTCCGTCGCGTATGCGGGCCGGTCGTTCCACACCTGGAGCTCGTTGACCAAGCGCAGTCACTCCATTTCTTGGTCTAAGCGGCGCAGCAAGGTCACCAAGGGGTCCAGGAAGAGTGGGAGGAGGCGGCCGTGAGTGAGACGGTCGGGTCGGCACGTCCACACATCGAGGAGGGGGCGGTACGCGTCATACGCGGGGTCCTCGCTCGTAACTTGCAGGGGACGACGCATATACGCCCAGTGCGCGCGTCCGGGATGGAAGTCTGAGGTACGTACAAGCAATCGAACTTGCCCGAGTGCCCATCAAAACGCCTCTGCGTGGGATCCTCGTGAATTCCCCAGGTAATTTCCTCTCGGCGCTCGCCCGGGAAAAAGGGCAGCTGCCTCGAGTTGGGGGACCACAGCTCGAACAACCTATTCCCCCATCGCACAAACCGCCCCGATACCGCGGGTAAAGCCCACAGATCAAATGAAAGAGCCCCGAAAACTAGAGGCTCGTCGTCGTAGCCAGCAGCGCTCGGGGTCCTTGCGGATCCGTGGCGCGCTCGGCTTCCCTGTCTGGTGTTGCGGCTGGAAGACATTGAGTGGTAGCGGGGTCGGTGTAGTGTACGTGGACTTAGAATGTAAAAGAGAAGAGAAAATGTCACAACGACCTGACTCAGCGCGTGATGTCCCACGCGCAGCCACTGATGGCGGCAGAGTCGGTCCGCCGGGCCGTATGGTACTAGGATTTGTAGCCCCAAGTCCAAGTCCCAGCGAAATAGTAGCTACAGAGTCAGCGTGTCTTCCCGATACTAAACCAGTCCACGTCTGCCTCAACTCCTCGAGCGTGTCTTCCGAGATCGCCAACTCCCGTCCACGTTCCCGCAGAAGTGTCGTTCCACTCGCGCTTCTTCCAAGACGACTCTTGTCAGCTGCGAAGGTCCTCTACAACCGAGCGCGTCTTCCAAGGAGCTCCTTGTTGGCTGCCCGTACCCCGACAGCGCGTCTTCCCGAGAACAAATCCCAGTCGGCGTCTGCCACCTGACCTCTCGAGCAGCGCCACCAGATCCTAGGATCCTGGAAGTGCGCTTGGAGTGGGATCGCGGACTCGCGCTCTCCTTAAGTCAGTTTATGCAGCCTCAAGTACTCGCGCTTGATGGCTGGCGCGTTGCGGAGATCCCGCTCCGAAACCCAAGTATCGTCGGCGGGTCCATAGCCCTCCCAACGTACTCGGAACATGCGCTGATTGCCGTTCTTTCGAGGGCAAATCGTGTGGCCAATGATGGCTTCCACGACGTACTCCTCGGACGCAGCCAGGTAGTCGCGCGTCTCGGGCAGAACGGTTCTTTCCCCCAGTTCCTCCTTCGAGACATGATACTTCTGCAAGTGTTCCAGGTTGAAGACGGGGTGCATAGGGTAAGTGTCCGGTAGGCGCAGACGGTAAACGACCGGATTAATCTTCTCCATGACTTCAAATGGCCCGATGGTCCGCTGGACAAGTTTACGACCCGTACCCTTCACGTCCACTAATTCCAGGGAATGGGGGTTGACTAGGACGTAGTCTCCTTCTTCAATGCTCTCTACAGGACGCCTGCCTTTATTGTAGGCGCGAGCCTGTCTCTCCTGCGCAAGTACGACAGCGTCACGCGCCGCTTGACGATGAGACTCCAGCGCCTCAATGAAATCCTCGCCCTTCTGGCTAGGCAGGAAGGGACGCGCCACTGGGTCCCCCGACGGCACCATCAACCCCGCAGCCCCTCGAGGACTGTATCCAAACAGCAGGAAGTTCGGGGTGTAACCCGTCGATGAATGCACGTTGGAGTTGTAGGCGAAAGCGATCTGGCTCAGCCATTGCGCCCAGGACGAGTGATCTGCAGCGACGTAAGTGCGCAACATCTGCTCAATGGTAGCGTTGAGGATCTCCGTCTGGCCGTCCGTCTGTGGATGGTGGGCCGAGGACAGAGCCAATACACTACCGTATTGAGTGACGACCGAGCGCCAGAACGCGGTCGACCAGCGTTTGTCGCGATCCGAGATGATACGCTCCGGCATGCCGAATATATTGACAACTCGGTCGACAAAGAATTTAGCGAATCCCTCTTGCGAAAGGTTGTTGTGGGTCGGAATGATAACAGCAAAACGAGACAGTTTGTCGATGATGACGAGAATAGCAGTGAACTTCTCGTCTCCCGAAGGAGGTAGGCCCGTGATTAAATCCAAGGACATGGTGGCGAATGGTCGAGGAGGAATATGAGCGGGCCGTAAACCTCCCATCTTCTTCCGGTGGTCCGCCTTAATTTTCTGGCAGACGTCGCACGTCGTCGCGAAGTCCTCCGCATCCTTGGCGAGGGCGGTCCAGAAGAACAACTCCCTCAATCTTGACACAAATTTCAAGGGCCCCGCGTGCGTGCTTTCATGAGGAGACTCGTGTATCCAGCGCAGCACCCATTGTACTTTGGTGCGGGGCACGCACAGTCTCGTTTTCCAATCCGCGTCGACAAAGTATAGTAACCCTTCGCTGCCTTTCTGGAAACGCGATGGGGTGAGCACCTTGTCTGGGTTGGGAGCTTCTTCTACGTAGCGATCCTTGAAGTACGGGTCCTCCTCGTAGGCTTTGCGGAAGCTCTCAACCACTTCTGGTGATGCAGAGATGAGCAGATGAGATCTCTTATTCCAGTCCTCCTCGTCGCGTTCAGGACGAACTCCGGCGGGGTAGGTCCAGTGATCTCCTTGCTCGAAAGGAAGGTCCGCGGCTGCAGCAACGTCGTCGCGCTCCTGGATCTCTTCCCCCGACTCCTGCTCCTCCTCTCTCTCTTTCGCCTTCTGCCGCCTGGTGGTCACGGGGAATGCATACTTGTCTATCGCGTCCTCCCACCACCATATAGCAAACACAGCCTTCTTGGCAGGCGCGAACACTTCCCTGTCCTCTCGCCTCTGCGCGTCCTCCCGTCTCTCACTGTCCTGCACTGTCCTGCACTATGGTGCCCCTGTCGTCAAGAACGGGCGATTCATGCGGCGGCGCGCGCGGCAACCTTGACAACGGGTCCACGTTCGAATGGACCCTCCCGGCTCTGTGGACGATCTTGAGACCGGGATAGGCCGCGAACACCGCCCCCCACACCGCTAATCGCCGGTTCGCGTTTTCGTAGACCCACGCCCATTGCAAAGCGGCGTGATCCGTCACGAGGATGACCTGCTCTCCCTCAATGAACGGTTGGAAACGCACCAGCGCTTCCTTCGCTCCCAGCGCTTCGTGTTCCATCGCGCTATAATTCCGCTCCGCGGACTTCAAGCTGCGACTCCAGTACACGATCACATGCTCGACGTGCACTGTCGTCTGGTCAAGCATCGCCCCCCACATGTCCTCCTCCCCCCTCTCCTTCACGTCCTTGTCCAAAGTCGTGAACAGCTTAGGGACCGGGCTACCCGCGTCCCAGGCTGCCTGGAGCTTGTTGTACACCGATGTCCCCTTCAAATCGGCGACGACCATCGGCTGCACTTGCTGCAGACTTGAGCCCAATGCGTAGTCTGACGCGTCCGTGTACAGCCGGTAAGGCGTCCCTTGGATCGGGTGCCCTAGTATCGGTGCTGCCGACAGGGCGTCCTTGGCTTGCAAGAACACTATTTCGTGCTCAGCACGCCACTCCCACTTGGAACCCTTCGCCAGCAGAGAGTGCAGAGGCTTCGCTATGAACGCGTAGTAAGGAATATAAGAAGCGAAGTAGTTGACCATTCCAAGGAACTTCTGAAGATCGAGGACAGATTGCGGGCGCGTCAACTCTTGAATGGCCGCGACCTTCTCCTTGTGTGTGGAGAGGCCTAAGCGAGAGACCTTTTGCCCTAGCAGGAGGATGGAGGAATACCCCACAAAGCACTTCTTAGGTTCAAGTGTGATGCCGGCAGCTGCGATAGCGCCCAGCACTCGGTCGAGATGGATTATATGCTCGTCCCAGGACTTCGAGAAGACGACTATGTCATCGATGTAGACTAGTGTAAACAGCCAGAAGGAGGGCGCCAAGACTCCTTGCATGATTCTTTGGAATATGGAAGGGCCATTACGCAAGCCGAAAGGCATTCGTTTGAACTGCCACAATCCTCTGTGTGACCGGAATGCCGTTTTCTCTTTCGCGTCATCGTCCATCTCCACCTGGTTGAAGCCGGCCAAGGCGTCGAAAGAAGACAGCACTTGGGAGCCAGACAGCGCCTGGATGATGTCTGACTGCCGGGGGATAGGGAACTCGTCCGCGACAGTCCGCGCGTTGAGCTTCCGGTAATCCACGGCTAAGCGAGGCTTCCCGTTCCGGAATACGACGACACAAGGGGCGCCCCACGGGCTCGTGGAAGGTTCGATGATGTCCCGCTCGAACCATAGATCCATCTGCTTGTCAATGATCTCCTGCTTTGCAGGAGAAGCCGAGTACATAGGCATGGAGACTGGCTGGGTACCCTCCTTCACAGGGATCGGTGCCTTCTCCTTTACGTGCCCCAGCCGCCCCCCGACTCCGAACGCAGCCGCGTTGCGGCGCAGTACGTCGTCGAGTTTGGGGTGTACGGTTTCCGGGACGTCGGGGCCTAAGTTCACGAGCTTGGCTACGTCCTCGGTTCCGTGCTCCGTCCCTAGGTTCTGAGTTCCTGCGGACGTCTTGGGCCCCCACATCTCGTCCTCCTCGTCTTCGTCCGCGGGCGTATCTGGGGGAGGCGGCTTGTACTCGGGATCTTGCGCCCGCTGCATCTCCTGAATGACGCGAGCCAGTGCCTCAGCAGAGGCCGCGAACTTGTCGTACTCCTCCTCGTTCTTCGGAGTGTCAGCGTAGGAGGAGGGGTTGTGTAATTTCCCTACGACGTCGCCGGCTCGAATGTACCACGGTCTCGTACTAGGGTTAGCGATAGGCAGGTAAGGATCCGAGGAGCGTATCAGGGTAGTGGGGGCGGCCATTACGTCGGCGTCCTCCGAGCCAATGACCATCTTCTCCACTAGCCATTCCTCGAGTCCTTCAAAGGCGCCGGTGATCCTCACATTATGCACGGTACCCGCCCCAATGAGCACGTCTTGCGCTGCCAGAACCGGCGGTGCTTCCATCTTTCCTTCCCGACAGATACGGCGCCGCGAGCGCTGATACGTCTTCCGCCATTGCATGGGCAGCAGCCGCTTCATGGTGTGCGCCATGCTAGCTTGACGGATCTCGAACCCTAGATCGACGGAGTGCGCGGAGGACGCAGGAATTACATGTCGGGATTTACCGACCTGTACCTCGCTGTCGCCTGTAGCCCAACGCTGCACTCCGAGCTCGTACGAAGATTGGAAATCTTCGCCTAGAAGCAAGTCGACCTTCATGTTGCGCACGACGTAGGCTTCTAATTCAAAGCATATGATCTCACCTTCCTTGGATTCCACGTACAAGGGGCATTTCACGTATCCCAACACCTTTGCTTGCCCGGTGAGGTGGTACAGTTTCATACGGATGCCCTCCTTCAGCTTGGCGAGTCCCGGTATAGAGGCCCAGAACTCCTCAGACATGAGGGTGATATCGGCGCCAGAATCCAGGCGGCCTCTGATAACACCATACTCGAGCGATCCCACTCTTACTTTGATGTGGAGAGCTCGAGCGCCCAAGGAGCCAAGCCCGTCAGGCAATTGCCTTACTTTGCGTGCGTTGTAGATAGGGACTCCATCCTTGGAAGTAGAGGAGGAGGATAGTTCCGCCGCGTAAACCGCCTTCCTGCGCACTCTGCGGGGCAAAACTGGGGGATCCTCGCTTTTCACCGCTTTCCCCTTGCCCTGCTTCGTGAGCGCTTCGCATCGGCGACGGTTCCTGTTCATCTCGTAGTACGGTAAGTAGGCTGCTTTGTCTGCGGCGGATGCTTCAACTATGAATGCCTCCTTCGAGTCCACGGACGGGAGGGGATCAGCAGCCATAGGCTCGACGCCAGGTGCTTCCTCGGCCACTGAAGATTTCTCCTCTTCTGGACTCTTAAGATCCTCACTTGAGTAAGCGCCGGACGATTCAATTCGGGACTCGACGATCATGGCTACATACTCAAGTCTCTCCTTCTCTTCTTCCTCCGGGTCCAGGTCCACGTGTATCAACATTGCCTGACGCAGGTGGAGCCAAGTACTGTAATGCGAGCAGTCTCGCGCGACGTGCTTAGGACTGATGCAGATGTAGCATTCACCGTTAGGAGGACGCGCGCTGACCCGAGAGTCGTCGCGATGGAACTCGTAACCGTTGACGGTCTTTCCTCCTGGCCAGTCGGGTCGCTGTTTCGAAGGTCCCGCGGCGGCACCACCGTTGTTACGGTTATCTCGGCGACGATCCACCGCCATGGCCGACTTCGATGGCTCCGTCCCCGTCTCCTCTTCCAACTCGCTCCCGAGGTGCTCCAGGATCGAGTCGGCCGCCTTGACGGATCGGGAGTGGAAGCGCACCCGGGGCGCGGCGCCTGTAACAGGCACGCTGCTGAGGATAGCGTCAACCTTGTTCTCCAGGAGGTAGGAGGCGATGAGGCTCACGCGATTGTGCTTGGCATAGGTCATCAACGCTTCGATGGACGGGCAAGTACGCTCGGACACTTCCCGGTACCAAGCCACGGGCTGTGTGCGAAGGATGCGACTTACAGCCTGAGGTCCATCCTCCACGTCCGAAAAGATGAAGGAGTGGTATTGAATCCTCCTCTGGAAGAAGTCCTCCGGCTCTTCGTCCATACGACCCTTCTGCCTGAAACGCATTTCCTCAAACTCGTGCGTCCTATCCGACAACCATTTAGCCGTAAGGAATTGGCGCCGCAACACGTCCAGGAGGTGGTTCCAGTCGCGGGAGTAAAGAGTCTTAGAATTCGGAGGGAGGAGAGTCCACCAGCTTCGCGCACGACCGGTGAATTTAGTGGGCACCATCTGGGCGACATGAACGAACATAAGAGGGCTTAGAAGAGCCAAGGACGCCATGTTGATGACATAGTTAATAATCGACTCATCCTTGCCGTCCCAAATGGGAACAATAGAGACGTTGAGCTTCGGGTTAAGCTGCCATTGCAAATCCGAAGCGCTGGCAGGAGGCCCCGCTGCAGCTAGTGGATCATTCCCGCCTCCTCCTCCACCTCCGCCGCTGCCGCCGCCGCCAAATCCTCCGCCCCCACTGCCGACATCACCACCTCCATTCCCTCCGCCGCCTCCTCCTCCACCTCCGCCGCCGCCGCCGCCACCAAATCCTCCGCCCCCGCTGCCGTCATTACCACCTCCGTTCCCTCCGCCACCTCCGTCTCCACCACCGTCGTAACCCCCTCCTTGCGAGCCTGGTTTCTTGCTCATCCAGGCGGGCGGAGTGGCGCCACTGTACGATGGCCCCGGACTAGGGTTCCCTTCGCTGTCGTTCGTTGAGGCGCCTGTGGCGGCCTGGCCTCGGAATTGGTAGCTCGTCCTGGACTGGATACCAGGCTCAGCCTCCGACGCGCCCGTTGATACGAAGGCCTGAGACGCCGGGCGCGTGGGAACCCTCATCACTGATGGCCCCCCAATAATAGACGCTGCCGCGCTAAGTGTGTCCCTGATCCGTCCCGATCCCGGGAGGGCATGCACCGTGGAAAGGCGCGGGGGAGACTGAACTGCAAACTGTACACCCTGAGGATTAGCCGAAGTGACGGGAGCCGCAGCTGGGTGCAACGAAGCAGGCGGCACAGACTCTTCACCGGGCAAGGTGGGGATCGAAGAGCGCGGGCGGTAGTAACGAGCTCGAGGTTCCTCTCCGAGCTTGCTGACTGCCTCGGCGCGCGCGACGTCGTCAATTAGGGCGGCACGAAGCGCATAGTCGCTGCATAGCAGTAGCCAGTAGATTTCCTTCAGCGGATGTTGCATGCCAAACTTCTTGCGGACTTCAGATATGGTAGAATCCGTGGAGCTCAAGTGGTCACTCCCGTCCTCACTTGTGAGAGTCTCCCGAATGGATCGAAAGTAAGTGAGTATGTGTCTATTCCCGTTCTCTACTCGCTTTTGAAGGCAGGCGAGTACGAAACGTAGGTCTGTGGCCGAGTCGCTGCGCTCTAGCAAGTACAAGAACCCGTAATCAGGATCCAGCACGAACCGGCTGCTGCGAGTACTCGAGTCGAGGAACTGAGCCTGGGTGTCCATGATTTGCTGCAACGCGACAATGGCGTGCGCAACTCTGGACAGCATTCAAAGGTTGAGACAGTAGAAGCGCTGCTGCGTAACCGGATCTGCAGAGGGCACCAATCCCGCTGCTGCTGCGTCATAAGTCACTACCTCATCCACCAATGCACCCAGATGTTCATAATCAAGATTGCGGTGAGGGCTGTCGTAGCGGATTAACGCGTCGCGTAGTATGAGCGATGCTGTGGGGTCGAAGCCAGGGATTTCGCCCCCGATGGCTCCGTAATCCAGCAGCGGATCTTCCTGCAAGTTCGACGTAGGGTCGTACACATAGCAGTGCCGCGCGACCGACTCCGCCAACCCTTCCTTGAATAGTTCGATCGACTTTCCTCCGTGTTGAAATAGAAGAGGCGGCGCCGCAACGGGGGGGACCCCTACGCGGCACGCCAGGCCCACTGAGATGCTTTCATCCTTCTCGCCGCGCCCCGTCCCATCCGAACTCGGTTCCCAATCCGACACCTCGCTAAGAGTTGCCGACATGAGGAGCGGGGTACTTCCCGGGGACAATGGTACCGCTCGTGGCGGTGCACGACCACCGTCCAACGCAGCCGTCAGATAGGCGCTGTCGGGATCCTCGTTGGCCAAGGAAGCGGGTGGGAATCCAGGGGCGGTCAAAGAGGGTAGTGAAGGGGGCGGCAAGTTGTTGGGACCTCGACGACCCGTCTCCGCCATGTGAGAAGGCAAGCACGGAGTCGTTGTGCCAAAGGGAGCAAGCGGCGCAGGCGGCGCGTTCACACTTTTCGCCACCAAAGCCGCGGTAGGAGTGGACGGGCCCGCGCGCTGAGCTCCCAGCGAGGCCTTCGACTTCGTAGAAGGAGGAGGGCGCGCCTGGCTCGGTTTCTTGGTGGTCGCAGCCTTTTTGTTAGGCGCAGACCCCGAAGTCTGAGCGGACTCGGAGGGCGCGGGCACGGTCTTGGTGCCTCCCCGCGTCGACGTGGCTCTGTGGATGACAGGATTGGGGTTGGCCTTGTCGACAGTCTCGCGGGTCATCTGGCTGGTTGTCGTGCGCTTCGGGTTGGGAATCGACTGTGCCATGAAGGCAGAGGAAGAGAAAAATGTCTGCCGAACAAGCGCGCGACAATCGCATTTATACCCGCCGGCTATAGCGCCCCTGGTTTCATCATCAAATCTCCGCGCTGTCGCCCGTCCCTGCTCTCGAAGTGGAGACTCCCCGAGCCCAGGGCGCTTCCGCGCTCAGCGTGGCATGCGGCCCTCGGGCAAGTTCGTTGAAGGACGCTACTCACACCGAGGTGAGTGGTCTTGAGAGAATTGCGTGCGAGCCTCAAGCTCACACGTGACTCCGATCAAACCGGTTTGACCAGAGTTCTCTGAGCGGCTTTCAAGTCGGTGAAGTTCGCTCGGGAGTGGCCAGCCCTCCTCTTCGGGACTCCCCGAGCCCAGGGCGCTTCCGCGCTCAGCGTGGCGTGCGGCCCTTGGGCGAGTTCGTTGAAGGACGCCACTCACACCGAGGTGAGTGGTCTTGAGAGAATTGCGTGCGAACCTCAAGCTCACACGTGACTCCGATCAAACCGGTTTGACCGGAGTTCTCCGAGCGGCTTTCAAGTCGGTGAAGTCCGCTCGGGAGTGGCCAGCCCTCCTCTTCGCCTACGAGCGCTGCGAAGTAGCTGCTGTGGGGAAAGGGAGAGGAGGGAGCTAGCCCCCCCAACGTCTGTAGCAGCTGCGCTTATAGGGCGCGAGCGCTCGACGTCGGGGTTTTTCCCGCCCACGGTCGAGTCCGTCATAGATCGGTAGAATACCATTCCCGAGCGTTTTATCACTGGGGAACGGCTCGACATAGGGGGGAGAAGTACTCGGGTACTCAGCGGCTCCTCGGGAAGGAGCGCTTGAATAGAAATGAATACTCCTCTTCAGCTTGTGAAGCCCCTCGCGGTGGGCTCCATTGTGATGCGGGTCTCATAGGCTTCTTGTTGCTGAAGAGGGACTCGCGAGCGCGCAGTCCGTGGACGCAGCGCTCGCGAGGTAAGAGGTCGGGAGCCGCCGACTCGGGCGCTCCCGCCACCGTTGTGACCCATCAACCAGGGGGTGTGTGACCCACACCTGGGACATCTGCAGCACCGATGTCGTGGAGCAGTTATACGCGTGCTCAGGCATCGAGGGCTGTTGTGGGGTGTTCCCGGTGTCGGTCTTCAGTCTTCGTACATCGTGGTTAGAAGCAAAAGATAAAGATACATTACGTGATGCGTACGTAATTATACAAGAATATCTACAAGTACGAATACGGATGGAATGTAGTAAATACGGAAGGAATATAGTACGCTCGTCGTGTCCAGTGTGCTACCATGTCACACATGATCGCCGACACCCTCACCAAGCCATTGCCTAGTGTCAAAGCTAAACATTTTGCGGCCGAACTTGGACTTAGGTCCGCTTGAGGGGGAGTGTTGAAGTTAGCGCATGGTTTTACTGAGCAAATTGTTGGCAACCGGACTATTCCAAGTCCGAAGCTTCTTTCATGTGCAGACCTGCGTCCGCAGTGATATTTAATCTTTTAGCCATGACTACATATTGTTCTGACTCATTCTGACTCGTTACCATTCAGTTCTGTAGCCGCAGTTGTTCCGGATGTTATCCTGCTCTAGTATTTATACTGTGACTACTCATGTATGTACTTTAGACAATTGCCAATCACTTTTGTGTTTGCACTACATTCTCAACAGGGGACAAACACCCACTTGATTCAGCTTGACTTTCCTATCACAGATGGTGCACGCGGACCACTCCGCTCTGCGGATTATTCCTCTTATTCCTTTGGAGCTGAGGCTCACTATGCATAAGTCAAAAATGGACATTAGATCATCTCCTCTACCTGAATACAACAATCGGGAGGGTGTCCGAGTCCAAGTTCTCTCAGTTCAAGTTGAATTCTTGAGAAGTCTGAATCGAATTCATTTGAATATGTAACTGAACAACATTCCATTCCAAGATTTTAGTGCTCATCTGGCAGGGAAGTAAAATCAAGAGGGCAAAAAAACCTCGCATGATTGGAAAAATAGTGACCCAACCTCGAGTCGAACGAGGGACCTCCACATAATAACCATCCTGGCAATTATTTATACTCTGTGGGTGCGAACCGCTCCACCCTGGGTCTTAGTTATTTCTAGAGATGTTGAACCTGAACAGGTGTGACTTCACTGGCTCCCTCCGAAATGAATCCGCGGCAGGCTGCGCAACGTTCACGTTATTGAATGCATGCTTTAAATTTCTTGGTGTCCATGAAGTTTGAACGCAGGCATGCATGCTTTCTTGTCCGGTTCTCTGCGCGACCGCACTGCACGCGGCACGTTTGGCAAGCAAGTACACATACTGAAAAGATCAAAGGATGACTATAAAAGTATAACCTCGACGGGGTAGAGTTGGGTGAACATTGCATACAAGTATATTTGTACTGCTACTGGTCCATATTGCGCGGCCGGTGCGCGCTAATAGAGAGCTTGCACAGAGCCACCAGAAGCCACCTGGTGGCTCATCAGGCATGCACAAACCGGTGGCTATACCATCTGGTGGCTAATAAATTTTACTTTCATTCTGTGTGAAGCTCCTCCTTGACCATGTTGATGACCTTGCTTGAGTGGATTTTGCAGAACCTTATTCTGTAGCCTAAAATCCCCGAACAAATTTGTGTAACACAATTAAAGCAAGCCCACAGAGTTAAATACTCTAGCTCATCCTTTCAGATACACTGGGGAGATACTTTAGGTCAAAAAGAAGGAGAATGCATTTGCAGTATGTGTTTGAAAGCGAAACCAGTTCAACCACCAGCCACCAGTTTGCGCATGCCTGAAAAGCCACCAGGTGGCTCCTGGTGGCTCTGCGCAAGCTCTAATAAATGCAAGTACGTGTGTAAAGTTAAAATCCCATTCTTGTAGGGACCCGGTTCATGATCATGAGCCTGCCCAAGTTGGCTTGATTGAAGCGTGGTTGGTTCACATTTGGAGTCACACACTTACCTTGGGTTAAACCGCATCCATCCATCCATTTGGTCAGGTAAACACCCTGAGTAGTGCATTTTGGGAGGAACCAAGACAGCCCTGCTCCCTCCCTAAAGAACAAATGAAAATGAAACTGAGGACTAAGGGCTAATGATCATGACCCAGCCCCGAGTCGAACAAGGGACACCCACTCGATAAATCCTCTTGGCGGTGCGCGTCTGGTACAGATTGTAGGTGCGGGCCACTCCGCTCTGGGTCTTATCCTTGCACAAAGTAAACCCGGATATGCGCAAGCCTGAATTGAGGTTTCAGTTCAATGTCCCCGCAAGTCAGACCGGTTGCTTTGAAATTGAACTTGAAATATGGTTCAGTTTCAGCTTCAATTTCAATTCAATCAGTACTATTCCGAACACTATTCCGTGTAATCAACCCATTTGGAGTTGAATAGTTTGGAAATTCGATCCTGAAATAATAGATGCCCCATCAAAAAAGGAAGAAGAAGAAAATGAGGACCAGGGAATTTGAATGATCATGACCCAGCGCTGAACGAGGAACACCCACTTGATCATATTTTGGCATTGGAGAGGAATTCACAGATTGTGGGTACGGGGAGCCACTCCGCTCTGGGTCTCATTCCTGGAGAAGGTGAACCTGAATATATTATTATAATATTACAGGGCAGGGCAGGCTCCCGCGTGTCTTGAGGTTGAATGTTACAGCTCTTTGCGGTACAACAGGCGCGAGCTGTTTTTTTTCCATTTTGGGCCACTTTTGAGTGTTTTCCACTAGGACAGTCGCCCTGCCCTCAATTTTCACCCATTCGCCTTGGTTATAGGCTCAATCGATTCGAGTTCAAAATCCGCAGGAAACAGGCTCTTCAGATTTCAAACCGATCGCCAAGGTAGTTTTCCTGGTAAGGGAAATCACTTTTTTCCGGCCACTTTTGATTGTTTTCCACTAGGACAGTCGCTCTGCCCTCAATTCTTACCCGTTCACCTTGTTTATAGGCTCAATCAATTCGCCTTCTAGTTCCGGAGCGGACGTGTTTCTCAGAATTCAAACCGGGCTCCACGGTGTTTTCCTGGTAAGGGAAATCATTTTTGTATGGCCACTTTTGATTGTTTCTCAATAGGACAGCTGCCCCGCCCTCAATTCCTACCCGTTCGCCTTGGTCATAGGCTCGATCGATTCGCCTTCGGAATCCTCAGCGAAAGGGCGTCTCAGATTTTGACACTGATCGCCACGGCGCCTTTCTGGCAAGGGGAATCAGTTTTTTACAGCCACTTTTGATTGTTTCTCAATAGGACAGTCGCCCTGCCCTCAACTTTTACCCGTTCGCCTTGGTTAGAGGCTCAATCGATTCGCCTTCGGAATCCACAGCGAATGGGCTTCTCAGACTTTCGAACAGATCGCCAAGGTGCTTTTCTGGTAAGGGAAATCAGTTTTTTTACAGCCACTTGTGATTGTTTCTCAATAGGACAGTCGCCCTGCCCTCAATTTTTACCCGTTCGCCTTGGTCATAGGCTCAATCGATTCGACTTCCTAATCCGCAGCGAACGAGGTTCTCAGACTTTCACACAAGGGATTTTTCTGGTAAGGGAAATCAGTTTGTTACAGCCACTTTTGATTGTTTTTCAATAGGACAGTCGCCCTGCCCTCAATTCCTACCCATTCGCCTTGGTCATAGGCTCAATCGATTCGCCTGCAAAGTCCGCAGCGAACGGTCCCCTCAGAACCCTTCATTTCACGCCTAAAACCATTTGTTATTTTCACCTCCTTTGTGGGCAGCACCACACCATGAACATACAATAGTGTGTATTACACCAACATAAAAACATAGTATGTTACTTATAGGATAAAAGTCCCACATACAATGAAATAATACTTCTAACAGGCCCAGATCCAACCCTACAGCTGTCTTGTGCCAAAATCCACTTGAAACTAAACTCTTGTGCCAGGGAAACATTCTTGGGGTGGTGAGAAAATCTGAGTTACTGATGCCCTGCACACTTTTACGGCAAAGGCATTGAGCCCATAACCAAGGGGACAGGCAAAATACTGAGAGCAGGGCAGCTGTCCTACTGAGTAAACACTCAAAAGTCGCGGTAAAAAAAGTGATTTCCCTTACTAGCAAAGCGCCTTGGCGTTCGGTTTGAAAGCCTGGGAACCCCGTTCGCTGCGGATTATGAAGTCGAATCGATTGAGCCTATGACCAAGGCGAACGGGTAAAAATTGAGGGCAGGGCGACTGTCCTATTGAGAAACAATCACAAGTGGCTGTAAAAAAACTGATTTCCCTTACCAGAAAAGCACCTTGGCGATCTGTTCGAAAGTCTGAGAAGCCCATTCGCTGGGGATTCCGAAGGCGAATCGATTGAGCCTCTAACCAAGGCGAACGGGTAAAAGTTGAGGGCAGGGCGACTGTCCTATTGAGAAACAATCAAAAGTGGCTGTAAAAAACTGATTCCCCTTGCCAGAAAGGCGCCGTGGCGATCAGTGTCAAAATCTGAGACGCCCTTTCGCTGAGGATTCCGAAGGCGAATCGATCGAGCCTATGACCAAGGCGAACGGGTAGGAATTGAGGGCGGGGCAGCTGTCCTATTGAGAAACAATCAAAAGTGGCCATACAAAAATGATTTCCCTTACCAGGAAAACACCGTGGAGCCCGGTTTGAATTCTGAGAAACACGTCCGCTCCGGAACTAGAAGGCGAATTGATTGAGCCTATAAACAAGGTGAACGGGTAAGAATTGAGGGCAGAGCGACTGTCCTAGTGGAAAACAATCAAAAGTGGCCGGAAAAAAGTGATTTCCCTTACCAGGAAAACTACCTTGGCGATCGGTTTGAAATCTGAAGAGCCCGTTCCCTGCGGATTTTGAACTCGAATCGATTGAGCCTATAACCAAGGCGAATGGGTAAAAATTGAGGGCAGGGCGACTGTCCTAGTGGAAAACACTCAAAAGTGGCCCAAAATGGAAAAAAAAACGGCTCGCGCCTGTTGTACCGCAAAGAGCTGTAACGTTGAACGCTGAACTTTGGTTGGGTTTAAATTCAATTCAACACCATTCCGCTGTGTATATGTATAGAGCTCGGCTGAGCTGCATTTTGAGCATTCAAACCTAAAATTGAAGTGCTCCCAAAACAAGCATGCAAAATTGACCTAGCCCCGAGTCGAGCGAAGGACCCCCCACTTCATACTCTTGGGTGTGAACTGCTCCGCTGTGGGTCTTATTTCTTGGGGAGCTAAATTCATTTGTATTCTTGAATGGTTGGACCCCATTTCATTTCAACATTTTTGTGCTCGTTCTCCGGCTGAGAACCAAAGTTAAAACAGAAGGAGGAACATGACCCAGCCCCGAGTCGAACGAGGGACCCCGCTTAACCAGGCGACTCTAATGCTAGGTTGAGCGTGTGCCAGAGTAAGACCCAGAGCGGAGTAGTTGGCACCCACACAGCGTGAACATATGAGTCAAAATTCCAAAGATGAATGGCATGTTCCCTCCCTCAGGTCCTTCCAGGTGAAGTTTCAAGTTTCAATTTACAAATCCAATAATCTGGCAGGGAATCGGGCAGCCACTCAGTGGAGGGAGATGAAAACCAACTGCAGACCAATGACCCAGCTCCGAGTCAAACGAGGAACACCCACTGAAAATGTATCAAGTTTTTAGCGTATTCACCGTGGGTGCAGACCACTCCGCTCTGGGTCTTGGTGTTAGGTATGACCTGAAGCTGAATAATGTGCAAGTTAAAATGCAATCTAGTTACACAAGGTGGATTTAATGGCACTGAGTTGAAGTGAGACTACTGAGTTGAAGTGAAACTTCAACCACATCCATCCAACATGTAGTTACGGGAATAATTCAGCAGTGAATTGAGATCAGCGGAGGGGGATGAAAACCAGAGCACCAAAAATTATTTTGTCGCAGACCAATGACCCAGCCCCGAGCTGAACGAGCGACCTCACATAATGACATACGTACATGGAGGAACTACATATTGTGGGTGTGGAAAACTACTCCACTCCGGGTCTTACTTCTGGGGGGCCGAACCTGAACATACTAGTAAAAAAACCCATGATGAATGGCATGCTGCCTGCCTTCCTTCGGGTTGGAGTAGGTTTCATTCAACTTTCAATTCACATGAATCAAATAATCCGGCATGGAATTGGGCTGGCGGGACCAAAACCAAAGAGGCAAAAAGATGTTATGTTTTCAGTGGGATGACCCTTGAGCCTCAAGCTCAAGTTGAACGAGGGATTCCCACCAAAATCTCAGCTTACACTTAAGCAATTGATGGTGGGTTCCGCCCCGGGTCTCATTTCTCGTGGAGTTGAACCTGAATGGGAGTGAGTTAAAAATAGATATCTACAAGATTGGGAGGGTGTCTTAGTCCAAAATTCTTTGAAGTGCAAGTTGAATTTTTGAATTCTTGAGAAGTCTGAATCGAATTTATTTGAATAGTTGATTGAAGCACATTCAATTTGAACATTTACTACTCGTCCGGCAGGGAACTAAAACCAAGAGGGCAAAAAACCTTGCATGATTGGAAAGATAATGACCCAGCCTCGAGTCAGACAAGGGACACCCACTCAATTGTGAGAGTTTTGGGCGCTCATCATTACCATTTTAGTTCCGTGGGATGTAGTGAACGGTGTGGTAAGTTTTTTGAATGCTTGTCCAGCTTTTCCACCTTAAAGGGGATTTCGGCCTTGATTGGTGGGGGACTATACAGTTCACACGCCTCAGTGGACGACATTGCACAGATTGTGGGTGCAGAGAACCATTCCACTATGGGTCTTATTTCTAGACAGGCTGAACCTGGATATGCACAAGGCTAAATTGAGGCAGTTGACGTCCTCCACCCCCAAGCATAAGATTGACTGACCTGTTGCTTGAAATTAAACCTGAAATACTTCAGTTTCAGCTTCAATGGGTGACTTCCCGTAAGAATAAAATAATCATCCCGAATATTTTGGAGCATAGCCATTGTCAATTGACGTCAATCACTGGGACCCCATCAACCGCATCACCTCAAAGTGGTCGAAATTTATTCTCCCATCACTTGAAATATTGTGAATCTAGACGAGGGGTAGGACCCCCTCTTCTATATTTTCTTATCCTTGAATATCCTGTTTGGGACACAGATCATTGATATCTGCCTCTGTCATGATTCTCACGAACCCTCCACCTCCCTCTTGCCTTCCAATCAATTGCTGTACCACATATATTTCATACTACAGCCTTTTCACAGGTACCATGCAAGTACAGTCCAAAATTTGAAGTCATTTCTTGGCAAAGTTCTTGCAATCTTTGCATACAAATTTCAGAATCACTTCATTCTGTCTGAGC
This sequence comes from Mycena galopus ATCC 62051, assembly GCA_014925785.1. NCBI lineage: Eukaryota > Fungi > Basidiomycota > Agaricomycetes > Agaricales > Mycenaceae > Mycena > Mycena galopus. The sequence continues at coordinate 147,420 of WIQG01000346.1, forward strand.
CAGAGATGCAGCACAATTTGCTCAAGGCATTCAAATGCATGTTGGGGCACACCTTAGCTGGATTTTGTGCAGCATCAACCCATGAATTTATTATTTTACTTGCGGGAAACACGAACGGTGGAATATCTTTCTCATTTGATCACATCACTGGCACCCTCAGAAAATGTGCTGGAATATTTAAGTCTTACGGGAAGTCATCCAATTTCAATTCAACAAGCACTACTTATATGTAATATATTCTGAACACCATTCCGTATAATCAACCCATTTGGAGTCGAATACAATAGAGGGTCTGTTGAGAATCGACGGGCTGCATTTTTGGAATTCAATCCTGAAATAAAAGACCCCTCCACAAAGAAAAAAAATGAAAATGAGGACCAAGGAATAATGATAATGACCCAACCTGAAATCAAAGGAGGAACACCCACTAATCATATATTGGTGTCGAAGCGAATACAGAAATTGAGGGTGCAGCCACTCCGCTCTTGGTCTTATTTCCAGACAAGTGGAACCTAAATATATTACAGGGCAGGCTGAAGAAAGGCTCCCACAAGAGGCAAGCAGATCATTGATCTTGCACACAGATCAACACACGTGATCAACTATCCCTTGCCAAATTCGGAAGTTCACCAGAATCAAGCTGTTTCGTTGCACTCTGGGTAATACAGACAACGGTAAATATGTATAATCCATTAAAATACTGTTAATATCTAATATGCACAATGGAGATGCGTGGAACATTGTTTTCGGTAGGATTCAGAAGTAACATGATTTTTGAGGTGGTTCATGGTGGATGGGCTGAGGTTTCAAAGACCTGCAAGAGGCGAGACCACCCAGACATCGAGAGGGGTGTCGTTATCTGGGCACCAAGCACACATTGAGGTCGAGTTTGAGCGAGATGGTGGTAAGTGTGAAACCCTAACGTTTCGGTGGGTAGCTTCTCGCGAGTTGAAGACTAGACAGAGGACGCTCGCGTCCTCTACGTCATAAGGTAAAGAATACGGCAAGTCCGCGCTCGCGCGGGACTCGAGCCTGTAACCCTAGCAGAGGGATTCTATGACCCGGAACCGGACCTCTTGTCACCTAGAGGAGGTAGGCAGAGATGGGTGCCCAGCCGTAGAGGTTGTCTTGGGGTCGCACAGACACTCTGGCCTTTTGTGGGCTCAGCTTGTCATAGTTTGCGGTTAAGATAGATTGATTAGTCAGCTGCCCCGGCAGCTGACTGCTACTACTAACACGTGATCGCACTACAGTAAATATATGTACAATATATGTACAATATATAGTATTTATCCACAACCCGTCACAGAGCCCCCCAGTGCGAACACGGGATTGTTCCATCCTTCACGGCCCGTAGAGGTCCTCGTCCTGTATATGATCGTCCGAATCGTAAGGAACGAAGTCTTGAGTTTCTGTAGGTCGAGAGGGTCGAGCTCGAGCGTCTCCGACCAATGCCATTTGAAGGAGGTGCTCTTCCTCACGGGCCTTCAGCTCTGCTGCTCGTCGGTGTCTCCGTTGTTGCTCCAGCACCCGTAACCTCTCTTCAGCGTATCGCCGTGAACGGTCGTCTTCCCCGGTCTGAGCGCCGGCCTCCATCCTTTGCGAAAACTCTTCCCCCTCCTTCTTGAGCCGCTTCTGTGTACAATTATGTTTGCGGTGTTGGCGGGGTTTGGCACTTCCCAACCTTTGTTCGAGGGGGACGTCCAGTCGTTGGAACAAGGAAGAGCTCCCTCCTCGATCCTCCATCGCCTCCGGCTCCATTCCCGAAATACGACTAAGAAGTCGAGGTCCCTCGCTCTCAACCTTGGGGAGTGGCTCGCTTCCAGGGTCTTCTAGACGAAGGAACAAGCTCGGCGTCTCTGTTACGACCATGCAACTCCCACTCCGTCTGGCTCCGTCCGGACTTCCTCCGTCCTCCATCCGGATCCTCGGATCCGACTCTCCTCCTTTCCGGACACGTCATCCGAACTCCGGCTCGCGTCCGTCTCACTCGCTGTTGCATCCGACCTTGGTCGTTGACGCACGCCCTCGGGGTTTTTACGCAATGAAGATTTACTGAGCGTTTCCCCTTCTTTGACCATATGACTTATGCTCCACATGTATTCCTTATTGTCTTTATTGTCTTCGCTTATTCCTATTGTCTTTAACTTCTTCTCTGAACGCATCCGGACTATCTCCGTACTTACTATAAATACGTACTTACTTCGGATGTAACCTTAGTTGATAATTAACGTGCTTTGCCTCCGCATTGCTCCGTCGTCCGACCTCTGTCCTATTCTCTATCCGACCTTCGGAGCCAAGTTAATTGGTGTACCCTTATACTCTGGTGGTATCGCTTTACATCCGGATCTTCGTCCGGCCCCCCGACACTTCGTCCGGCCATCCGTCCTTCCGGCCCTTCCGGCCGTCCGTCCTTCCGGCCGTTTCCTTTTATTTCCGGACACGGATATAACAGTATTATCAACTCAAATTAATTTGGCTTCTTCCCATGCCTTACGCTCACCTCGTTCCCACTCCGGATGTAGGCCAAGATCGTTGTCGATCGCGCCAGTTCAGCGCCATCGTTCCGATTCAGGCTCCGGGCCAGCAGCCCGTAGAATCTACATCTGGTTTTCAGCCACCCATGCTCTCACCACCTATTGACCCTCGGGTTCAACGGTCCCAACCGCATTTTCAACTGGATTCGCGTCCTCTTCGGCCGCATGCTCCAGCTATGTGGTCAAGACCGCTTCTCGACCCAGAACACCGTGGAGCTGCTTTCCGGCAGTTCAGCCAATCTCCGGTCGGTGCCCAATACCCCGGATCGGTTTACCCCGAGGTGATGGATTTCAATGAGTATGATCGTGGTTCCGGTACTGGCATATCTTCTCCTACCCCAGATTGTCGTATGTTTCATCATCCGGTCAACACTGCTACCATTGTGGAGGTACCGGAAGATATAGACCCATTGGAGACAACCGAACCGATCGCTCCGGTCCCTCCGATCTATACCGGGCAGACAATGTTTGTCGCGCCATCGCCTACTTCGATCGGCTCGCGACCGCACACTGCTCCGTCGGCTACTCCGGCTCCGATCGACAAGGGTAAAGGTAAAGCCAGTGGAGGACAAACTCCTGATCCTACTGCTCAACCACCCACCAATCTTCCTTCCGGCTCTACTCCGCCCCCGCCTGCGGGCCCTTCCGGTCCTCCTGGACCTTCTGGCTCACCTGGTGGCGGTAGCGGTGGAGGCGGTGGAGGTCCGCCCCCGGGTGGAAATCCTCCGCCGATTCCAAACCCTCCGGTTCATCCATCGGGTTCTGGCGCGCCCGCGCCTAATCCAGGACCTGGAGGTGGTGGAGGTGGCGGCGGTGGTGGTGGCGGACCATTTGGTCCGGCGCTGCCTCCAGGTCCTCCAGGTCCTCCCGGTCCCCCCGGACCTCCGGGTCCGACAATTCACATTCCCGCTCCGAACAACCCGCAGCTCGATTTCGCCGTGCAACAAATGGCACAGGCGATGGCTCTCCTCGCACAGAACTCTGTCGCTCCTCCTCGCTCCACTTGTACCGCTTCCAAGGCTCCGGACACATTCGATGGTTCGGACCCGACGAAATTCGCCACTTTCATGTTGCAGATTTATCTGCACATCGCGGAACGCCCACAAGACTTCCCGGGCGATGAAGATAAGATTTTCTACGTCCGGTCATATCTTCGGGGCACCGCTCAGCAGTGGTTTATGCCCAACATCTATGCGAGCGGTAACGCGCCCATTCCGCATTGGGATGCGAACTGGGGACTATTTGTACAGGAGCTCGCGACTAACTTCGGTCCGCACGACCCCTTCGGGGACGCCCGGATCTCTTTGGAGACGCTTTCCATGAAGCCGGGTGATCGGCTGGCTACTTACCAGCTCGAATTCGACACTCACGCGGTTATGACGGGATACAACGAGGCCGCCCTCTTCCGGGCATACTACAGGGGCCTCCCCAGTCGCATCAAGGACACCATCACGCAAAACCAGATTCCGACTTCTCTTGTCGGACTCAAGACTTACGCCTCGCAGATCGACCAGCGCTACCATCGTCGCCAGGCCGAGAAAGCTGAGGAGCGCGCTTCCAGCAATCCGCCACCCTCCGGCAAGACGTCCGGAGATGCCTCCGGCTCTCCTCCGGCCGGAGGTCAAGGTGGTGGTAGTCGTGGTGGGAAGTCCAAGGGAAAGGGCAATGGCCGAGGTAATTCCAATCCTCCGGCCAAGAACAATTCTCCGTCGACTACTCCTCCGGCTACGTCCGGCAACGCGGGTCAGGCCTCAGGGTCATCGAAGACTCCGAAACCGTACGCGGCCAAGCTCGACTCCTCCGGTAAGCTCAAACCCGAGGAGCGCGAGCGGCGCATAAAGAACAACCTCTGCATGTTCTGTGGTGGTCAAGGCCACAAGACGGCCGACTGCCGGAAGCGTCCGGGCAATGCTCAAGGCAAGGCTGGAAATGTTTCTAACACGCCTGCGCCTGCCGCTGATGCCTCTTCTATCCCCGAGTCAAAAAATTAGACAGCGGCTGGGAACCCTCCGCACCTGGTCCGAGCCGTGTTGACTCCGCGGTGCTTCCGGAGGTTACTCTCAACGCGTCCACTCTCTCTCCTAATGCCTTTTACGTCGATCTTGATATATCTTTACTCTCCGCGGACTTTATCTCTCCTTCCGGCATTCTGTCCGGTTTTCCTACTCCGGACGCGGGCCTAACCCTGCGTCCGTCTTTTGTACAACGGATTCAACTCCCGCTTACGGGCGCTCATCGACTCCGGCTCTTCGCACTGTTTTGTGTCTACTCGAGTTTGCGAATCTAATGGGTATTCTCCGTACGCGGTCCCTCCGGTTAAGCTCCGGTATCTCGACGGCTCCTCATCTATTATAAACCGGCAACTGCATTTATTGCCCCGATTTCCTTCCGGCGATGTCCATTCTATGGAATTTTACGTCACCCGTCTGAACTCTGCCTGTGACTTGGTTCTTGGACTGAATTGGCTACGCCGCTACAATCCGTTGATTGACTGGCGCAACGCCTCACTAAAGTTCAGCCCTGTTTACGACGAGTCTACTGTGTCGACACACCCGGAGATTACTCCGGCCTTTGTTGCGGTCCCTCCGGTTACGGAGGATACGGAGCATCCGGCAACCCCGGCTCTCATTCCGTCTATACCGCTGACATCTTCGCCCGGACCTGCTCCTTCTATGGAGATTCCTCCGGCACCGTTTCCGGCACCACCCGAGGCCCCCGCGCCTCGTCCATTCACTACTGCCCCGCTTGTGTCTATGGTCGACGCTGCTGCTTTCCGCACTATCATTCGCGATAAAAGCACCATCCAGTATACTCTGCGTGCTACGCCGACCGACGAGAGTCTAGGTTTTAAATCTTCGGCCGAGCCGGACTTCGCTAACTTGTCTGGCATTCCGGCCGAGTACCATGACTTCGCAGATGTCTTTTCTGAATCGGAGGCTTATAATCTTCCGCCCCATCGCGAGTTCGATCTCAAGATCGAGACCGTTGATGACGCGGAACCTCCGGTCGGTCCCATCTATTCCCTTTCTCCGGCCGAACTTTTGGCGCTCCGGGAGTTCCTCGATCAGAACTTGAAGGCGGACTTCATCTATCCATCTCGTTCCTCCCATGGCGCTCCTATCCTCTTCGCTAAGAAGAAGGACGGAAGTCTCCGGCTTTGTGTTGACTACCGTGGATTGAACCGTATCACGAAGAAGGATCGTTATCCGCTTCCTCTGATCTCGGATCTCCTCGACGCACCAGGAAAGGCACGTATCTATACCAAGCTCGACCTCCGGCATGCCTACCATCTACTCCGAGTCGCCCCGGGCGACGAGTACAAAACCGCATTTCGCTCACGCTACGGCTCCTACAACTTCCGGGTCATTCCGGAAGGTTTGTCCAATGCTCCGGCCGCCTTTCAGCGTTTCCTCAATACACTGTTCGCGGATCTGTTGGACGTTTATGTCGTGGTATACCTCGATGACATCTTGGTGTACTCCGACGATCCGTCCGACCATACCGCTCACGTCCGGGAGGTGCTCCGGCGCCTCCGGGAAGCCGGTTTGTATTGCAAACTTCCCAAATGCGAGTTCGGTGTTACTACTTGCGAATATCTAGGCTATGTTCTTTCTCCGGACGGTTTCCGGATGGCTCCGAAAAAGATCTCCGCCATCACGGATTGGCCCGTCCCTCGGAAAGTTAGGACGTACAGTCCTTCCTCGGTTTTTGTAACTTTTACCGGCGTTTCATCTACGGCTATTCCGGCATTACCGTTCCACTCACCCGGCTTACCCGTACCGCTATCAAGTGGGACTGGTCGGTCGCTTGCCAAACGGCTTTCG
>WIQG01000347.1:0-152912 GCA_014925785.1 Mycena galopus ATCC 62051
GCATATTTTTGCTACGAGTGCTTGTTTGGATGGTTGCAGAGGGCAAGAAAGAGCTGTCCAATATGCAAGGCCGAAATTTCGCGGAAACCGCTGAAGGACGATGCCTTTGACCCGGAACTCGGAGACGCCATTTCAGAGGGGGTTGTTGAGAAGCCAAGTGGGGAATGAACTGCCGCGGTGTATAATTGGCCAGGGTTGGAGTTTGTGGAAGAATAGTAGTTGAACAGTATCTGTGATAATGATCGACACCTTGTTGGATGGCCAGTCCCATCGCGATTTGATACGTGCGCAGATCTACGACGATCTGCGGTCCAAATTGGATTTTAAATTACATAAGAAAGTAACTTGAGTGATCACGCACATACTTGCTGCAGACTCGTACTCATTGGGAGCTTATGGAAGAGGAATAGTTCGGGCACCTGTAAAAGTTATACAAGACGTGATTTGATTTCCGGTCCCATATCACGATTTGATACGCGAGCACAGCCAAGAAGTTCTGGCGATCGAATATCGAAATAGTCAAGACGAAGCGGGTGATCACACACCTACCGGGCATTGTCTTGCAGTTTTTGAATTCCAAACAGCTGACCACAGCTTGTGACGAACCTTCGCCAAACCTTCGCCGCCTTAACCGTAACGAGTTTTCGAGCGCCCGCGTTCCAGTCAAACCAGGCAATATACAACCATGAGGTAGGGCGCTACCACGTGGCAAGGTGGCATGGATGTCCGATGCGAATACATACAGGCTCCGAGTCTCCAGCACACATGCTGTCGAAGGCAAAACGCAGGCAGATGCGATCAACGCCCGGTGGTGTTGTTGGCAATGATTCGAAACGCCAAGCACGCGGAATTTTGCAGGTTAGAGCCTCGTTAAAATTGGTCAGATCGGTCACCTGGAACTGGATATTGGATATCAAGGACAGTTGCTATTGAATATGAAATAAACTTTGGGATCCAGTTCAGCGTGCATGCTGCTGAGGGCCCACATGGGATCGACGCCGGGTTGTCACTGAGAATTCAAAATGGCAAGCACCCAATCAGATCTGTAATTGCTGAGATGAGAGGTTTCGTAAAATTCCTCGGATCGGTCAATTTGACCTCGATATCTGAAATATGTGTTCATCCCGTTTGCATTTGTGTGATCTGCCAGATCGAGGCTCCTTGAGACGGCGGTGATCGGTCAGATTGAAGTGCATATCACGGACGGATGCCAATAAAACCTGCAATTCCCATCTGCGCAGACAAACCCTCGAGCGACCTGGCTTACAACGAACTGGAGCTCAACTTTGTATGATGAGCAGTCGTGTCGGTGTCAGGTATTGCGCCCATTTTGTCCTCAGCGTTGCTTGATGGCCGTCTAGTACAGAAATTTCAGTAGTAGGACTCCGTTTCTCGACCAGGCTTCGGCACCTAGAGGACCGTCATAGGTATGTGAACCTTGGGGACCACGAGCTGTGGCTGATTCAATAGACCGTTCGCCCGGCTATCTGTAGAGATGATTACAGCCATTCTTGTCCTTGCATGCGGTCGGGGATTGGCCGCAGACGCACAGAGGATTTGTAGGCCATCAATAATGTAAGGTTCCGGCGTACTCGGGCCGTCGTACATCCCTGCGCCTCCGTCTACTTACGCTTCCGAGATACTCGACTCATTCCGTGGTTCGTATACGAGTCATAGTGACTCTTGTTGACTCAATCCGTAGTTATTTCAAATTACTTGTAGTCTATTTAAACTCCTGTAAAAGTAGCCTACAGTAGGATTCTTCTTCTTGAACAAGGAGCACTTACCACCGTTCTCTCTTGTTCCCTCCATCACTTAAGTTCTCATTTGTGTGCTTCACTCCGAGAGGACTCGAAGCTTCACAAATAAGTTCTCTTTGGCGACGCGCTCGGCCGTGGCATTGGGTTGTACCAGATGGACCACGATTGTGTCCGAATGTGGACTGTTCTGGTCCTCCTATATGGTGTGCGCTGGGAGTCCTAGGGACCGCTTCATGAGCTGGACGAGCAGGATGAAGTGTGGGCCTTACTATCTCCGTGTTGTTCTTCCAAAACGGCCATCGCAAGTGGAGAGAGAGACGCCTCTTGTTTCGGTAGAAGACATCACAGAGTTGCTCATCGACAAGGCACATTCCTGCCACACCCTCATCATCTTTTCCCTAGATCCAGTTTCTTTCGGGGTTCTCGCCAACGGGCTCAAGTGCGTCGGTTTTCCTGTGATGAATCGGTTCACGTTGGTCAACGGAGGAAGGAGAGCGTATAATCAGGGAGGCGGGCAACTGCACCTGACCAGGAACACGTTCCCTTTGGTGCTCGGGATGGTTCCTGACATGCGCATGCTGGGTTACGGTCTCTGCTGGGCGTGCGACGGACAGCTTGCCAGGCTGTCCACCCTTTCGATTCGTCACCTAGACTGGATCGCGGCGCCCACAATTGATCAGCTCTATGCAGTGCTTGAAGCAGCTGTTCAGCTGAGGCGGCTGCACATCGAGAAAGTGTCGGCCAAAGGTACGTGGGGGACTGTTGGAAGAACAAAAGCTGACTGGTTGTAGGTGGTTTACCCGGGTCAGCGCCTCTGTTGATGCCGAGCCTTGTTGAGCTACAACTCAATCTAGGTCACAATTCGGACTTGGCGGGGTTAATTTCGAGGGTGGAGGCGCCCCTGCTTTCGCACTTTGCCGCCCGCGTACTCTGCGAAGACGAGTTGGAAACCCTCTGGGGATTTGGCTCCTTGTTGGCGCCTGTTCAGCACCTTACACTGGACGGGGCCTGCGCCGCAGTGCCAGCTGTGGCGATCTTGTACTCGAAGGTGCTGCAACTGATCGAGCTGGACATCAGCCTTGGTAGCCGCAGTTACATCCAGGCGATATACAGGCCGCTTTGGAAGCACTTGCGCAGGGTATCCATCCGGAGCCCGACTTACGACGATCTCTTGCCGCTCGTATTCCAATCGTATACGGGAAGGCTGCCTTACTTGTGTGTGCGGTATCCGGGAGAGGTTTTGATAACAGCCAGCGAATTAGCCTCTGTTAAACTTAGAGAGCGGGAATTCGAGTTTTCGGGCGAGTAGCGGAGACGGTACTTCAAATAACTTAATAGCGGGTAAATGTGTTGTAACAAGGGTGAGACAATGTCCTCCGGTTCCAGGGGTGCCCGGAGGGCCATTTTGAATTAATAATCTTCCCGGGATTCTGAATCAACCGTGCGAAGTTGGCCTGTCCCTGTCACCTGTCATAGAGATTAGATTATGATAACGCCGCGAAGTCGATACGCTCCCGATCAAAATACCCGACTGGCACATTTGCATTCATTTGAACCACGCACGCACGATTCGGGCGTGGGTTTTTGCTGTCTTTCGTGTGGCCCGTTGGGTGTACATATGGTGGTGTGGACGTGTCGGGTCAGGCAAGGAACAGGAAATTCGATTTCGAAGTTGGATTGTGCACAGTACATTCCAACTGAGGTGAGACCGCCTCGAGCCTCGTCGTGCCTGCTCAGGTGTCCACCGGGCATGCGATAATCGAATGGGGGCAGTACCACTGACCAGCAGGTGTTGATAATCGAACAGATGCAGATGATGTGCCTCTGGGTGCGCATGCGTGCCTGAGGGTCCAGCTGTCCGACGCGTACCTGAGCTGAGCCTCGGAGGTGTACGCGGTACGCGACGGAACAGTGAGACCTGTCGCTTTCGCCGGTCTCCGTGCCTAGCTAGGTTGGATGGGGATGGAGGCTGGACTCTGCAAGTATTAAATCTTACGCGGATCCGGACAAGTTGACAATGCCAGTGCTTGATTCAGAATTAAGATGACATTCAAAAATGGGCGTGGGATTGATTCTTCGGGTGGGGTTACGCGCTGATGTTGTTAATATTCACCGCTGTCTTGAATCTTCAAGTCCAACCAGGGAAAGAACGATGGACTGTCCGAGTTCTTGTGAGCTGAGGGCCTAGTGATACGTCGGAGGATATTTTGAGCATACCGCATACGTACTTATGTAGATTCGAAATCGAATTGGAAGCTGCGGGGATTTGTCGCGGAGAAACCATGAATAACCAGAGGCGATGCAGACGGCTAAATCTTTGTCCGTGAGCTGAGATAACGGCGTGTGAAATATGTATTTGGGCGGATGGATGGCTGAAAAGAGGCGGGCGAGCTGAGGCGCTGCCGGCTACCATTCATGTAGATATATATATTAACACTAACCTGGAATGGACGCGGACTCGATGGAAATCACTGGTGAGAACAAAAGAAATTTAGACAAGCAAAAGGAATTGCGGCGGTATGCGGTATGTAATATTGCTTCGGACTGGCCTGGATCCGCGGATTTTCTGTGGAAGGGTTGGATTAAAGTATTGAAGGGAGGGAGGGTCTAGACCTGCGAGCCTTAAATGCGCAGAGACAGACACTAAACCGCGCACCGTGCGGTCTGCACTTGGCGTTGAATGCAATCTAGTCGGGGTTGATCCCCGTCTTTGAGAGTTTACTAGGTTATTCGTAGTTTAATCGCATCCCAATCGCGTCCTCAAGTGGGTTTTTTTTTTAGGTTTGACCGACGACGCCGACTTGTATGACTAGGCATCTCGGCGAAATGATAGAGGACGCAGAGTCGCCCGCATGGATTCGGTCGCGAACATGAAGTGGAAGTGCGGAATTGATATAACGCGGTGGTGGTGAGAAGTAGTTGAGAGAGCAACCAAATACTCGCGATCCGTTCCCGATACGTGACGCGAGAAGGTAGAGCACGATGTTCGGTGAGCACGTCGCCGCGCGCTTAAGTACTCACGTGATGGCTTTTCTGCTTCCTTTCTCTGCGCCTTCTAAAGCTAATGGCTGAAAAATCAGCACCTCGCCGCGCGGGAATCTCTCTGGGGTCGTGGTGGTCGGGGACGGCGTGGCAGGGATCGCGACGGTGTTTGCGATACAGAGGGCGTATTTTTTCTTAGTGATAATTATGCTAACAACGCGCGCAGTGGTGGGTCTGGCTCGGCCCCAACACGCTCTTCCACGGTTCCCTCATCGCGAACCGCACCCTCTTCTCAATTGTCATCGGCCTCCGCTGTGTCCGCCTCGAACAGCTCGTGCCCTACGCCGACGCCGACGCCGCGTGGGGCGCCCACACGTACCCGATGGAGCATTTCGCGTGGTTGGACTGCCTACGACGTCAGCGTCCAGAAGCTCCTCCCGTCACTCCCACCGTGCACGTCCGCCACCCCGTCCTCGACTCGAGCGTCTGCGAACAGACCCGCATCCTCATCGTCGACGAGGCCGCCCCTCCGTTGGTGGTGAGTGTTCTCTGCTTGTTTTCCGTGCTCTCTTCGTCTTCCGCTGTACATACTCCTTTGCACGCATACCGCGTTCTTTGTCGTCACACACCCTCTACTCCGAATATGCCGCCCTCCCTCTTCCCTCTTACCCTTCCCTTCCCTCCCTTTTCTTCCCACTCTACACTCTACACTCGAAACAATAACACCCCTCCCCTTCCCTCCCATTTCTTTTCTTTCTTTTTTCTCGCTCGCTGACGTTCTTTTCTTTCGCTCGCTCCCAGCCCGCCAGCCAACACAACACGGGCGTCTCCATCGAGGACGCCGAAACCCTCGCCGCGTTCTTTTCGAGCATCAACACGCGCGCGCAGATACCCCGCATGCCCGCTGCGTATGAGGAGATTCGGGTCCCGAGCGTTTGGGTGTGGTGTGTTTTCGCTTTTGTGTGGTGTGTTTTCGAGGACGGTTCTGGTTTTGGTTCGGTGCGATTTTTTGGCTTTGTTTCTCCGTTTTTTTTTGGTTTGACTCCGATTTTGTTTTTGGGAAATGCGGAGACGAAGCAGAGCGGGGGTCCTGTGGGCGGCCATGTGCGCGCTGCTCAAGGCATGGCGTGTCCTGATCGCGCCCGCGAGATGTGGAGGCGGTGGGCGTATAATGGGCGGCGTCCGCTGTCGGCACGACTCAACGCACGCTGCTGGCGCGCGTGTCCACGATGCACGGGTGGGCGCGCGACGATGCGTGTGCGGTGCGGGGTGACCTGGGGCATGGGCAAAGGCATGGAATGGAATGGACGCCGCCAACACGATACGACTCGGGACAAGAAGGGGCTGATGGCGGGGAACTCACGCCATTGGGGACGCGAGGCGAAGAGGGCGGGGTGGGCTGATGTGCGGTGATGTATGTAGGTGGGGCGTTGACGCGTGCGATACGATCCGCACCTCGCCTCGACATGAGGGTGTTGACGCAACGTGGGCTTCGGCAGTGGCGCGAAATAGCACAACAAAGGGTGATTTTCGGTTTCCACTGAATTTCGTGTCATTCTTGGCCTCGGATTCTCCAATAATAACCGCGCTGTGAAATAAACCTGAGTGTGTTATTCTACACCGAAAATGCAGTGTCTTTTGTTCCATGACGGTAGGAGGAACTGTTCCACTGCCTTTCTCATTACCGTGCAATGTGTAGGGGTCATGTCGATACAGCATCAAGCCTCATGGCGATACAGCCTCAGGTTCGCACGTCGTCAGACTTTACTCCGACTTCATCTCTGTGATTCTGTCTCTTCCTTCATGCCCCTCTTCAACTCTTCCTCAGGATTTCAAGTCCATGGCGGCAATTTTTATGAAGTCGCAGGAGACATGAATATTCATGGTACGGGGCCGCCTACGGCTCGGATAAGACAGGACGCCAATCCGCTCGCGGCCCTTGAGTCCGACTTGAATAGCTCGAGGCGTCAGTTGTTGGGAGCGGATAGGAATGCGCGGCGGACTGAAGCCGCGAGAACGTCTCCTTACGGTATGTTTGCACCTCCCAAGATCGCCACGACCCTGACAGTTGCAGGTCGGTCTCGGCGACCACCACTTATTGAATCGGACGGACAGCCATCTTCAACTCGGAGGGACCGTTTAGCTCTGTTACCACCGCATTCGAGTCCCCTCGCATCTTCATTATCGCAGGGGAATACTTCACCGACCGCTCGTCGTCCATTCAGCGATAGCTCTTCCCGAAGCGTAACTCCAGTGGATCCCGAGAGCTGGGGCATCGAATATTCTTCGGAGGACAATGGAGAGCTTACTCGAGGAAGCCGCGATAGATATTCGACGGACGGAGATCGAGACCCGTCGGATTCGGATATTGTTTGTCCACCACTTCCTGCGGATCGTCATCGGACGAGTATAAATATTAGTGGGAACGTGAACCAGATCCAACGCCACGGAGAATCAGGTCAGTGTTAAGCCTGTCCTCTTTGTATATCGCCGATAACCGAAGTCTTCAAGGCCTGCATATCTTGCACCGTAACATTGCCGGAGACGCATTCCACGATTCTGCGGAGAGGTACCCACAGCCGAAATGTCACCCGGAGACGCGGACAGAGATGCACAAGGATCTATGGAAGTGGTCGTTCAGCGGCAATTCGAACAGCAGTGTTCTTTGGTTGCATGGGCCAGCCGGCGCTGGTAAATCGGCGATTGCCCAGTCCTTCTGCCAGAAGCTTGAAGAAGAATACTGCCTTGGGGCCAGCTTCTTCTTCAAACGTGGCGATCCTTCCCGCGGAGCCGGAAAGAAATTGTTCCCTACGCTTGCCTATCAGCTCGCCCTCTGTCTCCCGAAATTGAAAAAAGCCATTTCCGAAATCGTTGAAGCCGACCCTTCTATCGTCGATCGAGATCTCTCAACTCAGCTACAAAAGTTGATAATTAAGCCATGCCGGCAGACCATCTGTAACCGCAGCTTAGTCGTTGTTATCGATGGGCTGGACGAATGCGAAGGCCAAAATATTCAGCAAGAGATATTACGCTCGATTAATACCGCTGTTCGCCAAGCACCCCTTCCTCTCCGCTTTTTCGTCGCCAGTAGGCCTGAACCTCACATTCGTGAGATCTTCGTGGCGTTGCTACAGGGGATTCATCGAGGTATCAATATCAACCAATCCTTTGAAGATGTCCAGAAGTATCTCCTCGATGAGTTCGCCCGAATTCATCGAGAACACTGTGAAACCATGGCCACAGTTCCCTTCCCTTGGCCAGCTCGTGAAGTTGTTGAATGGCTCGTCCGGAAGTCATCGGGATATTTCATCTTTGCCTCCACAATCATCAAATTTATTGATGACAAAGACTTCCGGCCCACAGAGCGTCTCAAAGTGATCATGGGTATCAAGGAGTCGGATGGTGGATCACCCTTTGCTGCTCTGGATCAACTATACACGCAAATACTTTCTCAAGTTAAGGCCCGGCCTCTCCTTCTCCGACTGTTAACAATTATGGGAACCAACTTCCAGTCAATAATTAGTGGAACCGACTTCGAGTGCACCGTCAGCCGCATTGAACAGCTTCTCCAGCTGGAGCCAGGGGATGTTAAATTAACATTAAGAGCTCTACAATCCTTGGTCTACACCAGTGAAAGTGGTTCCAATCATGCCAATTGGCGATCTGATGGACACATATTCTTTCATCATGCATCTTTCCATGATTTCCTCCAAGATCCACAACGGGCCGGGATTTACTATATCGGCAGCGTTGCACGGCGCCATGATTTGTCTTGCCACATTATCAAGGCATTTTCGTACAATTCACGCCCCAGGATGTGCGGTCCCAACTCGTAAAACTTACTTCAATCAAAATAGGTTGAATATAACTGACTTGAATTTCCTAGGAACTATCCATATAGGGTTGATAACATATTCAAATATGCTGTTTCCTCAGAACCATCCACAGACCTCATAACTCTTCTTTACTCCTTTAACCCAGTTTTTTTGTTTCGTGCAAAGGGTTATAATGAAACCACTGATATGGTCATAGACTGGTTGAAAGTAAGTGGGAGCTCAATTTTCATGAACAAGATAATTATTCAACTCTCGCTGTAGAGAAGTCAACCACTACCCGAAGCTTTAATCCAACTCTGGGAAGACTACCGTTCCATGCAGTACTGTCAAATTAGATGGTTCTGCTGTGAATCCAGGTTCCATGAAGCACCCCAAGTTACCCCGGAAGATTGGAACCAAGCCCGCCAAATATTGCTACAAGCCCCTCCATCACTTATCAAAATTCTCCAAGCAATTGTATGCATCAAGAGTATCAGCGGTCTCCTGATCAGCAACCGGCTCCTGCTTGGTATACACACACTGTTGGGTTTTTCCTGGGATAAGTTGAGAATGGCAATATCAACGCTATGGCCATTCATCAGCCAAGGAACCCTTATAGAAAACCTGTTGATCATCGCACAAGATCCCACTACATTTCCAATAGACTTCCACTCAATAGCGTGGAACTTGACTTGTGGTGCTTTCCGGGTCATGCTGCAGATAGTCAATGGCAAGGCGGCCTCATGGGTTTCGGAGTGAGTGTTGATATCCAATTCCTGAGCTGCAACTGAAATAATTCAGATTTGATTTCGAAGGATGGCCACATTATCTGCCATTCTGCCTGCAGTCCTTGAAGCTACTGCAGGACATGTATGATGTAGAACCTCTATTGGTTGAATGGAGATATAAGGGGTGGGATTATGAGTTCATATTACAGTGGCTCAAGGTGAAAGAAATCTTAGTTGCTCTGGAATGGTACATTTACTTATTTGTGGATTGTTCTTCTGTAGTCATTTCCTCAACCTCCTCTGGAATTGATCCGCCGGTTTGAAGGTTGTCTGCAGAGTCTTACAGCTATTGTCGGAACCGAAGGCGCGAACGAAAAATTTCCGTTTGGGGAATTTTTTCATCGCACCGACCAATTCCTTCATAACTCCCTGAGTTTTAGTTAGATTACCTCAAAACCTATACCAATCTCCTAGGATAATTCGTCCGCAATTAGTGATGTAAAGGAAAACACAAAATTCAATTTCATTTCTTGTTTTGGCACCGGGGGCTTTATTGTCATTCAACACCTCCTAGGAGGCTGGACACTTATTCAAATAGGCTGAATTTTTGGGACGGAGGACTTATATGCACTATGAAGAGGGTGATGTAGCCAAATTTCCAAAATTTCCCCGTGTTGAGTCAAGATAGCCTTGGAAGTAATATTTCGATCAAAATTGCCGAACTGACCATAACTCTTCAATCTTCAACCAAATTTGAACCTGACACAACCCGGACCATCGCATTGCCGGTCTCCTCGAGGCCATGGACTCGAAATGTCACAAAACACGCTAGCAAAACTTCAATTAGAGCACGTCGCGTCGCACGCGTGTTATTAGTTGTCACTTCGGTCACATCATTCGTCCGCAGATGGCAGTCACTCGGCCACCTGTCGTCCTTTGTCTCCCCGGCTGAATGCCTGACACAAAGGCCCTTGCAAAAGGTCGACGGGACACTGTAAAACGGGCCCAGGCAGTCTCAAAACTTCAGGAATCCCTCCGAGAGCCAAGTCCGCTTTCTTCCGGTGGAAGCTTGAATTCCGTGCTCGAATTCCCCAACTCTGATAGCCCCATGGTACCTCCCTCAGAGGATGACGAGATTCTTGGTTCTCCGGTGCCTGCTACTGTGTGTGACACTCGCAGGAGTAAACGGGGAAAACCTGAAGCATCTGAGCCTGAGCTGTCGGATGTACTACCTGCCAAGAAACCCAAAGGCAAGCCTGGGCCCAAACCCAAGAAGAAACCCGCCCCAAAGAAGGCTCAGGACTCCAGCGACGATGCTGACGTTCCCTCGGTGAAGAAGCCAAAGCAGTCAAGACATATGTCCAGTTTACTGTTACTTCTTTTCAATCTCACCATGTAAATTGTGGTCTAGAAAAGAAAGGAACGATGGTGGAGTACAACGACAATGGGAACAAAATAAAGGCTGTGGTTGGTATGTGTTTTTTATCGCACCTGAGATTGTTCATATTCTCTGAGAAACATGTCCAGATATTGTATGCATGATCCCCAGGGTGGCTATGGAAGGCAACCAGCATGTCCCACTTCCTTCTTCCCACTCTTTCGAAGATGCCCTAGAAGTTATCTATGAGACTATAGGCTGTGTTAGCGTGGCCCATAAGCCGATGCTCGCATACAAACTTTCATCAGCCAAAGAAAATTGGAAAATTGGGTACATCACCCTCTTCATAGTGCATATAAGTCCTCTGTCCCAAAAATTCAGCCTATTTGAATAAGTGCCCAGCCTCTTAGGAGGTGTTGAATGACAATTAAGCCCCCGGTGCCAAAACAAGAAATGAAATTGAATTTTGTGTTTTCCTTTACATCACTAATTGCGGACGAATTATCCTAGGAGATTGGTATAGGTTTTGAGGTAATCCGACTAAAACTCAGAGAGTTATGAAGGAATCGGTCGGTGCGACGAAAAAGTTCCCAAAACAGAAATTTTTCGTTCGCGCCTTCGGTTCCGACAATAGCTGTAAACCTCAAGGCTCAGCAGAAATTTTGGATAGATTCAGACCATATGGCTGATGGCTGCAATGGTGTTTCGATACATCTTACTTATTTTCCTTCAAATCCACGCGGAACGACAATTGAATTTAAACTCCGACAGCGGGGAGGGGGGTGTATACTCAGGGTTTGTTCGTTGTTCGTTTTTGTTTATCTACTATCACTTTTCTGTCTACCTCATACCTCAAGTGAACGCGACGGAGGAACATTTATGTTCAACTTTCCTATCCGGGAATACTATTAATACTCTTCCTGGCGGGAGTCTGAATCAACCGTGGGAAGTTGGCCGGTCCTGTCACCTGTCATAGAGATTAGATTATGATAACGCCGCGAAGTCGATACGCTCCCGATCAAACTACCCGACTGGCACATTTGCATTCACTCGAACCACGCACGCACGATCCGGGCGTGGGTTTTCGCTGTCTTTCGTGGGGCCCGTTGGGTGTGCATATGTATGGTGGTGTGTGGACGTGGCAGGCAAGGAAGTTCGATTTGGAAGTGGGATCAGTGTGCACAAAGTTCCAACTGAGGTGAGACCGCCCCGATTCAGGGCCTCTCGTGTGCGCCCGCTATGATCTATCATTACAGTGGCTGCGATTGGCACCTCCCCTGCGTTGATGCTGGAGATAGGGGAATGAGGTACCACTGACTAGTAGCTGCTGATACTCGAACAGATACAGATGATGGACCGTGAGTGTGCGTCGCTTGGATTTGAGTGTGTGCCTGAAGCCGGCGCGTGCCTGAGCTGAGCTTGAGAGCCTCGGAGGTGTAGGCGAGTATATATGTACGCGACGGAACAGAGACAGACATCTCGCTCGGGTGCCTAGCTAGCTTGGATGGGGATGAAGGTACTCACTAGTTCCGCGGGATAGGCGTCGGTGCCTGATTTAATTGAAATCAGGTCTAGGGCAAGAAATTAAAATGCTTTGAAGTGAGTATGGAGGTACAGCCGAGGTTGAATGGACTCGGATGGGAGGCCTAGCAGCAAATATGATATTCTGTGCGGCACTGCCCGGGTCGCCAACAGTTGCTGTGTTGGAATGTGGCGGCAGCATTCTTCGGATGGCCACTCGGCAGGAGGGCAGGCACGCCGTCAGAGGAGTATGTATCTGTTAATCGGGATACTTACAAGTTCGAAAGCGAATTCGAAATCGAAGCGAGTTGCGAGTTGCGATGCGGGGATTACTGGAGGAAGTTCCGTGCATCGCCGATGTCCCCGTACGTGCACGGTGTACCGAATATATATCAAGTGCTCGTTGTGACTGCGCATTTTTTGCTTGTTCGCTCGGAACGCCTCGAGAGAGAGGAGAGAGGAAAGAAACACTAACTTGACGTGCGGGCCGCCACGAGTGATGATGTGTCGGGGGGTATTTTGAGCGCACATAATGCATACAGCATGCATACATACATATGCGGATTTGCCTTCGAAATCGAAATAGAAGCTGCGGGGACTCGGGATTTGTCGCGGAGAAATGAACCATGAATAACCAGAGGCGATGCAGATGCCTAAATCTTTGTCCGTAGTCGAGGTAACGGCGTGCGAAATATATAGTTGGGCGGATGGCTGTAACTAAAAAGAGGCGAGTGAGCTGAGGTGACGCCATTCATATAAAATTATGTAGGTAGATACTGAACGACTAACCTGGAGTGGATGCGGAGATTCAAATCACGGTGAGAAATTTAGAGTGCGCGTACAGCTGGGGCTTATCACTACAGGAAGAACGTTCCAAATTTATTCTGTTGTCAGATTAAGAGGTCTAGACCTGGAGCTGCGAGCCTCATAAATTCAAATGCGCAGACACAGACAAAGAGGTAAATTAAACCGCGCGTCTGTACTTGGCGTTGGATGCAGTCGGTGTTACAGTTGAACCCCGTCTTTGAGAGTTTACTAAGTTATTCGCGTTTAATCGCGTCCCGATCGCGTCTTGTGAGTGGGTGGGTTTATAAGGTTTGGCCGACGACGCCGAGATGAATGCAGTGGAATGAAGTAGTCGGGCATCATCCCCGTCATAAGTTTGGCAATCCGAGCTTTCGAAGACCGTGACGCCGAGCTGAATTATTCCGAAGCCGAGAGGCCGAGTGAACTTGGAATGATACCATGCATATGCTCATGAAGTGGAAGCACGGAGTTGGTATAACGCCTGGTGGTGGTGAGAAGAGAGCAACGCCGGGTGCAAACGGTGCCATTCGCGATCGGTTCCCGATGCGTGAGAAAGCAGAGCACGATGTTAGGTGAGCACGCGCCATCGCTGCGCGCGTAAGTACGACGGATAAATACCCATTAGAGATCGACGTGATGGCCTTCTGGTTTCCCTTCTCCGCCTACAGGAAGTGCTACAAGTAAGCAAAAGCAAGCCATGGCCGAGGAAATATCAGCAGGCGCCGAGCAAATCGCCGCCCCACCGCAGCGGGCGGGAATCTCTCTGCGGGTCCTCGTGGTCGGGGGCGGGATTGCGGGCATCGCGACAGCGTTTGCGATGCAGCGCGCGGGGCACACTGTCACCGTCCTCGAGCGGTCTCCTGCGCCCACTATCACTTCTGACAGCGACGGCGGGATCCGCTCCCCGCCCAATATGACCCGGATCCTCAACCACTGGGGCCTCGCGCCGCAGCTTGCGCTCACCGCCGTCAAGTGTCCGCAGTTCCGGTTCCACGCGGCCGACGGCGAGCTGCTCAGCATCGTGCAGCTGCACGACGACTTTCTGCGCGACCTCATGGCGGACTTTGTCTTCATCCGGCACGGGGATCTGCACACTATATTGAGGACGAGGGCGGAGGAGGAGGGCGTGGAGGTGCGGTATGGGGCGCGGGTGGTGGGGGTGGACAGCGTGAGTATGAGTGTCGAGCTCGAGGGCGAGGAAGAGCGGGTGTACGCAGACCTCGTCGTGGGTGCGGACGGCCCGGAGAGCATCGTGCGGCGCGTCATGTGTGAGAGCCAGCCGCCCGCGCCCGGCGTCCGTGACGGACATATGAGTCTGACGTGCACGATCCCGACGGAGCTCATGCAAGGCGACGACGACCTGCGCCCGTTGTGCGAGGATGCCAGTGTGCGCCCTCTCTATTTTCATGATAATAATTATGCTAACAACGCGCGCACAGTGGTGGGTCTGGCTCGGCCCCAACACGCTCTTCCACGGCTCCCTCATCGCGAACCGCACCCTCTTCTCAATCGTCATCGGCCTCCACGGTGTCCCCCTCGAACAGCTCGCGCCCTACGCCGACGCCTCCGCCGCGTGGGGCGCCCACACGTACCCGATCGAGCATTTCGCGTGGCTGGACTGGAGTGTGTACGACGTCCGCGTCCAGAAGCTCCTCCCCTTCATGCGCGCCGTTACCCCCACCGTGCACGTCCGCCACCCCGTCCTCGACTCGAGCGTCTGCGAGCTCGCACGGGTTGTCATCGTCGGCGAGGCCGCGCATCCGTTGATGGTAAGTCGCCGTCCCGTGTTTCCTTTCCACCCAAATCACATTTCTACATCTCCCCCCTCCCTTCCCTTCCCTTACTTTGTCCCCTCACTCTACACTCTACACTTGAAACACCAACACCCTCCCTGACGTTCTTTTCGTTCCCTCGCTGACGCTCGCTCACCAGCCCGCCGGCCAACACAACACGGGCGTCTCCATCGAAGACGCCGAGACCCTCGCCGCGCTCTTTTCGCGCATCCACACGCGCGCGCAGATCCCCGCATGCTCGCTGCCTATGAGGAAATTCGGGTGCCGAGGTGCGTTTTTTGGAAGCGTTTCGACGATGGCTTTCTTAGACGTGCTTCGACGATGGCTTTCTTGGAAGGGTGGAAGATGTCGTTGCTCGCGGTGGTGTTAACGAAAGCGAGCCTTCGTCGGACGGGGCGTGCGACGTGATATGTGATGCGTGGCGCTCGAGACAAGGCCCGTTTTGGCCGGAGACGTCGTGTTGGTGCTGTCGTGCAGCCGACGCGACTTGCGACGTGATACCTCGTGGGCTCGCGACTCGAGGCATGACGTGACAATGCGAGGCGAGATGTGGACGTGACGCGACGGCGACATCCGTGGACAATGGAAAATGCGCAGGCAATGTATGTAGACGGGAGCTGACGCGTGCGATACGATATCGTATTCGCACCTCGCCTCGGCATGGAGGTGTTGACGCGTGGGCTGCATTCGCATTCGCGAGACGGGAAAGTGGCGCGACTTGACGCGCAGCGGGAGGGGCGGCCCCTACGAGGTTCGGCGCCGGTGCGACGAGACGTGAGCGAACTTGCACCTGATATGTATATGTGATGCAATGCGGGGCCGCAGTCACAATACGCGCGGGGTTGGCTCCCCAAATTTTGTGGGCGGAATTGATGCGACTCGGGGTGGACTGGGAGCGCCTCCCCGCCCCGAGATGTGTCGATGTCGGCGGGCGGGCGACGGGCGACGGCGATGGCGTGGAAGTTGGGCGACGCAGCGCCACCTGCGACTTGCGCCGGGTATTCACGACTCGAAGCACGGCGGGGCGATATGATCATGGTGTGGGCTCTCCCAAAATTCGTGGGTGAAAGCGTGGAATCGACGTGATATGTCGCGCTGTGGAGGCTCCAGCCGGGAAGCAGTCAGATCATCCTCTTAGATGTGGGCGATGTGGACGGGCGATGGTGTGGAAGCGACGCGACTCGTCGGCCCACAGTCGTTCCCCTTTCCGAAAGTCCTTTCCCAGCCAGCGGGCGTTGTCGCGCAATTGGCGCGACAGCTCGCAACGTCGAGTCGACTGGACGCCTTCCGTCTCTTCTCCTTTCCCATCTCATCTCCCTTTCCCATTCTCATTCCCTCCCTACTCCTTTATCCCATACTAACACACCACTAGAACATCCAACGCCCAAGACTGGGAGCTGCGCAAGCGCACCATGCTCGCGCTCTCCCCCGGCGCGGAGCAGAAGGCGCGCGACGCGCGGCTGCGGCGCGTGATGGCGTACGGGGACTGGGCGCATATGGACGAGGAGCGGTTTCGCGTTATGGTGAGCTTTCGCTTTCGGTTCATACTCCATCTTTTCCCTTCCCCCATACCCCATCTCTCTTCTTTCTTTTACTCCGTCCCCATCGCACCTACACTGAGTGGAAGGGAGTGTAACACTGCCTTCCATCCTCTCACCCATCCCACCCCGCTCTTATTTGCTTCTCCTTTTCCTCTCCCTCTCCTTCCCTTCTCCCTCTCCTTCCTCGTCTCCCCCCTCCTCTCCCCTTCCCTCCCTTCCCTCCCACTCGTTTGGCTTAACATACATACACACATTAACCCAACTTTTTCCCATCCAGTGGGGCGACGAAATGGAGATGTTCTCGTACTTTAGCACCGAGAAGGTCGAGGACTGGTGGACGAAGTGGGGCGCGCTGCTTGAGCGCGGGGACGACGACGAGTGGGAGTGCGGGTGCGACGACGAGGATGAGGGCGCGTGTCCGCATGGCGATGAGGAGGGAGGCGGGAATAGGAGCGCGGATGGACACGGGAAGGAGGGGAGCGGGAATTGGAGAAGGAGGCGGCGGGTGCGGGGGCCGGTGTCGCCTAGTGTGGAGGTGCGTAATTTCTCTTGTTTGAGAATGGACTCGGAGAGTGCTGACGCGTTTTTTGTTGTACACAGGTGAACGTATCCAACGGCCCGTCACAGACGATCCTCAGCGTGCGCTGACCGACTGGCTCCCTCTTTCCTCCCCTTCCCTTCGTACGCGAGCCTCTCCTGCACATCTACCTCTCTCCTGCACACTATGTACTACACTCTTCCCCACGCGCGCCTTAAGCTTTCTCCTTTATCATGAATCCCGGATTCCCTCGCACTCTCCCCCTTCCGCCGCACCACCGCACTGCCGTCACCCACCCATCGCCCGAGCCGTAGCCGCGGACGATGTAACGAATTGCACGTGTATCTATAGTCCATCACGACGAGATACGATACGATTATGGAGTATGTATGTATGTGGTGGTATGCACTACATACAATAGGACATCTTCAGAGAGCAGGATAGGATCATTACTATCACTGCCCTTCCCTCCCTCCGTTCATTTTGCGCTGGGCCCACCGAATCTCGTACATAACGCTCTCCCTGCGCCTTCACCTACACAAGCTTAAGGGCGCATCAAACGTCGGGTGATGGCGGTGGGGTGACGTAACTATTCTGACTGGTTGAATTCGCGTCTCAGGCGTCCCAGGTATGAAGCTCCTGCCCATAGCCGGAAATCGAGCAGATTTTCATTGACACATTTGACTTGTCAAATTATTGGGCAAAGGAAAGTGAATTGAAAATATATGGCGATTAACATGGGAATGGTGTGACATTTAGTAATGTTGTACTTACTCGAACTTGAACAAAACCACGACATTCAAAAGTCGGCTGGGGATTCTTTGCTTTTCTCTTTCACTGCCTTGATTACCTCCAGCTCACTCTTGCGACAGTCCTCTTGCTCAGCCCAGCCATAGAAGATGGTTCTCATGAGCATTGCGGTGCCGGAGGGATCGGGTTCGCACTCGCTAAGGAGCCTCTCCACTCTCGAGATTGGTCCAGCAGATCTCACTATTCTCTCCTCTTCTGCCCGACCGACTCTGAACTCTTCGCCTCAAGGTTACCGCGTGTTCGCTACCTCACGGCGCTGGCCGGTTTGAAATTTATCCATTCTCGGGATAGATTCAGAAACACTGGAGCTGGAAATAACCAACATAGTCATGGATGCAATCCACAAAGTAAAAGCAGAATTTGAATCTCCACCCGAACCGGTGGGTGCAGGAGTTCCTCCCTCTCCTTATTCTTCCGGAAAGGCATGCGTCGTAAGCGCAGGCCCCAAAGAGCGTGGAAGCAGTTCTGCATTCAACATTCGCGCCGACGACCTACGACCGACTCACACTGCTCTTCAGCATCAGGGCCGTGGATGCAAGTCCGTTCCATCCTCGACATTCTTTCCGAGGCGGTCTATGCGATTCCAACCCAACATTCGATGACCGCCCAGGGGAAAAGCCACGGAATGAAGCCGTATTTCGTCCCAGACGGGTCACTCTACAAATTTGCGGAAGCAAAATTCCTGGCAACCGAGGAATGTACCTTCTTTGAACTTTCCGCTAAATTTTCAACTCTTATTATTTTGCTGTGTTCCAGCGCCTGCCCTGAGTCAAGACGAATATGCTCGCGCCGTAGCCTCAGGGATTATCAAGCCCAAACCGCGCATCACGATCTTGGCGGGCATTTTCGAGACGATGATGTGGTTCATGACCACTTTCGTCAGCTGGGTGGTGGACGCACCTGCGAGTCCGTTTCATTGCGGTGTTTATTTTTGACATGCGATATTGCAGGACAGTGTGCTGGCGAGATCGCCTGGGTTTTCAAAGATGGCCCAGGATACAGAAAACACAAAAGTTGTGTAGTCGATGGACGACCCGGTCTAGATAGCAGTAATCAATCCCGTTGGATTGCATCGGTTTCAATAACACCAGAATCAGAAGTAGCTTGTCTGCGATGTTTTCAACACTGAGCAGTGGCACTATTCGACTTCATAAACATACGTTCGAGAGTTCAAAGCGGCGTTCGACATTTAGTGTTCGATTCTGGCACAAATCATTCTTTTGGAGTTGCATCAGCATATCTTCTCGACGTTGATTCTGGTTCGTTACCTTTTTATGGCGGACCCTTCAGCAATTAAGCTTGAGGTCCTACACCCCGCATCGGTTGAGATCCACACGCCCAATTCTCATGATCAAGCCTGATGGGCTCACTAGCTCAACCAGATGATTTCATGCTAATTGCGATGCTGTTCGAGATGGCAGAACCACCTGACGGAAGTCCCGAGGGCACATTGGGAACACGGGACACGACGACGGACAAGTCGTGCGGTGAAGTGAGACAGGTTTGGACAAGCTGGAAGAACGGTTGAGAAGGTGATACGGCGTTTCCATTGGTCCTCTATGAACTCGATATTTATCTTCGCACGCGGCCACGGCCACCGCTGCGGCGCTCAGCCTGATGCTTCTGGCCGGTCTTTGGATCGTCTTAACCCTCGGCGACAGAGTCAATCTCGCATGTGTTTGCGTCGACGGGGCTGGCCGCTGGCGCCGGGACCACCGGAGGCTTGACCCTGAGCAGAATGCATGCGCTGGCGTTTATGCGTAGGGTATCAAGAGGCCGAGGCTGCTGAATGCGCGCACGAATACTAGCAGAACGGAAAAGGCCTGACGTTGGATCAAGCTTAATGATTTAGGTGGGCGGACTTCGTGGCGAAATTCAAGCTCCGCTTTTAGAAAAGCTAAGTTGCGGATCAATCGGATGATAGTTACCCGGTGGGCTCCGAATCGGAAATTGGAATGCCAGCACCTGGTCGGACGACTCAGGTTCCCGCTCCGAGCCAAGGATTGAGAGAATACCCCATACTTGATCGGTCAGGACGATGCTTTCGGAACTCAACCAGGACGTTCAACTTTTGCAGTATTCAAGTATTCAACCCGTCATCGACTCGTCATCTTGGAAAGCTAACAAAATTTGCGTGAGGTGGGATACTAAATGCAATAAAGCCCTTGTATGATGTACTCGCTGATCCCCGTGAACGGCCTAGAAGAACCTCTTATACAGATAAGAATCAAATACAGGAAGTGTAGTCCAAGTCAAAAGTATGCTTAGTCCTATATTTGCGGCAGCACTACGCCCGTCCTTTCCCTTTGTTCTTGCTGTCTGCTACAACGTCCCGAAAGAATGCAGTGTCCGGAGATGCAGGCCGAGGTTTCCTTTTATCCCCTTCCTCCAGCAGGGGATTTATAATTAGCGGAACCGTTGTTGGCCACCTCACAAAAACATTCTCAGGGAACGGAAGATTCGTGGCCGTCCAGGGTGGATAGGAATTCGCGTCCCACACGATGTGAAAAGCGTGTCGCAGCCCCAGATCGTGGTGGAACAAGTATGTACTCGTCCCAGGAAGAACGTGCCCGTATATCGAGGTCGTGTGTGTATGGTGCCACTGGCTGTTGTCGTACTCGGCGCGAAGGGAAACTGGAACAATATCTGCTAGACCGCTCTCAAGCGCGGCGCACCCGCCCTCCGAGTCTGTCGGGTCCACCAGCTCGAGTTTGCACTGAAGCACGAGCGCCTAGACGTGGCGAGTCAGTACGCGGACTCAACAGACGATACTGTGTTTGTCTCTTACTTTGATATTAGTGTGGCCTCTTGTTGGATGTGGCCACGGGACATCGCATGGCGTCGGCGGGGGTGGCATGTGGACATGGTACACGCCGCCCCGCCCTTGCGAAGCCGAGGCGAGGAAACGGCCTGCCATGTCCCCCGCAAACGCATACTTTTCAAGGACGCCATCGGGAGCACACATCGCATTGAGCACTTGGTTGAGGCCATGGGCAAACTGGAGGAGCGTGTGGGCGGGATCACCGTCCGAGATTGGGTTCCAGGGCATATCAAGTGAAAGGAGAGGATAAGAGACGGACAATGAAGGTCAGCGCGCGGCGTTCGAGATAGAGACAGCTTTAAATATGCGCAACGCGCCCACAGAAACCACACAACGTGTTGGGGAGTCAAGCGGAGTCTGGATTTTACTAGTTTCGACTCGCCTCGCTGCCTCGGTGCTGAGCATCTAGGTTAGACACACCGGCCCGCGTCTATATCCACTTGGAAAGGGCACAGATCGATTATCGTAGTTACGCAGATTACGCACTCTACAGCTTTTTGACCCATATAAGTACAACCGGTGAAAATCGAGGGCAACCCCCGTTTCTGGCAAGTTGCAGGAAGGAAGTTGGCTCTACCTAGAGTTATAAAAGGATAGATTAACCCGGCGGGCTGCTATGAAAAGATTTGGCGATGTGGCCAAAGATGTGGCACAAGTTGGAATAGCTGTGCAGGCAGTACAGCCACAACCCGACTTTTGATGCGCTTGCCAAGCGATGACTTGATCTTGATGTTGATCTCCACATCAGGAAAACCGTTGCCGAGCCCTATTTGGCCCTAGTGAGCCCTAGTGTCATAGCGTCCATAGCGATCTCCTAGCACTCGCCTAGTGCTAGTGTACCTTGGCTTGCCACTATGCGCGTACTATGCACCACCGGGTGCTCCTGGGCTACCCAACACATCTACCTTTTAAGCTACCTCCGCGTCTGAAAACAACAGTTCTGTTAATAAGATTGTAATACGCACAACTTCTCAAATCTTTCTAAGTCCAAAGTCTGACGCACGTGTGCGCAATTGCGTGATGATTGCCAATCACGACATGGTTACGAACGACGTGGCTACGACGTCGTGTAGTGCCCTCTCTCTTTCTTCCCCCATCTCTCTCTCTGCCCTTTCGTCTTCCCCCATGTTAATTGCACTCTCTTCAAATGATAGTCTCCTTCTATTTCGGCAGCTGCTTCTCTTGTGCAACCTCTGCCGCACCCTCCTTGCCTGATCTGCTCAACGCCACAGGCATGTCTCAAGGCTTCAAGTCCCTCAAGCATCCGTCAAGCTCTCGAGTTTTTCTCAAGTCTACATGTCCCTCAATCCCTCAAAGTTTCTAGCTGTTCTTTAAAACCATAATCCCCAAATTTCTTGATGTCTTGAGCCCGTTCGCATCGAGAGTCTGCCATGTGAACAGGATTTGTGGGAAGGAATGCATCAGAGTGGGAACGGCTCCCGAGCCTGTTTCTGTGAGTGTCTCGTATTTTCCGTTTGAGGAATAATGTCTCTGACTTGAATTCTTTCATTTTATTACAGTTTACAGTGGCTAGTCCGTGTTTGCATAGTGTTCCATTGCTTCATGTATCTGTAGTTTATCATATACATTCTTCCTCATTGTCCACATTGCAAATTAAGTGGCTATATGATTTTCAATGCAGGCCTACTATGCGCCAGGCAGTAGTGTGTGTGTTTGCTCGCCTAGTGTCGCCTAGTGTTCGCCTAGTGTTGTCTAGTGTCGCTTGTTGCTAGTCTAGCACCTTTATAGGGGGGTAGTAACTATAGACACTAGGTGTCGCTATGTAACTAGGCCAGTACTAGGAAGCGCTATCAAGTGGGGGTCAGTTTTCCTGATGCAGGTGACAGGCTTGTTTGCAACCCGTTCACTTAGGTAGACTCAACTCTCTGCTGGTCTTGAACCCCATTTCTGCGGCAAAGCGCCGTGAAACGGCTCGTCGGCTACTCCTTGGGTGCTCAATTCAGATTGCTGTCAAACTTTCAAATTCTACACTTTTCGTCTGCCGTGCACGTTGGACTTGGACCGTCGGGTGTTCTCACCCAACTATCGACGTCAAGAGTCGAGGCGAGGGATCCAATATCGCTGACCTATGAAGTCGCTGCAGATGTCAACAATGTGTTAAGTACTTGACGCAAGGCGAGGCACCAAGCAGGTCGGTCGATGTCGTTTGGCGTTCTACTCAGTCCTACTTGTCTTACGGTTTTCAAGGCACGTGGGGAGTAATCAACTCCTCTGGTTCTCACCTGATCTTTTCACTCCAATCGAACCTACGCTTTTAACGGATACTTGAGCTTTTGTCCGCCATCAGTTTTTTGGTAGATTGGGCCGAGTCCTACAAATTCACACCTTTCAGCCAAGATCTTTCCTTGGCCGCGTAGAAATTCACACCTTGCTCTTTCCATGAGACACAAAGTTTCTGCTTTAATGTCGGCGCCGTGGAGTCTTCCCTCTGGCTTTGATTGCCGCTGAAGCCTCCCTTGATCCGCGTACGCGACTATCATTCTCACCAATATGACTTTCAGATTCTTGTCCGGACCCACCATCCCGCCCGGCTGCGTACCACTCTGCGAGAATATCTTCTATGGACTCATCTCAGAAAGTCTGGCTTATCACAGGTGAAGCTTTCCTTGGTGTGCAGTATCCAGAAAACTGATCAGGTACGAAGGAACTTCGTCTGGGTTCGGTGAATGCCTTGTCAAATCTGTCTTAGCCAGAGGCGATCGCGTCGTCGCGACCGCCAGGAACCTTACAAAAATGCAACATCTGCCCCAATCAGAAAATATACGTTTCCTTGAGCTCGATATCACTTCGGGTGAAGCCGCCATCAAGTCCATTATTACTACGGCAGTCGGATTCTGGGGGCGCATTGACGTTTTGGTGAACAATGCCGGATACGGTGCGAAAGGAATTACGGAGGAAAGCGGGTACGTTCCGCGCCCCAGTGCCTCCCCAGCTCACTGTTTGACGATGATAGCTCTGCGCAATTGAGACTGCAATATGAGGTCGGTCAGCTTACCCGTCTGAATTTTTAGGCTGAGCTTATTTCATTAAATTAGACAAATGTTTTTGGCACCCTGGATGTAACCACAGCTGTACTCCCTTACATGCGGGCCGCGAGATCTGGGACCATTGTTATGATCGGTAGTCGAACTAGTTGGAGGGCGGAGAATCCATCCACTGGTATTCATTATTTTTAGGCAACGTTCCGAGAGCTTACGACGCCCACAGGTCTTTATGGGTCATCGAAAGCCGCGCTCCGGGTCATCAGCGAAACTATGGCATCTGAACTCGAGCAGTTTTCGATTCGGATGCTCATCGTAGAGCCAGCAGCCTTTCGTACCAACTCCCTCATGGGCACGCCTTATTACGCAGGGAACATGATTTCCGACTACGATAAGACACGAGAGCAGTCCATCAAGTGGTATGAGACCATTAACGGGCTGGCCAAAGGTGATCCTGCAAAGGCGATGGAAGTGCTGACCGATGTTGTCAGAGGCGAGGGCGGCGCTGTAGGAAGGCCTTGGCCGCTCTACTTAGTTCTCGGTGACCTTGGAGTGGCAGGAATTAGCGAAAAATGCCACAGAATGCTGAAGGTCATCGACGACTGGAAGGAAGTCACAACTGGACTGAATGTAGACATATAAAGTCCAGTATGTAAAGGAGGCAGCCAAACTTTCGTGCCATTGTCTAAACTCAAACCGTTTTTGGAGCACCGGAAAATTCAATTTCCCTGATTAGAAAATGCTCAGTTTCCGAGTTCCGTGGTTGAATGAGGATTTTTGAGGATTCACATATTGTGGCTGCGCTCAAAGTATGCTTCTTTGAATTACCGCTTCAATGGCAAGTTCCTTCTCAATATATGTTCAGGAATTCGGTCGAGAAGCTGTCATTTGGCACTGGCAGCTATGTCACCCGAACGTCCTTCCTTTCCTCGGCTTATACTATGTGGCTATGTTTAGTCTCCCCATGGATGGAACAGGGGCACATCATGAAATTTCTAACAGCCACGCAACCGGCCAACACAGAGCGCCTCTCGCTTTTAAGGGATGTGTTTGACTGAAGCATCGTCGCTCCGTCATTCGTGAAGATTTTGGACGTAACCCTGGGACTCAAATACTTACACGAGATTTGAAAGCCGTACGGTACCAAGCGACGCGACCGTCATATTCAAGGTTCTCGAGGGGACCCGGCCTTCGCGGCCAATGTCATGCTCTGGCACAACAGCGCTTGATGGCCTCTGGGATCTAATGCAGAAATTCTGGGACAGGAACGCTCAAATGCGCCCAACGGCTTCTGTAATTGTTGAGAACTTCGCAGGCCATTCGATGTGCGCGACTACGACACGGTCTGGCACAGACTGGGATGATAAATTCACAATTCACTTCCAATTTCGCGTCTTGTTTCAAACTGAACTTCTGCTACCCTCCGTGACACAGATTGAGCGCATGATTTTCGGCGATGATCAGTTGGCTTTTATTGCTGGGTCATTCACTTCATCTGACCTGGTGATACAGCAATTGCCAAACGTAGGATTATCTCAATCAGGCGCAAAAGCATTAACGTGTCCACCTAGCTTGCGGGGAGTGTTCCCAGTCCAACTTCAAGAACGAACAAGGTACTGGGTGATCTATGCCTTACGGCTGGCAGCTTCCTTTCCACGAGCCTAAGCGTCGCTATGAAGAGCCGTTAGGCTTAAATCCGCGGGGTTCCGGGCCAGAAAATCGAAATCCTGTACAGGAAATTTTGTGTAGAACTGAAAACCCCATGTCAAACTGATATGAGCTCCAGGCAGGAAGACTCGACCTTTGTATTCCCTAACTTCGGTTTGCAATTCTTCATTCGCATAGCTGCCTGTTCTTGGGCTGTTCGGGTTCATTCTTCCCGGGCTGTTGATAAGAATCATCGATTGGAGTTGAATTTTGGTCTCAACGGTGGTATAGTACTGTTGGAAATAATCCGCGAAATAAAGTATGGGTCAATTGCCGAGCCGTGGTTGAGCCGAACAATTGGGGACAATCGGAGCTTCAATATTTCCCGTAATTGCGGCAGTGCCGTGAAACCCGATCAAACGTGTGTGGCAGTACGCGGAGCGCTGGCACAAAAAGGTTGACTTGGACCGCCGTTATTCCCACCACTCTCGCTCCACTCCCACTACCACCCATAATGTCATTTACACCAGACAACGAGCTCGACCTCCTCTTCCCTGCGAGCTTCATTTCTCCCGAAGTCAAGAGCCAACTTCACCCAGACGTCCATGTGCGTTTTCCATCATTTCCCCGCTTCGCTGCAGCTAATTGCGTGCTTAGATCCGCCCACTCGCCTCAACGGACCATGGGCGAGGGCACCTCGCGGTCCTTTCCGTTCTAACCGTCGCGACCGATCACGGCGAAGCGGCCTGGGTCGCCCAATTCAACGCGATGCGCGCCGCGCCGCAGACGTACTACTCGCTCGTTATAGTCGACAAGAAGTCGGACCGAATCGTCGGCGCTGGGTCGCTGTTCATCGAGCGCAAGTTCCTCCGTGGGTTGGGAAGCGTCGGACACATTGAGGATATCGCTGTGGACAAGCAGCAGCAGGGAAAGAAGCTGGGGATACGCGTCATCCAAGCGCTCACGCACATAAGCGAGAGCAGTGGCTGCTATAAGACCATTCTGAACTGCAGCGATGACAACATTCGTGAGTTCTTCGATGTGAGACCCGTGGTCATTTGTTGATGTCATTCCAAAGCTTTCTATGTCAAATGCGGATTCGAAAAGAAGGAGAACGAAATGGTCTGTCCTTTGTCTATAGCGTTCTCAACCCTTACCGAACCATTGCAGGCAAAATACGCGCCAGTCAAGGGTGCGCAATCTCCAAGATTGTGAACCAACACCAAAACTACATTACTATAATCACACAGACGAGCAACATTCGAACTCTTAATACTATTTGTATACCCTGTACGCGAAACCCTAGACATCTGGATCTCAATCGATGGAATAATAGAAGCGCAACATCACGCCTTGAGCGCCTCGTCGTACGCCCTGTTAACGAACTCCTCCTCTGTGGCGATACACCTAATATCGCCGCTGTCGCAAGTTGACATCAATCTCCGACTTGAGAGCGGGAGCGGATACCCTCACCTTCGCAGGCAAGTGCAGTTGTCTCCACAGCAGCCGTCGCAGACACGGGCTGCAATTGCCTCTGTGGCGATCTCGAAAAAGCGGTCAACAAGCAGGCTCGTCTCGTAGGGGCAGTCGCGCTTGAGAGCGCAGCGCGCGGTGGGCTCGTCGCGCGCCTCGAGCGCGGCGGCCATACTCGGGCTTAGGGTTCTGCTACTGTGCAAGGAACGCGCCACGGGCGAAAAGGCGGAGAATGCGCGTTTGGCGGCGGTGTTAGGCTCGGATTGCGGCAGTGCATGGGCCACTAGAGCGGCCGCAGCAAGGAGAGCGACAAGCTTCGAGAAGAACATGGTTGGTGAGTGACTGGGTAGGTGGGTGATAGTTCTGCTGAATTGTGAGTAACATATACCTGGGACAGCAATGCCATGCGCACACTAGGGACTGAAGAAACGGAACGGCGATTCCGCAAACGAGATGGGCTCTTTTATATGTTTGCGGCTGACCAGGCTTATGTTGCCAGATGTTGACGGTGTATATAGCACACTGTACCCGCCTGCCTACGATGATAACCATGAGTTGTTGGGAGGGGATTCCCGAGCAAAGAGACCTCAGGCTTGAATACCTTTCATGCTCATTTTCATAAATTGTCGAGATGATTGCGGGCGAGTAGGAATCCATTATTAGTTGACACTGGCTTGGAATGTTTCATGAACCGCGAATAGTTCACGGACAAAGCGAAAACCCACCTGATCTTCATGGACCTGGTATGAATCGTTTGTATTCTTGACGGTTCCAGTTTTAAACGGCATTATTTTCGGGAAATACATCCCGGAGGCAGGGCAGCAGTTACCTTGCCAGTGGCGCCTATTCCAATGCGCAAGGAAGATATCAGAAGATTATCAGAGCACCAGTTTTAACTCTAATTTTACTTGGTTTAAATTAGTGCGCACCCGCTTTCCAAAATATATTGCGCTTTTTCTGGAGACATGCTAGACCCAATAAGAGCCTCCTACTTGCACTAGACCGCGTCCAGATTTACCACAGGGCTGTCGGTATGCCGCGACGGAGTTTGTTAAATATAATGCAAATCGTGAATGCAAGCGCCGCAGCCCGCCGCTAGATTCGAATAAGTAAGGCGCAGACCGACTCACTTCAAGTTCAACAGGGATCTCGCGATCAAGAGAAATTCTAATCGCTGCATTCAGGGACCGGGTAGCCGAACTTACGAGACGTCTAGCCAGGGCATGAGCTCGACCCGACTAGATTTTGGTCCTCCGAGAGACTGGCTGAATGCAGTGAATGTCGAAGGTTGAGTTTTGGTCGATTTACTTCGCTATGTACGGTTGAAGGGGCGGTAACGTCCAAGCTTAATGTTTTGTCCAGAGCTGAGGAGGAGACGAAGATAATGCCAAAGATTAGGAGCAGGACAGGTTACGAAAGGCGAGTTGGCTGAGCTGAGATCATACATCTTCGGGCGGAGAGCCACCTATTTAGACCAAGTTCTCATGTGGCGTCTTGTGAGAAAAGAAACCGTGTACAGTCCTAATCCCCTCTCCAAAGTTCTAGACGTCGGACAGAATACCGAGACTTCAATGACAAGCTTTTCTTGCCAAGATTGATTGGCCATCAATACCGCTTTAAAACCCATGACATTGAACCTAGACTTGGGGCCAGCAGAAATGTTGGGTATCATCGTAACGAATTAAGACAAGAGGTGTTGGACCAGAAGCAATTTTGTGGGTTTCAGAAGACCGTAATGTTCGGATGTTCAAATTCCGCGCCACCCGGATCCGAATGCTGTCCTTGACCGAGTACACCTGTGGGTCCTGAGGGGTTCCGAGAACAATTCCGGTTGCGTCGGTGTGCTGACCGAGGCTTGGATGAGGTAGATGAATCATGAACGAGGCTGAGGAGTATATATGATACTTGCCGTGTTGGCGGCCTGTCATGTTTTTCCGCTTCTACGACCGACCCGGACACCATCTTCCTCTAGAAGAGCAAGCAGTGCTGAAAAAGGAGCTCTTTGCGATAGCGCAGACGAGTTTCGATCCTGTACCCGACTACCAGTGTCTGAGTTCACGTTCAGACGCGCTCGAGGACAAACTCATTGTCGTCGCGTACACTGGTACCGAGCCGGACAACGACGCGAACCAAGACTCTGTAGATGGGCCCGAGTCACCGCGCGCGGTGGCATTCACGTCCGCGATATACCTCGACGTTCCGGATGTACCCCACGCCGTGCTGCACACCGGGCTGACCATCGCCATGCCGAGGGTGCAGCGCACAGGCATCCTCATGCAGCTCTTTGTGCAGCTCTTCCTGCATGAGATGCCGTTGCATCCCGGTGGCATGTGGGTTACGACACTGGCGGCGGTGCTCAGCAGCCTGGTGCAGACCGGGACTATGCTGTCCAAGCCGTACCCTTGGGTCGCGACCCCGACTCGTCAGCCGCAGCCACAGCGCGAACACCTGGCGATCGCGCGCGCTATTGACGAAAGATACAGAGGGAAAATGTTGATTGCCCCGGACGCGGTATGGGATGCAGAGCACTTTGTGTTTCGCGGATCGGTGGATTGGGAGGCAGGCGAGGGTTTCAAAAAGGACGGTGATGATGCGAGGTTTTGGCACCGCGACGGCGGGGCGAATGATTTTTTCCGGGGGTTGATGAGACCGGGGAAGGGGGATGAGGTGCTGCTGATTGGGTTTATCGATGAGGATAGGATGTGGGAGGTTATCGAACGGTGGCAGCAGCAAAAATCACGACTGTAGTCTTTAGAGCATCGCAATAGCCATCGAGCAAAAAAAAACGCCCAGTTGAAGCGACTCAGGGCCAAGACAGGAATCGGCAGGAGTCCGGTGTTCAGCACATGTTCATTCGCTTCAAACACATAGAACGAGCCCCAGAAAAATTTGACCGAGAGTCAGCACCGAATACTAGTATTGAAGTCGTCACATGGACACAGTAGAGGACGCCACCCGGCCATAGTTCGTGCCAAGCCAAGTATACCAGCTCTGCGGTTTGGTTGCCCGTTGGTTGCCCGAGATGAGGTTAAGCCGGAATAGGAGTAAGAGTAAAGTTGTCGACCAGAACCTCGCTGGCATTCGAGCGAGGTGACCACATGTGCCTCCAGCTTTATTAGTTACAATTGAAGACCGAGGAGATTCTGGTGGTCGAAAAGCAAGTCGAAAGCGGGAATAAGTGATAGCCGAATGCACAGCAAAATATTACGAAACCGTTTGCCACCAACTTCCATGGCTCCCAGAAATACTCGTCCCCGTCTCGTGCCTTCTCCCTCCGATAGTCATCCAACGGCGTCCACCGCTTCCCCGAAAGTGAGCTCAAAGGCCGATTTGGACCCGAACGGGGTATATACCTTGTCCAACTACCACCAGAACTTTTCGACGCGATTATCGAGAACTACACGACGCTGCCGTCCCCATTTTTCTACGACACCCATAATATCCCTGATCTCAAATACTACGAGCGCAACGACGTGTTGACTGCTCTGTCGCAAACCTGCAGAGCCCTGCGCGGAATCACGCTGTCACGCCTTTGGGCGCGACTGGATATTTGTCGCGTCCCCGAACGCGCGCGCCTGACGTGGTATAAATATACCATGCTCGCGATTGAGCGTAAAGCGAATGGGATTGCTGTTTCTCCCGTGCGGCACCATGTCCGGTGCGTGACCCAACTTGGCAGACCTTGTTTGAATCTAATGCCCGCTCTCGTTCAGGACCCTGACACTCATGTTCAGCAAAAGCCAGCCCGCTGCCGCGCTCGCAGCCCTCTGGAACATGCTCCCCAAGCTCCCAAACCTGCGCATAATCCAGGTCATCACCTGCAAAACGCCAGGTTTCGCAAAATCTCTTACAGACTCGAAACTCGAGCTCCCCAACGTCACGACGCTCTTCATCCCCAGCCAAGTGAGCATCTTCCAGCGCATCTGTCCCAACGCGACGCACGTATGCTGCGTCAACGGCTCCGGCGCGTCCCTCATGTCCGCATTGACGGACAAGACCGAGGTCTTTGACGGCCAGGTCGACTGGACAGATCTGAAGCTTCAAGTCGTGGCTCGTCTCGTGAAAAACGCGCCAAATCTGCGCACCCTCGAAGTCCGACGGCCCGTCAACTCGGGGCTCGGCATTGCCTCGCAGAACACCGCCCCACCTGAATGGGCGCAAATTATCCCGAAGCTCGCGCCGCTGAAGAAACTTACGAAGCTCATACTGACCTTTCCCGCGGCGGAGGAAATGCCCGGTGAAGCAGCGTCGCTTGAGGCTGCGAGGATGCTGATGCGGAAATCTGCGGCGGGCAACGAAAGGCAGTTGGTGGTAAGGCGCGTGGTTGCACCCCACTATACGCATCAGGGGCAGGAAGAAGAAGTAGTGCACAGTTCAACCACGGAGACGTTCTTCTAGGTCATCCAATTACTTTACAATTGCAATGTAATGTCTCGTCCCAGTCGACCCAGGATACGGTTGAGTCTGGGATTGATTGTTTTTACCGCGAGTTGGACCGAGATCGCGAGTTGAACTTGCAGATTTGGACTTCAACCTCAATCATTCAAATTCAGTCTTGAGCTTAATCGATGCCGCTCACAGTAATAAGCAGCACTTGAAAAGCAAAAACAAGTCCCAATGTAGTGATTCAGTAGTAAGACAACAAATTCAACCAAGTCCGTACGAAAGTAGATGGTCCTAATAATAAACATTAAGGTCCTAATGCACAACATCCTTTAGGCGGTTCAACGGCATCGAACCCATCAACCCGGCGGCCTCTTTAAGAGGGCGTTTCCTTGCAGTATCCATTAGAGTCTGTGATAAAGTTGGTGAGGCCGCTGGGCTGAGTCTCACCGCCGACGTAATCGACAGTGGAGGCGGTGAGGCATTGAGTGAAGAACGAGCAGGTGAGCAGGGGGCTTCCATCCTAGAACAAGGACGATTAGGAATTTTCCTCTAATCAAAACATTTGGGCGCGCACCTTTCCGTTGACGTCGTGGTAAGCTGGTTTAGTTTCAAAGTTGAGTTTGCGCTCCAAGGAAAACGATTCTTATGATTGAACACGTACTGTTAACGAAGGTGCATCCGGCAACGGTGTCGCAGAAGGCCTAGTCTGCGGGAAATTTAATTTAGTTTTGGAATATCCGCGATAAATGTTTTGAGTGATTGCATACCGGCAATGGTGTCAACGAGACGAAAAGTCTGGAAACTGCTGTCCTGGGTGGCGCCAGTCAGGTTCTGGAAGGTCGGGGTGTACTTGGGCGCATCATCCTTGTTGGCCACGGTGAGAGACAACGCGGCTGTGATGGAGCTCCCAGAGAATTGGGCCCAAGCGCCAGTGACGACGGCGAGAGCGGTGAAGACAGTGCTGAAACGCATTTTTGTGTCAGATAAAGGAAGTGTGTCTGCCTCAGTCACTGCATTCCGTGGGGTTGTAGGCACAGGCTTTGCCTACCCGTGTAGGCAGAGCTAGACCTACCTCACAGGTAAATCAGCATTTCTACTACATTCCGAGCTCTGTTTCTGGTCTAAGCTGTGTTAAAATGCGCCTTTGCTTCACTGTATAACCCCTGAATGTGAGAATGTGATTATTTTTAATGACACAGCCCACGGCTGTCAATCCTCGGCTCACTCACGGGTAAACTCGGCTAACTTACGGAAATTGACACGGTATGTCCCGGTTGTTGCCCAACCAACAAAATATTGACTTGGTGGGAACATGGCAACCGGTTAGAGCAAGCGGGAATGTGGCAACAGCAACACAACGCGCAATTACCAGGATAAGGGGGCCTATGTAGACCGACAGTAGGCAGAGAGTAGGCCCAAGTAGGCCCAATTTGGCCTACATCACGTCGGCAGACTCGGCCTACTGGGGTAGGCCGACGGAGACCGACGTAAGCTCACGTAAGCCGAGCGTGCCTACAGGACCTCGGAATGCAGTGAGTGAAGGAACGCACAATTTTCAAAGGCTTGAAGGGCCGACTTTATATGATTCGCGCCAAGGGGGGGATCAGGATTAAAATTCCGTACGTGGGGAGGGGGTAGGGAATCGTACCGTACGTATGCCCGTAAGACATACGTACGGTACGTATGTACGGTTCACGTACCAGGAAGTCCATAGTAGATTGCTAGTATTTTGGCAGCCGTCTGATGGGAAGCGAAGAAGTGCTGAGCTCGGTTGAAGTTCGCTAGGGAGTAAGGAGTGGATTACTCTAACTCGGCTCATCAAAGGGAGCGGCGGCTGACAGGGAACTTTGGCGGCAAGGTACAAAGCGATCAATCCTTACAATTGCAATGTAATGTCAGATTGAATTTTCGTCCCAGTCGATCCAGGATACGATTGAGTATAGGATTGATTGTTTGAGAGCAACTGGGAGTTGGGATTGATGGCGAATGTGGCATGATCGATGGCATTTCGCCAAACAAATACCTTGAGGCCATCAACGGCATGGTTGTGGCGGTGTAGCCGAAGTTTAGTCCCGTTCTCTCGCCTCACCTCCATAGCCATCTCCGGAAAATTATGAAGGCCAGTGAGAGACAGTATAGGTCCAAATCCGACAAAGCCAGCCTCAAGGCACCTCAATCCGCTCATAATAAGCGCGGGAGGAGAGTGGTCACGCCATGTGACACCTAGTGACAACCTAACTGTCTCGTCTAGTGCTGGCAAGGTTCGGTTCGGTTCAGGTTCAGGGCCTTTTACCTTGAACGCCGAACCTGAACCCGGCGTTCGGTTCAGGCAACTCCCGAATCTTGAACCTGAACGCGCGTTCACGTTCGGTTCGGCGTTCGAACGCGTTCGAACCGGAAAATCTTAATAATGAAGAGGTGAGTTAATTTCAGCCTAGAAAAAAATATTTAGAGATGTATATTAATCATACGAAGCGTAGGAGTGCCGCGAATGACGTCCAGAGCGTGTTCATGAGCCAGTAACGTCGAAACGGTATGAGTTTGCGTTATGACCGGCGTGACACATAATGATGTGTCACGACTATCAAGCCAAAAACCTCGACGCTCGACCCTGTTGTAGTTCAAGGAGAAAAAAGGAATTCATCAGCTGAGTATTCATTGTATGAAATACACTTCCACACCGACCAACGACTCAAATTTGGAGTTGAAGTCATAGAAATGACTGCTTCCGGTTCAATTTCGCGTTCGGCGTTCGAACGCGCCCGCTTCCCCCTGAACGCCAAACCGAACCTCGCGTTCAGGTTCAGTAAATGCCTGAACCTGAACGCCGAACGGGCGTCCGGTTCAGGTTCGGTTCAGGTTCGAACCGATTTCCGAACCGGACCTTGCCACCACTAGTCTCGTCGGATTCTCATCAGGCATCGCTGTGATTCGCAAAATAAACCCCATAGTATGCAAGAGCACTCCAAACATGCATCGATGCTTATTCCCTGCCAGATTCCATTGCTATAAGTGCTCGAAGAACCCCAGAACCAACCCAGAACAAAAAAATGGCTAAAACACTGGCAGGATTGACACTAAAGGAAAACAGCCCGCGAGACAGTAGTGTGGTCAATACATTTGGCATCATGAAGCCAGGGAGATTATAAACAAACTAATAGAATAGAGAGGTTCTCAGGGACATGTCTGAGTATAATGGTGGGAATTTCAAACTCCGCGAAAGCATGCCGGCTGCCGGTAGCATTGATGGGAGCATTGATCGTGGCATAAACTGTAGCATTCCCAACTCCCAGTTTTTGTGGATTGTTTTTACCGCGAGTTGGACCGAGATCGCGAGTTGAACTTGCAGATTTGGACTTCAACCCCAATCATTCAAATTCAGTCTTGAGCTTCATCGACGCCGCTCACAGTAATAATCAGCGATTGAAAAGCAAAAACAAGTCCCAATGTAGTGATTCAGTAGTAAGACAACAACAAATTCAACCAAGTCCGTACAAAAGGAGATGGTCCTAATAAACATTAAGGTCCTAATGCACAACATCCTTTAGGCGATTCGACGTATCGAACGCATCAACCCGGCGGCCTCTTTAAGAGGCGGCAGTGGGCGTTTTCTTGCAGTATCCATCAGAGTTGGTGATAAAGTCGACGCTGCCGTCGGACTGAGTCTGACCGCCGCAGTTATCGTTGGAGGAGGCGGTGAGGCATTGAGTGAAGAGCGAGCAGGTGAGCTGGGTGCTTCCACCCTAGAACAAGGATGGTTAGGAACTGTCCTCTAATCAAACATTTGGGCGCGCACCTTTCCGTTGACGTCGTGGTAGCCTGGTTTATTTCAAAAATGAGTTTGCGCCCCCAGGAAACGATTATGATGATTGAACACGTACTGTTAACGAAGGTGCATCCGGCAACGGTGTCGCACATGGCCTGGCAGTCTGCGGGAAATTTAGTTTAGTTTTGGAGTATCCGCGATAAATGTTTTGAGTGATTGCATACCGGCAACGGTATCAACGAGACCATAAGTCTGGTAGCTGCCGTCCTGAGTGGCGCAAGTCTGGTTCTGGAAGGTCGGGGTATACTCCGGAGGTGGGGGAGGTTTGTGCGGGGGAGGCGGGGGAGGGGGCTTGGGACAATGCAAGCAGAACGGGAAGAGCTCCAAAAGTTCGCAGAAGATCTGTGGAATGATAGGTTGATTCGTTAGTGAGCACTCTCGCATTGAATGGAAAAGCGCGGCGTACCTCCTCCAAGACGCAGAGGATACCCTCAGGGGCACCTCCACTTCCGTAGTACCATCCGGGCTTGTGACCAGTCTCCCACGGCGGAATGGGCGCGCCGTACTTGTTGTTCGCGGTGAGAGACAACGCGGCCGTGATGGAGCCCCCCGAGAATTGGGCCGACGCGCCAGTGACGACGGCGAGAGCGGTGAAGACAGTGCTGAAACGCATTTTTAAAGGAAGGTGGTTGTGTGTCTGCCTCTGTGAAGGAACGCACAATTTTCAAGGGCTTGAAGGGCCGACTTTATATGATTCGCGCAGAGTGCTAAGCGTTCCTATCAGGAAATCTTTTGGACTGACACATGTCCGGCGCCGCAGAACGTAGAACACGAAGCGCTGCTGTTGGCGCTTCGCTCGGTGGGTTGATTTGCCCCTCATTTACGGCAAAAATTGACAGTAGCCGAGCGCAGTGAGCCATTCGGCATGCCATGTTGTGAGTCTTTTGTCAAGACTTCATCGTCCAGGGCCGTCAAGGTACCAAACTCGGTGATTGGCACGCGGAGGCAGAGCGGTGATATAACCAGTGCGCGCGTACGGTCGGAAGGGCGGCCAAGCGCGCATCGTCGAGACCAGACTCTTCTGGAGGATTAGACGGCCTGTACCGAAGAGCATGGAAGAAAAGCAATGCACGGGAGCTCTCGATGAGAGAGCATGAGAGTCGAGATGATGACGTTGACATTGATCGACGAAACGTCATGTCGAGCCCGATCAGTCCGTTCCCGAACGTTGGAACGTCGGCCAGCTGCCCAACAGCCAGGAATTCAATTCAGGGGGGCTTCCATGTCTGTTTACGCGTGGCGCCGTCACATTCCAAGAAACGGCACGGAGAGAGCCGGGAACTCAGCCGCCGGAGCGCGCTGGCAAGAACTTATTGGCCAGAGTCCGGATACTGTCAATGTGATTTATGAAAAGGTAATTTAGGTATGTGCATGGCTTCCCCAGTATGGTACCTTTGGAAGCATTCATTTATCTCTGAGCGACATGAGGATGGTAATGTTTGATGTTTCCTGAATGGAAGAAACTTGGAAGAGAACAGAAGCTCCTGTTAACCGAGGAACAAACCGTTTCATAACTCGAAGGGGAAAATATCCAGCATTGCATCATGTTTTCTATAGCCGCCAGTGGGCGGCTCGCCACCGCCGAACCAGGAATTCCTTTTTAAAAATTCCAACCAATGAATTTTAATAGCTCCGCTTCGCACAGCGGGTGTAATCATCTTCATCCAGATCCGAGTTCAAGTCGACATGAGGCCCTGTGGGAAAAAAAAGACTTATAGTTCAAATATTGAACATCAATTTACGTGAACCTGTATATATTACACGGCACAACCCCGAAAGGTGTGAAAGAACGAATGGAACGAGGGGTAATTGGCTTGCTAAATCTGAGCCGATTCAATAGCCTGTTTACCCATGCATTTCACCTTTCCACAGCAAACTCCATTTAGGTTCTTTCTTCCTAAGATGTGGTGAGAAAAAGCCATCGGAGCCGAAAACGGCTAACCCAGCCGCTCAAGCGGCACAACAATATTGCAAATACCCCGATGGTGGCCGCGGCCAGCAAAAGTCCTGATGCATTCCACCTGTTGGTAGTCGAGTCGCTGTTCGTTCCTGCATTACTCAAGTGGACAAAACAACTAAGGGGACGAGGAACCCGGAGAGAACAAGCAGAGCCAGTAATTCGGTGCCGGCACTAACTTGAAGCTCAAGAAGCCGATGTCGCGGAGTATAAGTATATTCGCTGATATATTCAAAGCCAAGTTGAACTTACGCTTGAACAATAAAATATCAAACGGCAGTGAATTGGGGTGACGAAAAGTAGACACGTTTAGTTCAGCTATGATCAAAACAGCAAATAAGAGATGAGGCAAGTTCAACACAAACACGTGCACGGAGAATCGAAGATATAGGTACGAGGCGAATTTCAAAAAAGTCAAAAGCAACTCGGAGGAGACTACGAGCTCAGTGGCCTCCAGTTCTCTGCAAGTTAATAATCGCGGTGCTGTCGCTAATGGACGTCAAGGCGCCAGTCCCCTGATTCTGATTGCCGCAGTTGGTTGCGTTCGCTATGGAGGTAACGACGGTGAACATCGCGCAAGTAAACAGCGTAGTATTCTGTGAGAGGATCAGCATATTCGTTCGATTGGCAGGAGGAGGTTGAATCCACTTTTGAGGCGTTGTTGTCGTGATAACCTATGAGACAAATGAATCAGTACAAGGAGAGAACCAGTGAGGGGAGGGCGCACAGTTCGCGAAGACGCAGTCGAGAATGTTTGAACACATGGTTGCACACGCTGTATTGCGGTTTAACTGTGTCTGGAACAAGAAGAAGATCAGGGTATGGGTGCGTACATTGGAGGCCATCAACGATGCCATAGGTGATGTAGTCCTGAGGAGGCCATTCCTCGGTCGCACAGTTCAAGTCGTAGTAACCGTACGAGTAGCCCGGAGGCGGCGGAGGAGGTGTCTGGGAACTGACAGGTGGTGGCGTGGTCGTCGTCACGGCTGGCAGCGTGGTGGTCGTCACGGTTAGTTCGGTCTTAGTCACGGTTAGTGTGGTCGTCGTCGCGGTTGGCCGCGTGGTTGTAGTCGCGGTTGGCGGAGACCAAGGGAGGCATAGGTCGAGGCCGAGAAGTCCCAGGAGGAGGCACAAAAGCTAAGAGTTCGATTACTTTGAGCGTCTGCGAACGTTGGAAAGTGCTCAACTTACATCGTCTACGCCTTCGACGAGGCAGGCGAGGCCCAAGGGCGCCTTCGATGGGTCGCCGTAGTACCACCCGGGGTAGGTGTCTGGTAGCCAGGGTGCAATGGGCGCGCCATAGCAGTCTCCCTTGGTGATGCCGACGGCGGTCTCTATGACTTCCGGGCTGAAGTGGGGTGCAGCGGCGGAGACGCCGGACGCGACGAGACAGAGGGCGGAGAAAAGCGAGGTGAAGCGCATTGTGAACTGTGAGTGTGCGAATGGGCGGGCGGGTTCGCTGGTCATCCGTGGCACAGCGGGGCGCTTTTATACGCGTTCTGTTCCCCGTTGACGGGGAAATAATCCCGCGATGAAATGTTCAGATTAGACCATGGCGGAGCGGAGAAGGCAAGAAGATTGGGGCAGCCGAGAAACGAAGCGCAGGGTTGCACAAGGCTCCGGATTTTCCTTCGAATGTCGGGCTGACTAGATCACCGATGGGTCGGAAGCGCCGCGAGTCGAGTCGGACCGGTTGGAAGATAGGAATGGATGGTCTTCAAGTGAGATTTTTCTGCGATCGAGAGAGATTATCAGTGAACGCAGTATCGTCAGCGCAATTCAGCATAGTGACTCCTAGACAGCCGTCCGACGTCGTCCTTCT
Source organism: Mycena galopus ATCC 62051 (assembly GCA_014925785.1). Taxonomy (NCBI): domain Eukaryota; kingdom Fungi; phylum Basidiomycota; class Agaricomycetes; order Agaricales; family Mycenaceae; genus Mycena; species Mycena galopus. Next base: position 38,608 of record WIQG01000347.1, read on the forward strand.
TCCAGTATTGCACCGCAATAAACGGCGAATATACTTCAGCGAAGCTCTGCCTACAAATTGGGTACCGATTGCACCGCGACCGCTCCAAAAGCTTTCCCCGACCTTTTTGCTGCAGAGACACCTGCTGCACAAGCGTACTCTTTTGCGCTAACGCCTCGCCACAAGGCACAGCCTGTTACCATTAGGTTTCCCGGCTGCTTGATACACCAATGAGACGCCGGGCTCACCCCGAGCCCTCGCATACGAAGCGTGCTCGTCGGATCTTCGACTCCGATGGAGTTGCCGCAATTGGAGGCGGAATGAGGATCCTGCGCAGCGTTGGAAGGCTTCGGACACCTCGGTCACAAGGACAGTTCGAAAAAGGCAGCACAAAGCAGCGGATTTGCGCAGGAGGTGCAGGTCTTCTGCCGCGAAAATGGATGGACTTCTGTGCCCCGCCGAAAATATCACGATGCATGCGCGATTGGAGCGTGTCGTCCGATGAAGAATCCCAACCTTCAACGTGCAGCGGAGTGAAGGGAAAGCGTAAGAGGCGTCGATACGTAAGAGAGGGACTGTTCCGTTCACGCCAGCGTTGAGCGACGTACCCGACGTCAGACGGAGACGGGCGTCGGTCTACAAGTTAATTTCGTGGCAGGTTGCGCGCACTAGATAGCTTTCGCGTGACCAAAGTACATTTGCCCTTCATTATTGATGGGAATAGAAGAGAACTGAGGGTGCATTGAATGAGTGCACAGTGGTTGCTCCACGGTTTTCACAGTACACTGAAACCCAGATTCAGACGAACTTGTGAGGACGGCTGAAGAGCGGCGTTTAGCGCATCACGACGACCACGCTGTTGAGAACAGACGATTGGAAATGCGGTCCACCGGTCGCGAGTAGATGAGACCAGTGCTTGTGGTGTCAGAATTGTTAGTCTAGAAGTTGTGGGCTGCCCGCGACAATTTTGCCAGGCCAAATTGGATGTAAAAGCGCGTAAACGTCGAGATTTGATGCCGAGAATAAGAGAGGATCGAGCCAAAGGGAAGTACATTGAATTACTGCAAGTTGCCAATAGTACTTGGATGTCCAAAGCTGCCGCTCCACCACTGAAGCAAAACCAGGATAAACTTGAAAGTCGACTGAGGAGCGGAGTTGGCTATTTGGAACCTAACCAGTGAGCATGCAGTTGAGATCTAGAATAAACGATGACTGCGCGCAGCGCGGCGGTTCACCGACCTGTGGCGAGCAGTTTGTGAGCAGTTGTTAATGTGACTGCGCCATGGGCCCAGTCATCTGCTGCATCTGAAGTCTGTCCAGGCAAGTGGGGCAGGTGCTTATGGTCTTTGTGTGGACAATCAAAGGCGTCGGAGGCCAGTGACTGCATCAGGAAACGGCTTTTGGACGTATCAAGGGGCATCCACTAAAAATGATTAATAAGTAAATCGACAGGTCATATTGTCTACTGTTTGGTGTTTGATGTATGTCCGCGGCAATGTCGGCAACATGTCACCAGCCATCAATTCACTGCATTCCGGGGCCAAATCGGCAGAGGCTCGACCGAGGCGGGTCGGCATAGGTCGGTCGACACCTCCTCGGCAGAGCCTGCCGAACTTTGTCAATCTGGCCGATTCATCTGTTGAAGCCGTTTGCGGCTCTTCGAGGGGCCCGTAGATGTTTTGTTCGACGGTGAGAGTCTCTTGGCGGTCGCCACGAGCTTCGGTTACAAGAATGGTGACGTTAAGATCAAGCACGTGGCAGCTTGGCGTCACAACTCGGGTGCAGATAACGGCCTCAAACTTTCGCCAATCAATGCACTTATTGCATCTGATTCAAGCTAGACACCCTTCGGACACTATCGGATGCACAGAGGAATATTTGAGACAGATTAGGGAGAGAGGTTGAAGTCGGCAGAGGGGAGGTCCACAGGGCTCTGCACGGCTCGGTCGAGCAGGTGTCGGCAGACCTTACCGAGGCGGATCGGCAGAGGTCGGCAGACATTTGCACAGCTCGGTAGGGTCTGCCGATTCGGCTCCGGAGTGCAGTGATTTGGCTACGTGCTCATTGAACAACACGTTCGAAACACACTTTCGTCTTGCGGTGAGATGACGTGTTTCCGTTCTGACTTTCACTGTGATAAATACTCCAAACTACTTGTTGGGTGAGGCCACTGCCTTGCGCGTGGCGTGACTCGTACTTTTTTTAAATTTCTCCTGTTCAATGCTCTCAAGCAAATCACTAGGTACAATGGTCCCGAAATTGATCAAATCCGGTCTAGCCACATATGTGAAATTTATATAATATTGTGTGGCATTGTGAAATACACGGCATGTGTGAAACCTCCTGGTTTCCGCAGAGTAGGTGCTCCTCACAATACCTTGGTTGGGATTGAATCGCGAACAACTATCGTTCGTGATCATCTTGGAGATCCAAGGTGGGCTCACACTTAGTGGAGTCCTGCCTGTAACCCTGGCTGAGGGACGGGGTTTCCCTCCGCAGGGCTCTTGTTACCTGGAGAGGTGGGCAGTTACTGGATGCCCAGCCGGCGAGGTTTGAGGTAGCGGTGCGAGTCCGGCACACTCGCGTCTTGAGGTGATACGACGTGGTGCAAAGTAAAGATGATGATGATTAGGTAATCCGGCTACTAAACAATATATGCTAACTATTGATAATTGCACTAAGACTATATGAATATATCTACAAGGTGTGACAGCATGCCATCATGCCGAACCTTTCTCCGCTTCTTCGGCCTCGTGGCTCGCCGCTTATTTTCTTTCTTGCTTCCCGCCACCATCTGCATCTTAGTACTCTACCATTCTTTCATCAGGCACTCACAAGGGTCAGGTGTCAAGTTCGTGTGTTCATAGTGTGTCAAATGCTTCTTGAGTTCTTTTGCGTGCTCCATCTGGACTTCCTCCTCCATCCCCTGCTTTGTGATGTGGAGAGCTTGAGCCACGATGCATGGCTTGCCTGTCAAACTCTTCACGCCGTACAAGCTCCTGAATTTATTTTCACTGGCTGTGTCCCGGACTCCATTTACCATCATTTTCTTCTGTGAACCGACCACCGACCCTGGTATCCTTGAATCCCTATTCTATTCATTCATCTGCCATCCATGTCCTTCTGATTCCCCCATTCCTCGATTTCGGTCGAATGCATCGATCTCGCGACCCCGGTGAATGCGGCCTACTAGCACCATGTCATGGTAGCAGCAAACCACTGGTCTGGTGCATTTGAGTCTTCCTTTGCTGGTATCGATACTGGGCTCCCTTCCTCTAAGCTCTTGCCGTTCAGTGCTATGAGGATAAACTGCCTGCTGACCCCACCTTGCACAGCCACATATCACCGTCATTGAGGAGTTCACTCAGCTCGGACAAGACCAGCGAACTCACCATGTACAAAATCCGGTTTGATCAGGGGACAGTCTTGACATACAGGTGCCTGATTCTTGGACTTCACCTCACTTTTTGTGATCCATCTATTTGCTCGACTAGTGACTTTCGCGTGGCAACGTGTGCGTGCCTCCTCAAGGAGTGTGCTCTGTTTTTTTTATGTGGGGGGAAGGGGCATTCTTCATATCCTTGCGTGTAGAAGGCTATGGGGTGTGCCCAGTCGAGTTGCCGAAGCAGCAGTGCAAGGGACAGCATGTGCCGAGGACGATCAAGGCGCTGTTGTGCAGAGGCAAGCCCACCGTCGACGCTGGAACGTTAGACTTCCGGGGCGGTGAGAGAGCTCGCGCTTGTACGCGTCGAGTTTGGGCTTTGGCAGCGATGTTTCAGGAGTGATGGGCTCGTGGCGGAGGGCAGTGCGACGAAAGGCCAATGCACTGCTTGTCCTGCTTACTTGCCGTTGTACTGCTACAAGAGTTTGCTCGCTAAGAAGAGAGGAGATGAGGTTGCAGACACAATATTGTGTTCCTTGCCTTCTCCTTTCTCGTTCTTTCTTCTTGTTTTCGTTCTTCTGGCTTTCTTCCCAATTGTTCCCTATGGATTCCTCCCGGGGAATAGGGCACGGACTTTCACAGATCGGACCGCACTGCGTTCTTTGTCTGCCTGCCTGCCTGCCTTCCTTCCTTATTTTATGTCTCTTCTTTGTATCTTCCCCGCGTGCTTCGGAATGGCATGGCCTCAGCGACGTCTGTTTGCTGATTTTGTGCATTCCTTCTATTCTTGCAAACCCCTACGGCTTATTTTTTTACTTCCCGTCTTCGGATGTGCGTTCACATTGTGTACACATATGCTAGGATGGATACTCAACGTTGGGACACAATACATAAGTCATAACTACCTATTTTTACACCTGTTTGTACACCGTGATATGCAAGATTAATGTAAAATAGTGCCTTGGATAATCCAAGGGAGGATTAATTAACTGAGCTAATATACATCGCCTTGTGTTGCATTGCAGCTGGAAAGGCAGCAGTGTGTCGGACACATTTCTTGTCTCCTTTGTTGCACCGGAGCTGAACATGCTCCTGCGGGAACATTTTGAGCTGCCGCTCATACAGTATCGGTGAGTAGTAAGTACCTGAGGTGTATTAATTATTTCTATCTGTGTGTGGTTACATAGACGTACTCACTGAGGGCCAGCCCGGCGCATTCTTGCGCACACTCGTGAGCCGGGAGGCTGAAGTGATGGTGGAAGTCAGCGAGTCCGCTGAGTGCAGTTCCCAGCAGCTCGAGCTGGTGTTCGGCAGTGGTGGGTGGTCCGCCGGGCACCTTTCTCAGTGGCTCGGGCTGGTGCCTGTGGGCGGTGGGGAGGTGCTCACGTATCACTTAGGCTTATTTCGGCACCGTATTAGCTCAATAAGATATATGTATCTGAGTTTAGTAATGTCCTTGGAGAGAAGTGAGGAGCTTTCATACAAAATTCCTCCAACTCACGAACTTTCGGCAAATGCCATCAATGCAACGAAACTTCGCCAATTTAAGCGAAGTAACAAAGTGATGAAAATGGCGGGGACTCTGAAGTGTGACATCACACAGGTGGTGACAATCTTGTGCAGGCCTTTTGCAGACACAAAAATACCAACAGCACACATCTGAGGAATCAAAAACAAAGTTCAGTAATGAAGGAATGGTGCAGGAAGAACAAAATTTTAACACAGAAACAATTGAAAAGCAAGGAGAAAAATCGGAGTCTGTTACATAAGAAAATACTCAGCCACCGTGACAAAGATTTGAGATTCATTAGATTCCTTTCTAATGGAAACACAAATTGAGTAAGGTTTAGCGTACAGCCACTATTGAGTCTTCATAAATCTAATGAATATTATGCACTGCCACTAAAAGTATCACCATTGATAAAAGCAGACAATAAAAATGCGCGAACAAAAAATAGCGGTCTACAAATATTATGAACAATTACTAAAGTACTCGTAACCTTGATTACTATCAATATAAAATCACAGAGGACAGAACAGTACTCCAAGCTAGTGCAATGAAGGCCATACTCGAAGAAACTACAAGCCCTGATGAAAGCGGGTTGCTGCTCTCAGTGCAAGCATTCAAAGTTCAATGTGAGTTCTCGAACATCTAATACAGCACACATACACTGAACCATTTGAATTTCACAGACCATTTCAACCGAATTGATGGCCTGTGACATGTTGTCGACATTGCTGTTGATGTGCATCGAACACCAAATAGTAGACAATAGGACCAGTCAATTTATTAATTATTTTTACTGGATGCCCCTTGGGATGTATAGAGGCCCGGTCTGCAACATAGATTGCTGATCACGACATAGATGCTGATAGAGCCGAAGCATCTCCATAGAGTCTGCTAGAAGCACATCATCTACCATCATGACTTGCTCGTTCCCTCGACACCATGCTCTCTCTGGTGCGCCTTGGCGTCCTCGACAGAAGTGAGCGCATCCGTGCATAAGAAGCGCAGTTGCGGAGTCACTTAAATACCACGCGGTGTGTCATGTCTCTACTTTTCCCCCTCCATCTCCCCTCCCATCAAAGTCACTGGTCATCCCCCTGTAGCTCCTCTCATCCCCTTGCATTCCAGTCTATTGGACCTCTCCTCAATCTACTACTGGTTCCACCCTCTGAGTCAGCATGGACTGACGATTACTTGCATTGTTGTGTTGTTTATCTATCAAGACCACTGTCAAAGGTTTTACTGCAAGATCAAAACCTGCAGGCCTCAATTCCTCCTTGCTTGTTATTTCTTCTGTGTATACCAAACATTCATGCAAAGGTCTCTTCAAGCTTCGTGCCATCACCCAAGTGCTCCTGGGTCTGGATCAGGGCCAACGGCTCGACGGCTTGCACACGTGCACAAGACGCAAGTACTAAGCTTCCCCGCAATTATACACTCCAAGTTTCCCTCAAATTGTCAAGAGCTGCCTCTTCAATGTTGGGCTTCTGCTGCTATGCTACTACCCCAAATCGTTGGTGAGGCTATTTGTTTCCAAGTTTTTGTTTCCTGTAATCACAAACTTGTATGTACTTATCCTCAATACGCTCAATGCTACATTTTTTTGTGTCTCATCCAGCCCGATCCCGCGTGATATTCTATCCAATCTGCCACATGTGAAGCAAACAAATCATTTCTATGGCAGCTTTGCCGAGCTTTGTCGTAGCAAGCCGTGATCTACATAGCTCCATATGGCTCTATGGCTCTATGGCTCTACCATCTATGGACTCTATAGTGATCTTTGATAGAGGGTACAACATGCCCATGAGCTTACTGCTCTACGGGACTCTCTGTAGCACCACATTGTCAGGGGAACCACCCGTCCGTCCGTCCGTCCGTCCGGCTCCGGCCCATCGCACCGCCCCACTTCCTTGTCCGATCCTTCGTCCGGCCTCGTCCGTCCATCCGTCCTCGCCCGACCATCCGGCCTTCGGTCCTATGCCCCAGCCTACGCCTCCATCTGGAACGTCGCCCTCCGTCCCTCCGGACTCCGCCCCCCTCCGACCCCCCGCGTCCGGTTGCTCTCACTGGCACGTGCTATGCGATCAAGCTCGAGACCACTGCCGATCGATCCGGACACGTGCTACTGGCTAGTACCTATAAAAACCTCGCCTAGCGTGGGAATCCTTATCCTTTCTTCTCTTCGGATTCTCCCGCTAGGTGCGTATTCTAGAAACCTGTATTTAGTACTGTCAATTGAGTTACTTCGGATTCTCCCGCTAGTCTCCCGCGCTCCCGCACCGAGCTGAGGTTGCCCTTACAGCAGAAGAAAGGATCTAAGGGATCAACCGGTCAAGATTGCGAAGTTCGGTGTAGACTCGGACTCGGACCGCTACGCTAGCGCTCCGGCCTCCCCCACTTCCAATCTCGACCCCTCCTCCTTGATGGACGCCCCGACGCCCGGAAACGGGTCCGCGCCACCCGAGCTCCCGGATGTTTACATCCCGGACCCGGCTGCCGACCCCGAATCCCGGCTGACAGCGGTGGAAAGCTCTCTCGCGAACATCGAAACCCTATTCCTCCGCGTTTTACACAACAACCAAAATCCACCCACGACTGCCCCCGTCCCTGCTGCTCCGGCTCCGGCGGTGGGTCCAGACTTCACCACCCTCACCCCTGCAGCAAAATCGGTTCTCCGACCGAACCCCCCAGCCGTTTTCGACGGCGACCGGACTCAAGGACGGATGTTCCTCCACTCCGTCCTCACATACCTCCGACTAGTTCCGGAAGCCTTCATGGTCCACGGACAGGTCGTCGAGGAAAAACTCGTGCGGTACGCCATGTCCTTTATGGTGCGAGACGTGGCCGGACGATGGGCCGAACGACAGTCCGCAATCGTTCCGTTCCCATTCCCGTCCTGGGCGGAATTTGAGTCCGAGTTCCGGCTCCGGTTCGTAGAGGAAAACGAGCAAGACCAAGCTCTCCTCCGGTTGGAGACCCATAGCTACTACCAGGGCTCCCGCGACGTTTACCGGTACACGGACGACTTCGAGGAACTCGCCGCCATGGCCGGGTACACGGACCCGCTCGTCCGCGTCACCAAGTATCGCGCAGGGCTCGACCCGCGGATTAACGCGGCGATCACCACGTCCGGGACCGCTCCGGCGCTGCTAGACTACGCCGGATGGCGCCTCCGCGCCTTCCGCCAGTACGACGCCCTCGCCTGTGTCCGAGCAGGAGCACCTCCGACTCGCGCCCCGGCTCCGGCCGCACGCCCTCGCACTGGGACGTTCCTCCCAGTCCCCTCCTTCACACCTGCTCCCAAAGCCGCGCCGGCGCCCGCCCTTCCACCTGGCATTCCAATGGATGTCGACCGGACCCGCGCACGCTTCGCGCCGCGCACTTGCTTCCGTTGCGGCGCGGCCGGACACCTCGCTCGAGACTGCCCGACTCCCTCGGATGTCCGGCACGCGGACATCCTGGACGAGGTCGTCCGTCAACTCGGTGACGACCTCCTCGGAGAACTCTTCGCGCGCCTCTCTACCACCGCTGGGCTTCCGGCCGAGCCGGACGCCGGAGACGCGGAGCCAGAGGGTTTTCCGGACCTGGCCGAGTGAGCGGTGCGCCCTCGGTCGCGTCCCCCAATCGTTACTCCTGCTTGTACAAAGATATACCCAATAAATCAGCAGTTGATACGAAAGGCGCACCCCCTATTTCCGCCCCGGAGGCCAAGACTGAACTTCCCCCTTCCCTTCCCCGCGTCCGCCGTCCGAGGTGGGAACGCAAACTACCCCGGCGGTACGTTATTGATTCCGTAGAGGGCCGGAACTCCCTGCACATTCCGTTGGAGATGCAATCAGTAGAGACCGCGGCTACGATGTCCGTGAAGGGTCTGGTTGACTGCGGAGCGACCGGAGACTTCATCGACTCGGAGTACGTGATCTCCCGCAACCTTCCCGTCCGGAAGCTCTCCCAGCCAATTCCGGTCCTCAACGTCGACGGCACGCCCAATGCGTCCGGAGGCATTTCCGGCGTAGTTGATATGGTCGTCAACTACAAAGGACACTCCGAACGCATCCAACTCGCGGTAACGCGGCTCGGAAAGCAGCACGTCATCCTCGGTTACTCCTGGCTTCAGAAGCACAACCCGGAGATCGACTGGGAGACCAAGGAAGTCCGGATGACCCGCTGTCCGACCAGCTGCAGCACTTGCCGGGAGGAGCTCCGCGCCGTCCGTCGCAGCGCGAAGATCTCCGCCGCGATCCTCCGGCAGCTCCGCGAAGGTCCCGTCCCGTCTATCTGCGCCATTGACTCGGAGGAGTGGTCCGGAGATGATGGGTACGATCCGGGCGACAACGGAGACGACTTCCCGGACCTCACTCCGGACCCGGACGACGACAACGGTGACGAGGACGACGAGCTCGAGGACGGCGACCGGATTCTCTACACCGCGTTCGCTCCGGCTGAAGAAATCCACGCGGGCTGCACCGTCTCTCAGAGGCTCGCGGAGGCCTACGCCCGGAACTTGGCCCCGCCCGAGACCTCGATTCCGGCCTGGGTAGAGGATTTCTCCGACGTTTTCGATAAGGAGTCGTTCGACGCGTTGCCGGAACGTCGGACGTGGGACCACACCATTGAACTTGTCCCGGATGCGAAACCGGCCAACTGCAAGGTCTACCCGATCTCCCCCCTCGAGCAGAAGGAACTCGACGCGTTCATCGAGGATGGGTTGAGCACCGGCCGGATCCGTCCATCCAAATCCCCGATGGCGTCTCCGGTCTTCTTCATCAAAAAGAAGGACGGAAGCCTCCGGTTCGTCCAGGACTATCGGGCGCTCAACGCGATGACCGTAAAGAACTGGTATCCGCTCCCGCTGATTAACGATCTCATCAACCGCCTTAAGGAGCCCGGTTCTTCACAAAACTCGACGTCCGGTGGGGCTTCAACAACGTCCGGATTCGGGGAGGCGACGAGTGGAAGGCCGCGTTCCGTACCAACCGAGGGCTCTTCGAACCCCTGGTGATGTACTTCGGCCTCACCAACTCTCCGGCCACGTTCCAGACGATGATGAACGACATCTTCCAAGACCTCATCCTGTCCGGAGATGTCATGGTATACCTCGACGACATCCTCATCGCTCACTCCGATCTCACGCGCCACCGAGAGATCGTCCGAGAAGTCCTCCGGCGGCTTCGGGCGCACAAGCTTTACCTCCGGCCGGAGAAGTGCGAATTCGAGAAGTCGTCGATCGAGTACCTCGGCGTCATCATCTCGCACAATCACGTCGAGATGGACCCGGTCAAGGTCGCTGGAGTCGCCGCCTGGCCTGCTCCGGAGAACAAGAAGGACGTGCAGCAGTTCCTTGGCTTCACGAACTTCTACCGGAGGTTCATCCGGGCGTTCTCGGACATCGCGCGGCCCCTCTTCGACCTCACAAAGAAGAGCGTCGCTTGGACCTGGACCGCTGCCGCGGCCGCTGCCTTCCAAGCCCTCAAGGACACGGTGACCGCGGAGCCCGTCTTGGTCCTACCCGACGAGTCGCGTCCGTACCGGGTCGAGGCGGACAGCTCCGACTACGCTACCGGGGCTGTCCTGTCCCAGCCAGACGCGAACGGAAAGTGGCACCCGGTTGCGTTCTACTCCAAGAGTCTGAGTGACGTCCAGCGCAACTACGAGATCCACGACAAAGAGATGCTCGCGATCATCCGAGCCCTAGAGGAGTGGCGGCACTTCCTCGAAGGTACGCAGCATCCGGTCGAGATCTGGACGGATCACAAAAACCTGGAGTACTTCCGGAAGGCACAGAACTTGAACCGGAGGCAGGCGCGGTGGTCCTTGTACCTGTCCCGGTTTGACTTCGCGCTCCACCACCAGCCCGGACGCCTCATGGGCCGTCCGGACGCGCTGTCCCGTCGCCCGGACCACGGGGTAGGCTTGGACAACACGGACGTTACCCTTCTTCGCCCAGACTTGTTCCACGTCCGCGCGCTAGAAGGCGTCGTGGTGGCCGGACCCGAAGTCCCCCTCCTTCGTGACGTCCGGGAGGCCTTCGCGGGTGAACCAGATCTTGAGGACCCCGTCGCGCTTGTCGCGCAAGAGCTCCTCAAGAACCGGAACGTCCGCCCCCCCGGTCGTCCGAGTGGCGTGTCGCAGAAGGGCTCCTCTACTACCGCGGTAAGATCGTCGTACCGCGGAATAAGGACCTCCGGCGCCGGATTATCGCCCTGCACCACGACACCCGGGTCGCCGGACACGCCGGACGCTTCAAAACCCTCGAGCTCATCTCCCGGAATTACTGGTGGCCCCAGCTGTCCCGTCACGTCGGCCAATACGTCTGAACCTGCGACCCGTGCAACCGGACGAAGGCACTCCAGAAGTTACCCCACGGAGAGCTCCACCCGACCGAGATTCCGGAAGAACGCTGGGACACCGTCTCGGTGGACTTCATCGTCGAGCTCCCGGACGCGCACGGCTTCGACGCCGTTATGGTCGTGGTCGACGTCCTGGGTAAGCGGGCCCATTTCAACGAGTGCCACACCGGCCTTGGCGCGGTCGGAGCCGCTCGGCTCTATTACCGGAACGTCTGGAGGCACCACGGAACCCCCCGGAAATATATCTCCGACCGCGGGCCGCAGTTTGTCGCGGAGTTCACCACGGAACTGTGGCGCCTCATCGGGGTAGAACCAGCGACCTCCACCGCCTACCACCCGCAGACCGACGGCCAGACTGAGCGCGTCAATCAGGAACTCGAGCAGTTCGTCCGGATCTTCACGAACTACAAACAAGACGACTGGGACGAGCTTCTCCCGGCCGCGGAGTTCGCATACAACAACCACGTCCACTCCTCGACGCAGCAAGTCCCGTTTATGACGGACACCGGCAGGCTCCCCCGGATGGGGTTTGAGCCCAACGGACTACGCTCGAACGTGGAGTCCGCGAACGAGTTCCGGGACCGGATCGCGTCCGGAGTTTCGGAAGCCAAAGCCGCGCTCGTTAAAGCCAAGGACGAGTTCAAGCTGTACTATGATCGAAGGCGCACGCCCGCCCCAGAGATCAAGGTAGGCGACCGAGTCTGGCTGGACGCCTCCGATATCCGTACGACCCGTCTGTCCGTCAAATTTGCGGACAAACGCCTCGGCCCCTTCAAAGTCGCAAAGGTCGTCGGAAAGGGGGCGTACAAACTCGAGCTCCCCCCCGGTACTCCCAGCTCCACCCGGTCTTCCCAGTGGTGAAACTCCAGCTCGCGGAACCGGATCCGTTCCCCGGACGCCCCCGGAACGACGAACCCCCGCCCGTCCTTCAGACGGACCACAACGTTCAATGGGAAGTCGAAGAGATCCTAGAAGCGAAGGTCCGTTATGGCAGCCTCTGGTACATGGTGCGGTGGAAAGGCTACGGCCCGGAACACAATAAATGGGTGAAGCACTCCGACGTCTTCGCCCAAGACGCCATTGATGCCTATTATCGCCGCTACCCTAACGCCCCGCGCCGGATAGCCTCGGCCGCTTTCGACTCGCTCTCGTTCCGGAGGCGCGACACCCATGTCCGATTCATGCGTCGGGACACCGCATTCCAAGGGGGGGGTGATGTCAGGGGAACCACCCGTCCATCCGTCCGTCCGTCCGTCCATCCGGCTCCGGCCCATCGCACCGCCCCACTTCCTTGTCCGATCCTTCGTCCGGCCTCGTCCGTCCATCCGTCCTCGCCCGACCATCCGGCCTTCGGTCCTATGCCCCAGCCTACGCCTCCGTCTGGAACGTCGCCCTCCGTCCCTCCGGACTCCGCCCCCCTCCGACCCCCCGCGTCCGGTTGCTCTCACTGGCACGTGCTATGCGATCAAGCTCGAGATCACTGCCGATCGATCCGGACACGTGCTACTGGCTAGTACCTATAAAAACCTCGCCTAGCGTGGGAATCCTTATCCTTTCTTCTCTTCGGATTCTCCCGCTAGGTGCGTATTCTAGAAACCTGTATTTAGTACTGTCAATTGAGTTACTTCGGATTCTCCCGCTAGTCTCCCGCGCTCCCGCACCGAGCTGAGGTTGCCCTTACACACATAGACATGTGGTGTTTCCCTGATGTGGACTGGAGAAGTTTGCGCAAGTTACTGATGGTGTTGATGGCGGAGCTTCAATTTCTTGGCAAATTCTGTAACCGTATGTGTTTTGGTGGCCAGGCCGGAATGAACATGCAATTTTTTGGAGAAAAAATCAATCAAATTAAATTGAGGCTATGATAAGCGACAACTCAACAACCAAAGCAACCACCAAAGTGCGGACTTCATCAGATTTGGTTCAAAAGTTGTTCAAAAGTAAGTATATGAGTATATCTGATTTTAATGACTTGCAATGCTGTTTATGTTTGATGCTGAAAGGATTCATGTTCCTGGGTTCAATTTTTTGGCCTTCAACTACGGACACCTCTCTTTGTGCGAGTGCTTGATTGCAACTGTAGCTTGCTGAAAAGCAATGTATCAGCTGACAAGTGTACGGGCAGCCTTAAGCTCGGTGTGGAGGTGCAGAGACTAGTGGGGGAATCTGAAGGAGTTTAATAGGCAGTACTAAATACAGATCAAGTAATACACACCTAGCAGGGGAATCTGAAGAGAAGAAAGGATGAGGATTCCCATGCTAGGTGAAGGTTTATAAACTAATAGGTACTAGCCAGTAGCACATGTCCAAAGGGATCAGCAATGATCTTGGGCCTGGTTGCATAACACATGCCAGTGTGAGCAACCAGAGGGAGCAGGAGGAGATGGAACGGAGGCCAGAGGGACAGAGGGTGAAGTTCTAGGCCTGATGTGCTGGAGGAGTTTCCAGGTGGAAAGCCAGATGGAGGGCCAGACAGGCCGGAACCGGATGGAGCAACGGAGGAGCAGCCAGACAAGGGGTTCCCCTGACAGCAAGCGGAAAAAATTATCCAGTACCTTGTTCGTTCTTATGGGTGGTGTTAGGGAAACCCCTCTTCCAGCTCTGCTTTCCATTCTGTCTTCTGTTCCGGATTTGGCTTCTGTTCCGTCTTCCGTGTCATCCATGCCTGGAAATTTCATCCTCTGTCCCTCCAACCTTGGTTCCATCCACTTCCATCCCTCCATCCTTTGCTCTGCCTGGAACTTCACCCTCCATCCTTCTGGCTTCTGTTCTGTCAACTTCCACTCCCTCCAGTTGCTTGCACTGGCATGTGTTATGTGACCAGGCCTGGGATCATTGCAGATCCCTTTGGACATGTGCTACTGGCTAGTACATATTATTTTATTAGCTTCACCTAGTGTGAGAATCCTTATCCTTTCTTCTCTTCAGATTCCCCCACTAGGTGCACATTATTTCCCACTCTGTACTAGTACTGTCAATTAAACTCTTTGGATTCCCCTGCTGGCTAGTTTCCATGCCCCTGTACTGAGCTTAAGGTTGCCCTCACAGCAGAAGAAAGGATCTAAGGGATCAACCGGTCAAGATTGCGAAGTTTGGTGTAGACATGAACTTGGACCATTACACCAGTGCTGCAGCCTCTTCCACTTTGAAACCTGTCCCCTCCTTCCCTGTTCCGATGGACATTCCGGGATCTGACTGCATGGCCACACAACCTGAGATCCTGGATTCAGCTTCCGACCACAGCGTCTGGCTTGCCAATGTTGAAACCTCCCTTCACAGCGTTGAGGCCCTCCTCCACCGCCTAATCCATAACACCTCTGCACCTGTGCCTGCCATTCCAGCTCTGGCAGCAGTGTTGTGGGGTCAGTGACCCAAAGTGAGTAGTCAATTTTGATAGTCATCAACTAGTCACTGACTAGTCGGCAGGTCGCGCAACTGACCTGACCTGTCAAACCTTGGCTAACTCAGCTAACATAGCTGAGTGACTACTCCCACGGCTTGACTTGACTTGATTTCTATTAAGGCTGTATCTGGTCTTGTAGACTATGCAGCCGTACCTGCTAGAGTAAACTAGCTATGAAAATGTGAGTAAAACTACTTGGGGTGGTATGTACGAGTTTATAAGGGTGCTGAGTAATTGAGAGAGGAAGATAAAAAGTAAAAGAATATGCAGATGCAAGGGGGCGCAAAGAATAAAATTTTGCTAGGACGACGCTACCCCCCGGTGCGGTGGGTGGTTGGTCAAATCCATAGAAAATGAAAATGTATCCTTTTTTTGACGAAATTTTAACTGGAGCTGGATTTTCCCTGAATAAAGGCTAAATGAGGCTCAATCAGCCTCAATTGTTCCAGAATCGATCACATCAAGATCACCGTTCTTGTCAGTTTCCTTTTCCAGCACACAACACAAGCACAATGGCAAAAATATGCCCAGTAGTGTCGATTCTGCTTAATAAACCTTGCCACCAACTTTACAAGCTTATTCCAAACCCCACTCCGCGCTCCTGAACTCTTTGCTCTAATGGACGTGGATACAACTTCGAATGAAGTTACTTTGGCTCAAGAAATCACCCTCGAGAGTTTTCCGGGGCCTCCAGGGCCAACTGTCGAGAAGGATTCCATTGATGGTGTCTTTTGGCGCATGAAAACACGTCCAGGATCCACTGGATGGGAGCGCATCAAGAGATGTGACAAATGTGATCATATCATTGCCCTCGGCGAAGGCACCTCATTACACACACTGAAAACCCACCAAAATGGGAGCCAGTGTGCTGATGACTTACGAAAGAAGGGCAGAACGACCTCTAGACAAACAGTGCTCAATTTCTCAAAGCGCGAACCTCCTGCACCAATTCTGCCAGCTGAGGCACAGTCTGTAATCAAAATCAGGGATGACTCTCCCAGCCTGTCCCTTCGCCCAGTCGCAGCTCTTCCAATTCATGACCCTATCCCTGATCCCCTTCAATTCCCATTCGCTCACCATTACATTCAGCAAGGGCTCTGCCCTGGCATCAAACTTGCGCTACCTGAAAGCGTGTTTCTGTGCTACCCATTCCAACTCCATGCCACCGAAAACATGACCTACAATATTGAATGGATCTCCTCGATAGGAGAGCTGCATGTCCGTAGCAAAAAATGTCACCATGCTGGTGCTTCCGGAGGGCCTTGTGGGGAATGTAAATTCCTCAATTCAAGCCCAGAGGTTCATTGCCTTGTCCTGCGTGCAAAGGGACCCTTGCTGACATCAACCAACCTGAAATATTACAATCATGCGTAGCTCGCAGATCTGGTTCGTGTCAAAACTGAGGAGATGAATGACGCGAAGCTTCGGGTGAGTAGTTTTGGAAATACTGTGATGTTCCGCATCCTGAGCATTTCTATCGCAGCTGTTAAGGCTACACGACCGCTACTCGTCAGCAACATCCCAATTATCTGACCATGAACTCTTTGTTTCAGCAGTCGCACTGGATGATATGAGCTCAGTTGGGCGACTTGTTTCAGTTGCCATGGAGCAAAAGCAGTCCATATCTGAGATGGTAAATCGCCTTGAGCTCTCATTGCGTGGTGCTTACCATGTGAAGAGCTATATGGTAATTTGCCTTTCATTCAAGGGCTCCGAAATCTAACACCTTATTTCAGGAAAACAATCTTGATCTTCAGCGGTTGGTTCTCGACCTTGGCGGGCCGAAGCTTTGTTATGCATTGTCCAAAGCTCTAAACCTGCCGTCTGTCCGGACCGTCCAGTCGAAGGGTGTCTTTCCAGACATTCGTTGTTCTGTCGCCTTCCCTGATTCGAAAGAAATCAAAGCAAATCTTGATTCTATTCACGAAACTCGTGTCTTCTGGAATGACGAAACTGTGTTTCCAAAGCGAGGATTTTCTAATTGATGAAATTGCTGTTGAACACAGGCCGAGGTATGACACTGATCGCGATGCAGTTGTTGGCTTTGCTCGGGAAGATGCTGCATCCTGTGAAATGTATTGTCCTACAGAAGACAGCTTGGGCGCGATGGTTGATGCCCTTCAGGAGGGAACTCTGACCCTTGCTACTGAAGCAACTTTCACAGCAATTGTGTCATTCCACCCGGAGTTCTATACACCTGTCCCCTTGATGATCTCCGGGACTTCGAAACACGGAACAGATCCAAAGCAAACAGAGTGGATTAGGATGATTGTTTGAACGTGGAAGGAGTCACCTCATGGAGAGGCATTTTATGGCCCATTGTGGTCCATTGCTTCAGATGGAGATGGTGTTCACAGGCGGGCACTGCATACAATCTGCATGAGCCAAACTCTGTCCAGAGACAGCGACCTGCACCCACTCTTGGGAGGTCTTCCTTTGATGAATTTGCAGTGCGGAAAGAATGACCTTACCGCGGATTTCGATTACAAGCACAAGTTTAAAAGTAAGCATTTTCGGGTTGGGTTCGTTGATGTTCAAAAGCTGATTTGGGTTTGTGGCAGATTTTGCGTCCCTCCTGCGATCTGTATCGGGGATTCTGGTTGCTGGATCCCACGTATCCTCAATTCTACTTCGATCCAAGCTCAAAGCTTTATCTGGAATGGACTCAACACAGCTCGATGCACTGTTCAATAACAAGGATCACATGAACGTCAAAAATGCGGTTGCATTGCATTCCGCATTGTACGAGTTCTCCATACGCACCGATCTCGAGAAATGCGAGCCGGAAGACGTTCCCATTGCTCTTCTTGGCCGTCTTTGTGGATTTCTTACGTGCCCATTTATCATACCAACAATGACCCTCTCGGAACAATTGACGTCCTTGTCCAACGCTGCTCCCATGTTCTTCATTCTGTTCTGCGCCAACCGTACCTCATTCCAACTCTATTACAATGTTCAATCAATGATCAAAAATGCTTATGGGTTCATCGCAAAGCAGAAACTCCTTAATCCCGATGGGGTTCTGCATATTGGATTGTTGGGCGAAGATCGGCTCGAGGGTTTATATGGCCATTACCGCTCAAAGGATAACTCCCGGAACATCGATATCCTACAGCTGTCTCAGAGGGCTTCGACCACTGCCAAAACCTGTCGCATCTTCGCAAAATATCCGGAATGGGACCGGGGCCATAAGCATCTTCATCTCGAAGGGGCCAAGGGAGTCGATCATACCAATCCACGGTCCTGGGTTGGGGATGTCCATGTGGCCAAAGTTAGCCTACTTACATGCCATAATGCCAGTCGCCGTGCGGCAGTAGGACTGTTCGAGGTACTTCGAGTTCCATTCGAGAATCCGGCAACGTTCTTTGGCTTGGATGGTACGGACTTGATGCGACCCCACGGCAGCTATGTTGGCTTGTGGGAGGCGGACATTGATTTCTCAGCAGGATGGGCAGATGATGTCAGTGACCATACAGTCCCACCAACCGTTGGCACACCACTTCTTGGTACTCAAGATCGGATTGAGGAACTTGAAGAGCTCCTTCCAGCACCAGGAAGCGAGGATTTGGACGGTGTGCGGAAGAAAGATTGTGCATGGCTCGCTCTCAAGGAGAATGGCAGAGCGAAATATTGCCACAAAGCTTCAGCTGTTTACTGGCTTTTGTGCACGGAAGATGGCTTGAAGTCAACTAATTGCCTTGCGTGTAAGGCCTCGCAAAAATCCGTTCATATTCGCGAAATCCAGCTGCACCAACACTCGTGCAGGAGTCCATAATTGGGGACCTGTTCCTCTTGAACCACCTCGTGGCTACTTTCATTTGTATCCAAGGACAGGTTGCCCTGGCTATCATCCGTGTGAGCGCAATTGAAAATGAGAAGAAGAATCTTCTCAGTTCAATTGCGAAATTGGAACTCACTTCAGACAAAATCATTTTGCACGGCCAAATTCTTGTACTCTCAAAACCTGAAATCCCCCCTCCACTTTGAGTTCTACCCCGGCGAAATCAGTCTGGGTCTGGAAGCCCAACTACTTCGAGTCGTTTGTGGTCAACGGATCAGCAACCAAGAAATCAAGTATCGTTGATGTACCGGCCTCAATGACACGCTGTGTGAAAGGTTCTCTCGTTCCTCACACAGCTGGTCGATGCACATGGCAGTTCGAGCATGACACGCTCACTGCATTAACATCATTCCTGTGGGACAGTGTCAAATCAAATGTGAAGCTCCTTCCAACACGGCCAAAGCCCACTTCAACATTCCTGTGCTGAGATGACAAGGGAGAATTCATCTTCATCTGTTCCGATGGCTCTGCCGCTATTCAAGCAGGACCAAAAGAAGGGTTTGAGTCTTGTCATCTCTGTCTGGCTGAGATCGATGTGAAGAAGATGCGAGACCATGTAGGCTGTCACATTGCTGCCAGCCTCAACGGTATCCAAGAAAAACTCAAGCACCCGGTGAGATTCAGTATTTTAGGCAGGGTAAGCATTTCAACTCACACAAATATTCAGATTGGGGACGAACCTTGTGGATTTTGTGGGTGATCTGGTACCTGCAACATCGACCTTGCCAAAACAAACAAATCGTTTGTTCCCGAGTCTTTGTGCCCTTTGTTTCGAAAATTCAGCCTGCAGGCCGCCGAGAAAAACACCTCATCTGGGCCTTCCACAAACCGACCACTACACTGTGTGATTTTCCACGATTCTCAGCCGAATCACAGTTGCTTACCAGTTTGTTGGAGGGAGCATGTCTGTTGGTCCTACAACTTGCCGGCTCATATTGAGCTGAAACATCCGAACACAACAGTACCCGAAGACTTCAAAGCCGCATTCACGATCACAGATGATGAATTGATTCACCTCAAGCTGAAAAAAGGGAAGGTTGCAGCGAAGAAAGGGACAAAAAGAAAGAATGATGCGGAGGAAGGAGGCTCTGCATCAACACGGGCATGTATTTCGTAGCACATTACACTCCGGCAATGTCTAATTGAAATAATTTCCTGATTCGGGGGGTGGGTGGGTCCTCAAACCTCGGAAAAAAATTCGCAAAAAATAAAATTTGGGGGATGGGTCCCCGAATTCAACCAATCTTGACAAAATGGAGCGTCATCCATTCAAAATTTTATACCTGTGCCCCCTTGTGCAGATGGGGAAAATTGTATCAATGAGATTGACAGGGAGGTTGGGCGGGTATGTTTACTATGGGGTATCAATGAGGTTCGGGGATTTGGTATATATGAGGGGGAGAGATGTATTTATTAGTTGGTAAAGTATAGTATAGAGAGAGAGAGAGAGGGAGGGAGAGAGAGAGAAAGTAAAGAGAGAATGAAAGGGACATACTAAGACTATAGGTTGGTTGTACGGAAGTGACCGGTCTTGTGAATGAATGTAACTGTGGCTTTGAGGAGCTTAGGCTCGTTGAGTAAGAAGCACATTCTGACAGCACCCAAGAGGCCAGCCGAGTATGACACTGATTGGAGTGTGATGTGGAATGGTTCCCATGTCGGGCACTGGAGGAAGGGCACACAGGTCTCAGATCGGGCACCGCATGTGGGGCATGCAGAAGAGTTGGTGAGGTGACAGTGAAGATGGTGGGCATTGAGGAGGGAGAAATCGGTACACAACTACACAACGGTGGAGATGTCTGCAAGGGGGAGGGCAGAGCTGTATGGGGTATGGGGAGTGCAGAATGAGGCAGGGAGGAGAGCTGTTGATATCCCAGAGGCCGCAGCCCTGTGTCACAACGTTCCATATGGATGACCATCCCTGAACGATCTCGTCCTCGATTGCACACCTGCATGATGTCAACAAGATGGGCAGAAGTGGTGGGGGGAGGAGGGTAGCGGCCTTGGCAGCATCATTTGCAAGCTCATTCCCCTCTGTACCAATGCGAGCTGGCATCCACAGGTTGACAATCTGTAGGTCGGGGTGAGATTGCAGCACAGTGCGGACAAGGCAGTTGTATAGAACAGCTCGATGTTGTCCAGCTCGTGGTCGGGTGGTGAGAACTGCTTTTAAGCCAGCCTGCGAGTCCGAAACCACCAGTATGTGGTGTGCGCCTAGGAGGATAGCCCACACAGTAGCTTGTAGCAGGCCCTCAATCTCGCCTTCAGCTACCTGTCCCTTACCAAGGAGGAGTAAGATTCACTCCCTTATCCTGCCCTTGACCAACCATATCGCTGCGCCCCCAGCAGAGCCCTCCATCAACGAGCCATCAGTGAACCAGGTTGAGAGGGTGAAGTCATCATTGGCGAGGTAGTGGGTGAGGACGTCAATGGCGTCGTCCTTGTTGGGTATAACAGTTGTGACAGAGAGAGGTTCTGCCCAGGGTGGTGCATAGACAGGTAAGATGTGTTCCATTCCGAGTGTAAAGTCGAAGTGAGCTGTCGATGTACAAGTCTCTGGAATGGTTGCAGTAACAGATGCTACGATGGGAGCAGTCACTAGTACTTGCCTTCCACTGGGAGGCAGAGACAGACTCTGAGCAAGCTCAGTGACTGCCCCCCCTCGCTTTCCATGGGTGCCGCTGCCAGGTAGGTCTGCGTGCTACTGCCTTAACATCTGGGGAGTGCAAATTGGACTTGTTGCAGATCCATGCACCTCGGGTTGGTATCGTGGTGGGCCACTGTACCAAGGGGATCTGTTCCATGTAGTGCAGCAGTGATGCACGGTGGCTATATCTCGGTCCATAAGCGATAGCATTCTGCAAGACTGGGACAACACTGTGTGAAGGGGGCAGAGCAAGGTATCCAGCAATATGGTTGAGTAGGGACACTTCCAAACGTAGAGTGACTGGCAAGATGGCTGTCTCCTTTTCCAGTGCTGCGAGAGAGGCTGTATGGTAGCCACCAGTAATGCATTGAGCAGTTGTCTTGTTTACATGCTTGAGTGGTTTGAGGGAGAGCGCCGGGAGGGGGAAGAAACAGCTGACACCATAATCAGCTTGAGGAAAGACCACTGTCTGCACAAGATCCCGGATCATCACAGGCACTATACCCCAAAGTGCCTGAGTAAGAGCCAGGGAGGCATTGGGAGCTCTCACTGCCGATGCTTATGACAGTATTTATCATTAAATATTATTTACATCCGGTAGGTGCACACTCAACACACTGTGATGCACTCAAATGAGTGCACATGCATGGTCAAACTGCACTGTGCATGCCCAAAATCGAACATCAATTGATTGATGTGAACACTGAAGATTGGTAGCGGCAGCAAGCGCTGGTCCCCTACTCTTCCTTAGGTTTTGGTTGAGATTCCTCAGCAACATTTTGGTGGTATTGTACAAAGAAAACTGATAGCAAAAGCGCAGGTTTTGGTCAAGATTCCATAGCAACATTTTGGCAGTGTGTTTTAAATATAGAATCAATTTAAAATTTCGGTGTGCAATGAAGATTCAATATGGGGAACTTTGGTGTTGATGAGCGAAAAGGTAGGCACAAGTACTGCTTGTACAAAGAAAACTGATAGCAAAAGCGCAGGTTTTGGTCAAGATTCCTCAGCAACATTTTTGCAGTATGTTTTAAATATAGAATCAATTTAAATTTTCGGTGTGAAATGAAAATCCGATATGAGGAACTTTGGTGTTGATGAAGGAAACCTTTGATTCTGCACACCCTGCTGGCGGCTTTTACAATGGAGTCTGACAAGGAACTTCAACAAAAAAAAGTCAAATGGAGCAAGTTCCGAATTACCTGAAATTGAATCATCATGAGCAAAGCATTCACACCTACTAATCCCGTTTATCTCCTCTTGTTAGAGGGGGAGATATGGTGTGTGTGCCCCCTCTAGTTAGAGGAGATAATCCAAATCCTCCCATGCTGCAGAATACGCTATGAAAATGCTGGAAACATGCTGCAGATCATGCTGCAGTGGACTTGTAGCACTTCAGGTATGTCTTTAAGTAAGCTACACATCACTGCCATCAGCAGCAGGGATCCCTTCCCAAAAAGGAAATTACCCAAGAAAAAAAATCAATAATTATTGTATTTCTCAACTCAAATGAGTCGCACTGACCCAAAAAGGAAATTCCTGATATAATATAGCAAAAAAAAATCGAAAATTGCTAGAAAAAATCAGTCC
Organism: Mycena galopus ATCC 62051; assembly: GCA_014925785.1. Lineage (NCBI taxonomy): Eukaryota > Fungi > Basidiomycota > Agaricomycetes > Agaricales > Mycenaceae > Mycena > Mycena galopus. The sequence goes on from WIQG01000347.1 coordinate 61,307, forward strand.
AAGCTAAGATCACAGCCTCCACCTTCTGCACCGTCCACTACCAGCACAGACATCTGATACATCAGCTCAGAGAGGTCTATATAGGGGCTACTCCCAGCTAACTTGGATAACTTTTGATAATTATGATACTGATACCATCAGTTTATCTTTCCCAAAAAGGGCAGACCATCCTTATCTTTGACTGTAAGGTATGTCTCATGGGGTTAGACACCACGACCTCTCCAATCACCCAAATCAGTTTAAATGAATATTTTATTGCTATTTATCGCCGCGTTCGGGAATGTTTTTGCATTTTGCGCCTCAACCAGACCACTGATCACAAAACAGATTGGACAGCCAGATAGAGCTTTTTTGGGTCTACAACTTTGATTTTGCTGACACATTTCCTTTTTTAGCCACTACGCTTTTCGCCCAAAAAGGAAATACTTTCGTTCTTTAAGATTATGCTCGTTCAGCGGTGCCCATCACTTTGCACATGTTATTGTCTTCCCCTTTTGGTCCGCTTCCTTCTCTTGCCTGTTGACGGTCATCAGCTCAATGTACAACCCCGATGTCGCTGCGTGGTGTCAAGACTCGGGGACAGCTGATTGCTACGGATTGTCACTATGAGCTGTGCATTTAATTTTTCATGTTCCAATATTGTTTTCTTCTCTCAGGAGGCTGCTGCGATGCTGGGTTCAATGCCTGCTCGTCCGTACTTTTATCTCCAATTAACCATTCTTTAATGATTACCTCAGCGATTCTTTGTATCTGTTTGTAGTTTTCTCCATTTAATATTTGTCCTTTCGTGTTCCTCAGGTCCCCAACCATGTTTTGTTCCTTTTGGCACTCTGGCGCTGTTCAGAAACTCCATCCAGCTGAACAGCTGAGCTGTGTGCAGTTCTTGCTTGACAGGCTTTGAAGTCTCGTGGTGTACTACGGACTGCGCCATCACAAATCGCTCTGTTTCTGAGCTGCCTAAATCAGTGTGTCTTGGCTTGCGAGCTGGCTGCCATTTTGACCATGCTAGTGCTACACTTCAAAAGAGCCACCCGCCTTGATATTCCTTTCTCCCCCCCATCATCGCTGCCGCAACTATCCCTCCCAATGTCTTCGTCGCAGCCAGCAACATTCTTCAAAGTTGATCGATCAAGCACCATCCTAGACTCTAAGCTGCAACACCTGCTCATCTCACAATTCTTTCAATCACTTGAAGCTTGGCTTCCTTCGGTTCCAGGCAACCGACACCATTCTGGTTGACAACGGATGGAGCAAACCTGCTGCAAGATCCACACAGTCAAGGCCATCAAGAGTCGAAGTCAAGCTCTCGCCACATGCAGTTCACTATCCTGGTTGTTTCCCTTTGCAAGACCGCAAGCAGGAAGCGACCCTCCCCTCATCCCCCACTCACAATTTGTCTCATGATTCTCCGCTCCGATTAACCCGCTAGCAATCTGCGCAAGAGGACCAATCCGCACGATTCCACAAAATTTTTGGAAAAAAATCCCCCGTGCGACATCCATTCCATATCTGTTGAGTCCCACTGACCCTATTTGCCCAGTGTTCTCAATCCCCAGGGTGTAAACTCTCTGCATTATTTCTGGTTTGCATGTGCATAATTTACTGAGGCCGCACTCTATCGCCTTCACGGCTCATTTGTTCCGGGTATATCTCCAGCAGCCCTGTGAATCACTCCATTCCTTCGCTGTTTTGCCACTCACCTCCATTTCTGTTCCAGGACCATTAATTCTGGCCCTCACACGACGGTGTTTTCGTTGGATATTCTGTGTTCTTTTCAGCTTTCAATGGTGAGCTATCAAATGGTGGTGGCTGCATTGATTCGGCCACCATTTTCGTGTCCTTTGAAGGCATGACCCTGCGTAATCTACTCCAACATCCGATCCGTGGCACCTCATAGGTGCATCACCGTTATCCCAATATATGTCCGAGCAACACACTGATATTTTACCGTTGTCCGCCAGTACTCTTTCATAATTTACTGTCAGGTGATTCACGAAGTATTTTGACCCCGGCCTTGCTGTGTGATATTTCTGGTCCTGCGTTTAACCTTGATACTCCAATCATGTGCATTTATACTGTCATGAAAGGATGGCAGCTACCTTGGATGTGGAAAATCAATAAGCATTTCCAGACAATTTTCAACATCCAACTCTAGAAAGCGACCGGAGCGAAGCGCAGGCGCATCTTGTAATCCATAGAACAAGTTACTGGAGCATTTCCGTTATGTGTTGGAGCGTGGAGCAAGCTTATGTGATACAATGTAATCGATGGAACAAGTTACATCATATAACGTAATTGATAACATTGCTTTGGCGGACGGAAATGCATTTCATCCCCACAGAACCCTTCTCTGTTACACAGAGTAGAGGATGTGTTGGAATGGAGTGTGGAGCAAGCTTACATGATACAATGTAATCCATAGTTTTCATCCTAGTGATTTCAAAATCAAAGTTCACAGGGTTATCAAAATGTACCCATCACTAACGCGGTTCGAGGAGTGTTACATTGTATGTATTACATTGTGTGTATACGTAATATGACGTCAGGTCAGCACTTTGGTGCATAGGATCCAGTTTCAAACTGACAGAACCCTTCTCTGTTACATAGAGTAGGGGATCTCACACTGCATGTTGTACTTGATGCACACTTGAAACAGCACAATATATGTTCCTAGTGAACATTGCACATATTGTAGGGGAACCCCCACTTTCCGCCGTTCCGCCGCCTGGCTGACCACCGGCCTCACCGGCTTATCTTTGCCAGGCCTCGGCTTAGGCATTGCCTACGCCAAAGCCTGGTTGCACTGGCATGTGTTATGTGACCAGGCCCGGGGGTATTGTCAATCACTCCAGACATGTGCTACTGGCTAGCTGTATTTACCTTATAAGCTTCACCTAGCGTGGGAATCCTTATCTTTTCTTCTCTTCAGATTTCCCTCGCTAGGTGCATAGTATTCCCACCCATGTAGTAGTACTGTCAATTAACCTTCGAATTTCCCTCGCTAGTCTCAGAGCTTCTGCCGAGCCTTGAGGTTGCCCTTACAGCAGAAGAAAGGATCCAAGGGATTAACTGGTCAAGATTGCGAAGTTTGGGGCAGACACAGACACGGACTCGGACTACGACAGTGCTCCAGCCTCTCCCACTCTGAATCTTGACCCCTCCTTCCCCGCTGCTGTTGATATCCCAATGGCCGATCTGAACACCAATCCGTCGTCCGGCAATAACACCGATGAGGACACCTACATCCACCTTGGTAATGTCGAAGGTGCACTTCTCCGCCTCACCTGCCTTGTAGAAAACTTCTCCAACGCTGTACCCCATACTACCCGGGTCCTTGGTGTTCTGCCTCTGGCTGGCAGTTCAGGATTGTTTGCCGATGTTGTAAGGGCAACCTCAGCTCGGTGTGTGAGCGCGGGAACTAGCAGGAGAATCCGAAGTAAACTCAATTCATGGTACTAAATACAGAGTTCTAGAATACGCACCTAGCGGGAGAATCCGAAGAGAAGAAAGGATGAGGATTCCCATGCTAGGCGAGGTTTTTTATAGGTACTAGCCAGTAGCACGTGTCCGAAGCGATCGGCAGTGATCCCAAGCTTGATCACATAGTACGTTCCAGTGCAAGCGGCCGGACGAAGGGGGACGAAGGGAAACAGAGTCCGGAGGGACGGAGGACAACGTTCCGGGCGAGGGTGGACGTTCAGGCGAGGCCGGACGCGGAATAGGCATTGGACGAAGGATCGGACGAGGCAGCGGGGCAGTACGATGGGCCGGAGCCGGACGGATGGATGGACGGACGGACGGACGGGGGTTCCCCTGACATCACCCCCCCCTTGGAATGCGGCGTCCCGACACATGAATCGGACATAGGCGTCGCGCTTCCGGAACGAGAGTGAGTCGAATGCGGCCGAGGCGATCCGGCACGGGGCATTGGGGTAGCGGCGACAATAGGCGTCGATGACGTCTTTGGCGAAGACGTCGGAGTGCTTTACCCATTTATTGTGTTCCGGGCCATAGCCTTTCCACCGCACCATGTACCAGAGGCTGCCATAATGGACCTTCGCTTCCAGGATCTCCTCGACCTCCCATTGAACATCGTGGTTCGTCTGAAGGACGGGCGGGGGTTCGTCGTTCCGGGGGTGTCCGGGAAACGGATCCGGTTCCGCGAGCTGGAGTTTCACCACCGGGAAGACAGGGTGGAGCTGGGAGTGCCGCGGGGGAAGCTCGAGTTTGTACGCACCCTTTCCGATGACCTTCACGACTTTGCAGGGGCCAAGGTGTTTGTCCGCGAATTTGACGGACGGACGGGTCGTCCGGATGTCGGAGGCGTCCAGCCAGACTCGGTTGCCTACTTTGATCTCTGGGGCGGGCGTGCGTCAGCGATCATAGTACAGCTTGAACTCGTCTTTGGCTTTGACGAGTGTGGCTTTGGCTTCCGAAACTCCGGACGCGATCCGGTCTCAGAACTCATTTGCGGATTCCACGCTCGAGCGCAATCCGTTGGGCTCGAACCCCATCCGGGGGAGCCTTCCGGTGTCCGTCATGAACGGAACTTGCTGCGTCGAAGAGTGGACGTTGTTGTACGCGAACTCCGCGGCAGGAAGGAGCTCATCCCAGTCGTCCTGTTTGTAGTTTGTGAAGATCCGGACGAACTGCTCGAGCTCCTGATTGACGCGCTCAGTCTGGCCGTCGGTTTGTGGGTGGTAGGCGGTGGAGGTCGCTGGCTCTATCCCGATGAGGCGCCACAGTTCCGTGGTGAATTCTGCAACGAACTGCGGTCTGCGGTCGGAGATGTTGTTATGTCACGTGTCCACAGCTCGCACGATAACCAACTGAGCCAAAAGGCCACTATGACAGGTTAATCCTGTCATAGGCTGCGGACTATATATACATGATTATATGCACTTTTTACATGCATATAACAGATGTACTTCCGGGGGGTTCCGTGGTGCCTCCAGACGTTCCGGTAATAGAGCCAAGCGGCTCCGACCGCGCCAAGGCCAGTGTGGCACTCGTTGAAGTGAGCCCGCTTACCCAGGACATCGACCACAACCATGACCGCGTCGAACCCGTGCGCGTCCGGGAGCTCGACAATGAAGTCCACTGAGATGGTGTCCCAGCGTTCTTCCGGAATCTCGGTCGGGTGGAGCTATCCGTGGGGTAGCTTCTGAAGCGCCTTTGTCCGGTTGCATGGGTCGCAGGTCCGGACATATTGGCCGACGTGACGGGACAGCTGGGGCCACCAGTAATTCCGGGCGATGAGCTCGAGGGTTTTGAAGCGTCCGGCGTGTCCGGCGACCCGAGTGTCGTGGTGTAGGGCGATGATCCGGCGTCGGAGGTCTTTATTCCGCGGTACGACGATCTTACCGCGGTAGTGAAGGAGCCCTTCTGCGATGTGCCACTCGGACGACCGGGGGGAACAAACATTCCGGTTCTTGAGGAGTTCCCGTGCGACAAGCGCGACGGGGTCCTCAAGGTCCGGTTCACCCGCGAAAGCCTCCCAGACATCACGAAGGAGGGGAACCTCGGGCCCGGTAACCACGATGCCCTCCAGTGCACGGACATGGAAGTGGAACAAGTCTGGACGGAGAAGGGTGACGTCTGTGTTGTCCGAGCCTACTCCGTGGTCCGGGTGACAGGACAGCGCGTCCGGACGACCCATGAGGCGGCCGGGCTGGTGGTGAAGCGCGAAGTCAAACCGGGACAGGTACAGGGACCACCGCGCCTGTCTCCGGTTCAAGTTCTGCACCTTCCGGAAATACTCCAGGTTTTTGTGGTCCGTCCAGATCTCGACCGGATGTTGCGTACCTTCGAGGAAATGTCGCCACTCCTCTAGGGCTCGGATGATCGCAAGCATTTCCTTGTCGTGGATCTCGTAGTTGCGCTGGACGTCACTCAGACTCTTGGAGTAGAACCGACCGGATGCCACTTTCCGTTCACGTCTGGCTGAGACAGGACGGCCCCGGTGGCGTAGTCGGAGCTGTCAGCCTCGACCCGGTACGGACGTGACTCGTCGGGCAGGACCAAGACGGGCTCTGCGGTCACCACATCCTTGAGAGCTTGGAAGGTGGCGGCCGCGGCAGCGGTCCAGGTACACGCGACGCTCTTCTTGGTGAGGTTGAAGAGGGGCCGCGCGACGTCCGAGAATGCCCGGATGAACCTCCAGTAGAAGTTCGTGAAGCCAAGGAACTGCTGCACGTCCTTCTTGTTCTCCGGAGCAGGCCAGGCGGCGACTCCAGCGACCTTGACCGGGTCCATCTCGACATGGTTGTGCGAGATGATGACACCGAGGTACTCGATTAACAACTTCTCGAACTCGCACTTCTCCGGCCGGAGGTAAAGCTTGTGTGCCCGGAGCCGTCGGAGAACTTCCCGGACGATCTCCCGGTGGCACGCGAGGTCAGAGTGAGCGATGAGGATGTCATCGAGATATACCATGACGTCTCCAGACAGGATGAGGTCCTGGAAGATGTCGTTCCTCATTGTCTGGAATGTGGCCGGAGAGTTGGTAAGGCCAAAGTACATCACCAGCGGCTCGAAGAGCCCTCGGTTGGTACGGAAAGCGGCCTTCCACTTGTCGCCTCCCCGGATCCGGACGTTGTTGAAACCCCAGCGGACATCGAGTTTCGTGAAGAACCGAGCTCCCTTCAGGCGGTTAATGAGGTCGTTAATCAACGGGAGCGGGTACCGGTTCTTTATGGTCATCGCGTTGAGTGCCCGATAGTCCTGGACGAACCAGAGGCTTCTGTCCTTCTTTTTGATGAAGAAGACCGGAGACGCCATCGGGGACTTGGACGGGCGGATCCGTCCGGTGCTCAACCTATCCTCGATGAACGCGTTGAGTTCCTTCTGCTCGAGGGGGGAGATCGGGTAGACCTTGCAGTTGGCCGGTTTCGCGTCCGGGACGAGTTCGATGGCATGGTCCCATGTCCGGTGTTCCGGCAGTGCGTCGAACAATTCCTTGTCAAAAATGTCGGAGAAATCCTCGACCCAGGCCGGAACCAAAGTCCCAGGCGGGGCCGAGTTCCGAGCAAAGGCCTCCGCGAGCTGTTGAGAGACGGTGCTACCCGCGCGGATTTCTTCGGCCGGAGTGAACACGGTGTAGAGGATCCGGTCGCCTTCCTCGAGCTCGTTGTCGTCGTCATCGTTGTCGTCGTCCGGGTCCGGAGTGAGGTCCGGAAAGTCATCTCCGTCGTCGTCCGGATCGTACCCGTCGTCTCCGCACCACTCCTCCGAGTCGATGGCACAGATAGACCTTCGCGGAGCTGCCGGAGGATCACAGCGGAGATCTTCGCGTTGCGACGGACCGCGCGGAGTTCGTCCCAGCAAGTGCCGCAGCTGGTCGGGCAGCGGGTCATCCGGACTTCCTTGGTGTCCCAGTTGATCTCCGGGTTGTGCTTCTGGAGCCAGGAGTAGCCGAGGATGACGTGCTGCTTTCCGAGCCGCGTTACTGCGAGTTGGATGTGTTCGGAGTGTCCCTTGTAGTTGATGACCATATCAACCACGCCGGAAATGCCTCCGGACGCATTGGGCGTACAGTCGACATTGAGGACCGGAATGGGCTGAGAGAGCTTCCGGACGGGAAGGTTACGGGAGATCACGTACTCCGAGTCGATGAAGTCTCCGGTCGCTCCGGAGTCGACCAGACCCTTCACAGACATCGTAGCCGCGGTCTCTACCGATTGCATCTCCAACGGAATGTGTAGGGAGTTCCGGCCCTCAACGGAGTCAATAACGTACCGCTGGGGTAGTTTGTGCTCCCACCTAGGGCGGCGGACGCGGGGAATGGAAGGAGATTTTGCCTCCGGGGCGGGAATAGGGGGCTCCGGCTCGGGGGCGGGAGCCGGAACGGGGGATGCATCTTGCGTTTCAACTGCTGATTTATTGGGTATATTTTGTATAAGCAGGAGTAACGATTGGGGGACGCGACCGAGGGCGCACCGCTCACTCGGCCGTGTCCGGAAAACCCTCCGGCTCTGTGTCTCCAGTTCCCGACTCGGTCGGGAGTTCAGCGGCGGTGGAGAGGCGCGCGAAGAGCTCTCCGAGGAGGTCGTCACCGAGTTGACAGACGACCTCGTCTAGGACATCCGCGTGTCGGACATCCGAGGGAGTCGGGCAGTTTCGGGCGAGGTGTCCGGCCGCACCGCAACGGAAGCAAGCGCGGGGCGTGAAGCGCGCGCGGGTCCGGTCGACATCTATTGGAATGCCGGGCGGAAGGGTGGGCGCTGGCGCGGTTTTGGGAGCGGGCGTGAAGGAGGGGACTGGGAGGAACGTCCCAGTGTGGGGGCGTGCGGCTGGAGCCGGGGCACGAGTCGGGGGTACTCCCGCTCGGACGTGGGCAAGGGCGTTGTATTGGCGGAAGGCGCGGAGACGCCATCCGGCGTAGTCCAACAGTGTTGGAGCAGTTCCGGACGTGGTGATCGCCGTGTTAATCCGCAGGCCGAGCCCGGCATGGTACTTGGTGACGCGGATGAGCGGGTCCGTGTATCCGGCCGTGGCTGCGAGTTCTTCGAAGTCGTCCGTGTACCGGTAGACATCGCGGGAGCCTTGGTAGTAGCCGTGGGTCTCCAGTCGGAGGAGAGCTTGGTCTTGCTCATTTTCTTCGACGAACCGGAGCCGGAACTCGGACTTGAATTCCGCCCAGGACAGGAACGGGAACGGAACGATTGCGGACTGTCATTCGGCCCATCGCCCGGCCGCATCTCGCGCCATAAAGGACATGGCATACCGCACGAGTTTTTCCTCGACAACCTGTCCGTGGACCATAAAGGCTTCCGGAACCAGTCAGAGGTATGTGAGGACGGAGTGGAGGAACATCTGTCCTTGTGTCCGGTCGCTGTCGAAAACGGCCGGGGGGTTCGGTCGGAGAACCGATTTCGCTGCAGGGGTGAGAGAGGTGAAGTCTGGACCCACTGCCGGAGCCGGAGCGGCAGGGACGGGGGCAGCTGCGGGTGGATTTTGGCTGTTGTGTAAAACGCGGAGGAGTAAGGTTTCAATATTCGCGAGAGAGTCTTCAACCGCGGTCAGCTGGGTTGCAGGGTCAGAAACCGGGTCCGGGATGTAAACATCCGGGAGCTCGGGTTGCGCGGACCCGTCTCCGGGCGTCGGGGCGTCCATCAAGGAGGAGGGGTCGAGATTGGAAGTGGGGGAGGCCGGAGCGCTAGCGTAGTGGTCCGAGTCCGAGTCTACACCGAACTTCGCAATCTTGACCAGTTGATCCCTTAGATCCTTTCTTCTGCTGTAAGGGCAACCTCAGCTCAGCGCGTGAGCACGGGAACTAGCGGGAGAATCCGAAGTAAACTCAATTCATGGTACTAAATACAGAGTTCTAGAATACGCACCTAGCGGAAGAATCCAAAGAGAAGAAAGGATGAGGATTCCCACGCTAGGCGAGGTTTTTTATAGGTACTAGCCAGTAGCACGTGTCCGAAGCGATCGGCAGTGATCCCGAGCTTGATCACATAGTACGTTCCAGTGCGAGCGGCCGGACAAAGGGGGACGAAGGGAAACGGAGTCTAGAGGGATGGAGGACGACGTTCCGGGCGAGGCCGGACGCGCGGAATAGGCGTTGGACGAAGGATCGGACGAGGCAGCGGGGCAGTACGATGGGCCGGAGCCGGACGGACGGACGGGGGTTCCCCTGACAGATGTACACCCAGCCGCAAAATCGGTGTTAAAACCGAACCCCCATTCATGTTTGACAGCAATCAATCCCTCGGCCAATCCTTCCTCCACACCGTCCAAACATATGCCCGGCTTATCCCAGAGGCCTTCGTCGAGAGCGGCCATACCTCCAAGGAGAAAGCCGTGCACTTTGCTATGTCCTTTATGGTGAAGGGCTCCACTCAGAAATGGGCCGAGCAACAGTTGGGGAAGGTCCCCTTCCCTTTCCCGACTTGGGCTGGCTTTGTCACAGAATTCCGGCTCCAGTTCATCGAGGAAAACGAGCAGGACCACGCTCTCCTAAAGTTGGAATCAGCAGGCTACCACATGGGCTCGCGTGATGTCTGGGCCTACACCAACGACTTCAAAGACCTGTTCGAGATCACTGGCATCACCGACTCCCTGGTCAAGGTCACGAAATACCGGTTCGGCCTTGACCCAGCCATCAACGTCGCCATTACCACCTCGGCAAACCCCTCGTCGCTCAACGACTACCTCGAATGGCACCATTCCGCCTTCCAGCAGTACGAGAACCTCAACCAAGGGCGGTTGATCATCAGCTGAGGCCATTTCCCTATGCTGCTTCCGCTGGTGACTCGCCCCAATGGCGGCCTCCTTCCCACCGTTCCCCTGGTGTCTAGGCCTGCCCCGGCCCCGACACCTAGGGCCGCTGCCCCACCGCTTCCGCTGGCCGTCCCTATCGACATTGACTGAGCCTGCGCGTGCGGCCCTCCCTGCACCTGTTTCCGGTGCAGTGCCCTGAGACACCTTGCCCGGGATTGTCTTACCCTGGCCAACGTCCGCTCGGCCAACATGCTTGATGAGGTTGTCTGTCAACTTGGAAGCGACCTCCTTGGCGAACTCATCGCCCGGCTTGCAACCGCCACCTCGCTCTTTGACGAGTCGGTGGACAACAGTATGCCAGAAGGTTCTCCCAACCTGGCTGAGTGAGCAGTGCGCCCTCAGTTGCGTCCCCTAATCGTTTCGCCTGTCTGTATGAAGATAATGTCAATACATTTGATTCTGAGGCTGAGATGATAGACACACCCATTTCCCCGGTCGCTGGATGGCCTACTCCTGTGCCGGACGATCTGCCGCAAGTCGTCAGATTCACCGGTGTAGTGCCTATGCCGACGGCCGAGCTGGTTGGCATTCCTGCTTAGGGTTCCCCAGGGGTAAAGGTAGAGGTACGGAGGGGGCGACCTCTACCTCTACCTCCAAAACCTCCGAGCTCTCGGAGGTATACCCCTACTTACCTCCTGTACCTCGGAGGTATACCTCCGCTACCTCTTTTTGGACCTCCAAAGGTTTGACCCGGAGGTTTGTACCACTTGGCTGCGAGAGACGGCTAGGAAGAATATGTACAATGTCTACCGTATATAATCAACAAATAGAACTATGTATTTCCACCTTGCTTTCCCTTTCCCTTCCCTTTTCCCATGTTCTCATGAACCAACACTTGGAATTCCTTGTCCCCCACCAAATATGATTCATTGTAGCGGCAGCTGAAGGCTATAAGGCAAATAAAGAATTCCATCAACAATCTCATGAAATTGGTGATCGTATTATGGACCAAAGAATCTGTGTAGAAGTTATATAAATAGCTGCAGTATCGATGACATGCTGGATGGTAAAGTAGGACACTTTATCCGGGAATTTTTTGATGGAGTGCGTCATGGATTTATCAAAAGGAGTCCAACAAAATATTGTCTGCAGCAAGAATAGAACTGGTGACCTCACGAAGAACCCTGTTCGGTTGGAACAGGACTAACTGCACCACTGCGGAATTGAAAACAATTAAATTTGAAGAATTGCATCCCAGACCTCCCTGTACCTCTGTACCTCCCAGGTAAGGTCAAAGGTTTCAGAGGTTTCACAATGGCCCAACCTCTACCCCTACCTCCATGTACCTTTCCTTGTACCTCCAGAGGTTTACCTCTACCCCTGGGGATCCTTATTCCCGCTACCCCGCCTGTGCCTAAGCTGGCTGCCAAATGAACAGACATCCACCGGCTGACTTGGGAACACCGATTGCCTAAGCAGTATGTTATCAATTCCGTTGAAGGCCGGAACTCACTCCATATCCCGCTGGAGATGCAGTCAGTTGAGAGCACAGCCAAGATGACCATAAAGGCCCTGGTGGACTGCAGGGCTACCAGTGACTTCATTGACTCGGAGTACGTTATCTCCTGGAATCTCCTGATTCACCAGCTTACCCAGCCTATCCCAGTGTTCAACCTTGACGGTACGCTAAACGAGTCTGGCAGCATTTCCGGCATAGTAGACATGGTCATTGACTACAAGGGCCACTCTGAGCGGATACAGCTCACAGTAACCTGGCTCGGTAAACAGCATGTCCTCCTCGGTTTCTCTTGGCTCCACAAGCACAATCCAGAGATCAACTGGGAAACCAAGGAAGTCCGGATGACCCGATGCCTGACGACCTGTAGCACCTGCAGCGACGAGTTGTGCGCCGTCCACCAGAGTGCCAAGATTTTCACCCGAATCCTCTGGCAGCTCCGAGAAGGTCCAGACCAGTCTATCTGTGCCATCAACACAGGAATGGCACGGAGACACAATGGGTACGACCTGGAAGACAATGATGACAACTTCCCGGACCTTACCCCGGACCCGGACGACGATGAGGACAATGGCGAACTCAAGGATGGCAACTGCATCCTGTACACAGTGTTCACCCCAGCCGAAGAAATCCGTGCCAGGAGTACCGTCTCCCAACTGCTTGTGGAGGCCTTCGCCCAGAACTCGGCCCCCATGACGCACACTATTCCGCCATGGGCCGAGGACTTTGCCGACATCTTCAACAAAGAATCCTTCGACTCTTAGACTGGGACTCTAATGTCAAAATTTGTGTTCAAGACACCTCAGGAGTACTGAAGGAGTCAGTTGGGTTGGCCAGGGATGTGCCCTTCCAATTTGGCAAAATCATGGTTCTCCTGCCGGTACACATTATTCATGGATTAGATCATCAAATGCTCCTCGGAAGACCGTTTGGGTGCAAGCACGAGTCTAACTCGAAAGCTTGATAGCTCAAGGCTGAGAAAGACCATAAGGATTCAACTCGGGATAATGGAACTTCACATCGGACACCTTCACGGTCGAAAGAAAGTGTTTGTGACTGGTAAAGGTACCAAGCATGGACACATGCAAAATAACAAATGAGTGTATTGCAGGCAGTAAGCGTGTAAAGACAGTGGTAAAGAGTGTGTAGGAGTTTGACAACTAAGGGTATATGGGTCGAGACCAGGTTGAGCAGACTCGGGCACTAGCCTACTGATGGATGTTGTTGTTGGAGAGAATAGTAAGACTGCGATCGGTGACCTGCCTCAAGAGAGCGATATGATCGGAACAAAGGGCTTCATACAAGCAGAGCTCGAACGAAATACTGTGAAGGCAGACATCCTTGTTGATACGAGTATGACACTCCATCCGAAGGATAGTATCATTCTTGTAAAAGGTTGTAGCACCGGCCTTGATGGCTACGATAGCAGCAGCCACCGACTCAGTGGTAGAGCGGGCCTCCTCGAAATCTGACAGAACGTGAAACTTGTCAGCCGAGGATCACAAAGGAAATGAACTTGGAACGCACCCTCAACGGAGGGATGAGTATTGAAGGTATGACGGGCGGACCCATAACAATGCTTGAACGGAGCTTCATTCTTGTCGTCTCTGAGAGCAGCCTAAGAATGAGGCTTAAGTTGAGGAAACATCTGAAAAACTCTAAAAACTCACCACAGAAGCACGGCGCCTCAGCGAGGAGCCGGAGAAAGAATCACAATCACCACCAAGGGTGGCGAGCTCAACGCAGTGTCTTGAACACCCCTAGCTGTAGCATATTGCCTTCACTGCTGGTTGTGCCAGGTAGTGGGTTAGGGTTCCCAGAGATATTTTGGCTGTTTGTTTGGTGGTCAGAAGTTAGGTTTGTATTGCCATCATATTTCAAATGTAGTGGGGCCATTTAGTATAGTGGCTAGGAACCTTGACTTAATTGGTTATTTAATGCTTTTCTGAAGATACAGGGTTCTATTCTGGCTGTAATCATTCTCTTTTGCTGCTCAGCATAATCTTGGTAACAAGCCAATTCTTCTGGCTGTAGCCACGGCCTGGCTGCATGCAGTCAATTTGCCATCCTTACTCCCGGATACAGCCATGGCAGTTAGGCAATATCCTACAGCTAGGGCTTCCTTCTCAGCATGTTAAATGTGTCCAGTCAACCTACAATGCCCAGCATTGTATGGAATTTCTTGAAAAGAGGTTCCAGAAGTGGTTTAGTCAAAATATCAGCCATATTTTCAGAGGTGTGGACGTAAGTGTGGTCGCAGGAGAAGTGGTATTGGACGTCAATGTGCTTGGCGTGGGAGTGGAAAGATGGATCAGCCGTAAGTACCAGGGTGCCCTGATTATCACAATGGAGAACAATTGCAACTTTCTGAGTATACCCGACTGCATGTAACAGCATGCGCAACCACACGGCCTCCTTGGTGGCATGGCAGCATGCCATGTACTCAGCTTCAGTGCTGGAAGTTGCAACTGTGGACTGCCGTTTTGAGCTCCAAGAGATTACTCCACCTCCAAGGGTCATACAATACCCAGATGTAGACTTCCGTTTGTCAAGATCACCAGGAGGTGCATAATTTGAGTCAGTGTATCTGGAAAGGCAGATGGGGGAACATCCTCCGAGGACTAGGCAGTAGGATTTCGTTACGATGAGATAGCGCAGTATACGCTTGGCAGCTAGCCAGTGAAGTTCACCAGGGTTCTGGCAGAATTGACTTACAACTCCAATGGGGTGAGCTATGTCCACGCGAGTTGCAACATTCGCGTACATCAGAGATCCGACGAGCTCTCGGTAAGGTACATGGACCGTTCGGGCTTTTGCGGAAGGAGTAGATGGCGACATGGAATGAGCTAGGAGTTCTCCATGAACCATGGGGGTACGGACTGGGTGGGCATTTTCGAGTCCAAAATGTGTTGCCATCTTCTCAATGTCAGCTTGTTGGTCGAGAGAAATTGTCCGGGCGACGCAGTCGCAGGTAACGCGAATTCCCAGGATCCATTTGACAGGCCCGAGATCTGACATCTCAAAGTGTCTCTTTAGCTCCTTCTTGAATAACACCATCTCGCCATTGCAGCTAGACGCCACACAGAGATTGTCAACATGGACGGCCACCAGCGATGAAGAACTGTTTTGGCGTCTCGAGTAGACACTGTGCTCGACATAAATGTGTTTGAATCCTATGGAAATCATCACAGCATTTAAGCACTTGTTCCATGAGTGGCTGCCTTGTTTCACGCCATACATCCCCCTCTTCAGTTTCCACACCCAGTTCTCCTTCCCTGGGACCTCAAACCCCTTGAACTGCTCCTGCCAAATTTCCTCCTCAAGCAAGCCATTGTGGAAAGCTGTTTTGATGTTGACGTGGTCGATTACATAATCGAGTGTGGCGCCAGCATGTAGAACCATCCTGAAGGATTCGAAACGAGAAGTAGGTGTGTACATCTCATGATAGTTGCCCAGCAACTTGAGCGTAGCCCATGGAGACTAACCTTGCCTTGAACTTCAGGATATTGCCATCACTCCCATGTTTGATATTGAAGACAGGTCTGGAACGGATGATTTTTTGCCCTAGGAGGACCAACTCACATGGCACGAGCTCATATACACCGTGGAGTTTAATGGAGTCAAGTTCAGCTTGGTATGCTTTGCGCCATTCTGCCGCAAATGGTGAGTTTTGAGCTTGTTTCCAAGTCTTGGGCTCGTCGTCTGATGCTGCTGCACTCAATGCCCAATATTCATACTCATCATCATTGGCCAGTATGGCTTGCTCCTCCTCAGGCTCCTCCTCAGGCTCCTCTTCGACGGCTTCGACAGTAGCTCGCTGTGTCTTTGCCTCGGTGCACCGTTGTTTTGCGCACGCCTCTGCAGCTCAAGCTTCAGACACAGCTGCTTCCTTCCGAACATCTGGAAAGGCATCATCCGACCCTAGCAGTCTTTCAGGCTCTGGCTCATACAGATCCAGGCCCGGGAGCTCCACTGTGCTTGGTAATGAGGTGGGGACATAGAGATTGCCAGTGCCTGGTTCCTGTGCGGCAGTTTTCTTCCCCGTTTGGGCAGCTGTCAGCAGGTGTTCCACCTCGTCCTGCAACTTAATGAATTCTACATTGTGTATGACATGGATGCGTCCCGTCTTAACAGCGGTATGTGTCCGTTAATGATGGTGAGTAACCCACCATAACACACTCAACAGATCTATTGAAGACCTTGTAATTTTTGTTCTTTGGGAGTTTCAGGACAAACACATGACAGCCGATTTCGCACATATGTGATAGGTCGGGCTTCTCGTCTGGGGGCATCTGCTCGGGATTCCGAAAGGCACTAGTGAGGGTGCAGTTTTTGATGTACATCTCCGTGATCATCATCTCACCCCACATGTTTCGAGGGAGTTTTGCTGAGGAGAGTGCAGCCAGGGCACGGTTCATGAGGGTGTGATGTGTACGCTCAATAAGACTGATCTGTGCTGATGAGTAGGGCGCAGAAGTCTCCTTCTTAGTTCCATGTTCTCGTAGGTATTGAACAAAGCCCTTTGCATCGAATTCTGACCGGATATCAACACGGAGGATTCCTATCTTTTTGCCAGACTCGGCTTTGACAATTGCTTGCCATTCTCTGAATTCCTGGGCAGCATTGGATTTCTGTTTAAGGAGAATGGTCCATTGTTTGTGTGTGTAGTTGTCAATTAGCTGCAGTGTGTACACACATCCTCCTTTGGCAACCACCGCTTGCGGTCCTGCAAGATCACCAAACACTTTCTGTAGCTTTATCGTGGAGCGCGGGCCCTGATGCCTCTTGGGAACCAGTTTCTTTTTCTGTTTCCCAAGAACACAGTCAGCACATTTTGGAGGAATGTGGGACAGGTCCGTGTCCGTGCCGGTAACTGCAGGTCTGCGGACCATGTCAAGTACTGTCCCGACGTTGACATGTCCTAGACGATGGTGCCAGGTCCTGAGGGTAGCACGGGCTTTGATAGCATTTGCGATGGCAGTATGAGCCAAAGAGTAGATTGACGCATGAGAGGCCAATTCAGCAGGATCAGATATGGTGGTGAAAGCAACATCATTGCAGTTCAGGGTGTATAAGCTGGTTCCTGAGCGAGTTCCAGTTGCGACAACTTTACGGCGAGATGCTTTATCACACAGCCTCTGCTGCTGAATGTTGTGTCATGCCTGTCATCACAGAGCCTGCCAACAGAGACAAGGGTAATTGCTGCCTCTGGGCTGAACAGTACATCCTTCAGAATGAAGTGATGTCCCTTCCCAACTCGCACCCTCACTTCACCCACTCCAACAGCCCTGATGGATGTGCTGCTGACTCTGGACACTTTCCGATTGCATTGGGTAATTTTGGTAAAGTGCGCAAGGATGGAACAAATTGAGCTTGTCGCCCCCGTGTCCAAGTAGAGGTTGGGTTTGTCTGCGCATGCTACGTTGGTTGCATCAGACCAATTCACGGAGGTGATTTCCCCGTGGGGTGAGTTAGAGTCTGCAAAGAAGGATCTATATCCGCTGACATCACTCTTGTTCGTGTCACTCGCGAAGGCAGCTTGATCGTCCAACTTGTCGGAGCTGTCAGCAGCGACTCAGGCTTTTTCCTTCTTCGCATCTCCTCCTTTCTTCCCCTTTTTCTTCAGTGGGTTTATGTGTCTGCCAGGGCCAAAGCAGTGGTCCCAATCATGGCACTACTTTGCATAGCCTTTGTATTGCGGGTTTGCACACGGTCCCTGCCCATTTGGGTGAGACTTTGCCGATAAACCCTTCACCTGGTACTGCTTTGTGAACGCAGCGAAAGATGCTTCATTCTTGGCAGTCTCAGCATTCTCTACATCAATCTGCACTTGTTCGTGTTTGATTCGCGCACTAACAGCAGCCAAAGATAGTGTCCCCACACTGAGGAGTGTATCTAGAGCAGAATGGGCTGAGGCAAACTCTGCCCCCGTCATTGCATTTAGGTATATAATGCATCTCCATTCATCCTTGGTGGGTGGTTTGATAGCGAAGAAGGAATTGACAAGAGTGTCCAACTTGTCAGTTGTCTGAGTACCGAAGGGAAAGTGCTTGCTGAAGGATACTGAGTTGCCACAAAGCTCCTGTTGGCTGATGGACTTTCTTGAGTGTGTCCCAGGCACATTTCTCGATGACTTCATCCTTGATTAGGCGTAAATCTGTGGTTCTGATGTGCAAGCAGATGCACGATAGAACAACCAGGTTTTCATCCAGCCAATCTTTGTATTGCGGATTGTTTACCAGGACTGGCGATGTTGACAAATCATTGATCTGCTTTGGTGGGGTGGTAGTGCCACGGCCAATGATGTATCCCCACAAGTTGGAGAGGACGAGAGCTGACTTGCAGTGTGCCTCCCACATCAGATATGAATCTGGTGATCCCTCCGTCTCGTACGTGAGAGTATCAAAGGATTGAAACTTGGTGCCTGACATTCTGGCAGGCAGTTTGACTGGTTGTGCATGGATATAGCTGTTCAGGGCTCTATAACCTGTGAACACCGGAGATCTGTACAACTAATGTGAGTACAGACTCTCACGTAGTTCGTAGCAAGAACCAGTGAATTAATATTACCTGTACGACTAATGTGAGTACAGACTAGCAGAATATTAATTACAGAATGCACTGGAGAATAGAATAAGGCATACCTCTCATGTAGTTTGTAGCAAGAACCAGTGAGAGAAAACAAAGAAAAGATGTGATCACATAAAGTGACCGCGGACACGTGCTGGACACGTAGCACGATGAACCCGAACTCTAACATAGTTTTCACCTACAAGTTGCAGTAGTAGTGGTATATTTGTTGAGTACAAATAGTAGGGGTATATAAGGAGTGCAAAATGTACTAGGAATAATAATACACGCCCAGGTCTAAACACTTGTGTCCTCACTCTTTTTCTCTCTCACTCACTCACACTCTCTCTGGATTTAACGGAACAATCTATGGGACTCTATGGAATGGATTAACAGATTAACAGAAGGATAATGGGACAGAATAGTTTTGGTTTTGGTTTCATTGGGACTGGTCGGACCTGGTTGGATCTCGATCCCAGCACCCTGCGCAACTTATGGAGTGTCACCCTAACATGGAAAGACCCTGTGAAGGATCGTACTGGTTGTTGCTAGCAATGCCAGTGACTGTCCTGCTTTGATTTTGGTTGGATGGGATGGTTGGTTTAGTGTTGGGATTTGGATTTGGTTGCAGTTGGATAAAACGGTTGTGGAAGAAGTTAGAGGTTGGATTCAACAGCGAGGAAGGAAAGAAAGCCAATTGAAGGATATTTTGATCGGGATTTTCATACTTGGCAGCGCACTGGTTGCACTGTCTCACATATATCATCAAACATGCTATTTATTGGTGGCCATGCCACACAGGTCTTATTCAACATCATTCGACTGGATTGCAGCATACATATACTTTGTGTGGAGCCCCAAACTCATGCACATTGGATTGGTTGTGTTTGTCGTTGGTGGATGGACTTCTGCTTTCACGCATGCACACCGATGAATGATGTGCTCCAAACTAAACCCAAACAATCCAATTATCACCCAAATATAACTCAAGTCTTCCCAATATAAGCAGTGGTGCCCACAGAAATAAGACAAGAATCAGAAATAGGCCGATCAGAGGAAGCAAGAGCTGATATCCAGACAAGGGGTAGTCCCTTGTACAGGGCCTAACAATAGGTTGAAGGGAAGGTATAAATTCCCACAGAAAGATGAACCTTCACCACAAGATATCACCAGGAATTGGCCTGAGAGATAATTGAGCAATGGAAATGAGATATTTAAGAGCTTTGCAACTATGAGACAAGCAAGTGTTGTGTGTGTGGTGGTGGTTGTGTCCGGAGACATGCAAGAGACCTCGAAGAGGCAAACGATAGACTATTTCCACGAGTAAGGTTTACCAGGGGTAAGGGTATACCTCTGGAGGTACAGTGAGAGGTATAGGAAAGGTAGAGGTAAGGGTTGCCACATTCATACCTTTGAAGAAACCTTTCCCAACCTCCAAAGGTTCAAAGGTACACAGAGGTTAAGTACCTTTTGTGTAGGTTTCCCATATGACCACCACCCAGATCTCTTCCAAGCTTCTTTGGTGCAGTTGAACAGCACCTGTCTTGTTGAAATGCCTCTTTCCGCAGTTTTCACTTGACCAAAGGTCTTAGAGTCCTATATTTATCCCTATTTTGCAATAATCATGCTGAGAAGGTGCCCCAGGAGCTCCTCATAAGGTGGCCCAGGTAGCTCTACAATCATCCTTTGGGGTCTAGTCTGCTCTATGATCAAAAGATTGATCATAGAGCTAACTGGTGCACATTATGGGCGATAAACCTTTGCAAAACCTTGTGGAGGGTTGCCAGGAGAGGTACAAAGGTATACCCCTGCAATATCTCTGGCAAGGTAAGGTATAACCTCTCACAAGGGTAAGGGTTTGAGAGGTAGAGGTAGAGGTTCACTGATTTATACCTCTACCTCTACCCCTGGTGAACCCTATCCACGAGGATATATGCTCAAAAGCTTATTTCCCAGAGAACCCAATGATAGTTTATGATTGATGATGAAACTATGTAGCCTCAATCACACCCTAAGACGTTTCCAGTAACCAACTCCTTATTCTAACAGAAAGCTTTCCCAATGTCAAAGTCCAACAACAATACACACTGCACCAACCCCAGAAATAGCCCAAATCACAAGTGTTATGCCTAGTAGTACAAGGGGATTCTGTGTCCTACTCGTAATAATGTCCTGACTACTTATACAAACCCCAAAATCATATGCAAGTCCTCAAACCAAGCAGAAATTAGTAAAATGGCCCGAGATCATCCCTCTTTTCCCGTTTATCCGTCGGAAGGATATCTGCGAGCATATTGCCATTAGCCAGTGCCCAGGTAGTCCCTGATTTCCGTTGGTCTTCTGTCCTTTCCCCGTCGCTCCTGACCATTGGGTCTTATTCCCCTGGCCTCGAGCTATCCGTAGATACCTGTAGTGTAACCTTTTCCCAGAAAGGTTTCTTATTCCCAGCTTCGCTTCCTTGGAATAAGATCAATCCCATCAGATTGACTTACCCGACCTCCACTTATCCCGGAACTTCTCTGGTATAAGCTCCTCCGAGCCTCGCACACCTTTCACATGGAAGGCCTTGCCTTAGCCAAGCAGAAATAAGCTTATTCCCGCATATCCCGTTGTCAGTATCCCTGGCTTATTCCTCATGTGGAAATAAGCTTCAGAAATAGTCTCTTCCGAGGCTTGTGGGCTACACACTCCTCTACGGTTTTCGAGGAGAGCACTGCCAGTCCGCAGGGTAGTCACCTACCCTTTGTACCTGTTACTCTGTGATCCTGACCCTGCCAGCTATACCGAGACCATATACTGGCTCTCAGAAATAAGCCTATACTGTAATCAGACTATTCCGAAATGCGCAAAATGTGCGGTGTTTAGGTATAGTTTAATTCCAGACAGTTCACCGACTCCATGCTTCAACAAGACAATAGATAAAAACCATTGGGTCGAAGAGAAACTCTGGTTGTTGACTTGGCGCTGTACTCAATGAGTTGAAGATTTGAACTTGATGAGTCACAGAGTACACGAGATTACCATCAGTAGTCACATGTGCAAACACATCCTGTTTGGTGACACATGCCACCTAAGCACAAAGCCAAAGCCATGTTCTTTGCTGAAGACGACGTGCTCAACGATAGCAGTGACAGTGATCACTCACAGGACAGCTCCGCCCCTCACCAGCAGACTCAACACGTTCATCATGTGCTGAATGAGACAATTCTCATCAGGAGCAGTGGCCAGCTGCGATCCACTATGTCTACCGTGCCAACACCCACATCGCCAGCTAAAAAAAATTGCAGAACACATTGAATCCAGATGTTCTGCCCCCCCCCCCCCACCACCACTGGAAATTCCAGACTGGGAGGCCTAATACACGCAATTCAATGAAGAGTATGGATCTGGTCTTCAGGCAGGCCCTTGACCACATTGCTCATCCATAGGTTTGCCTTACCCATGCACTTTATTTTCTTAATAAATGACAGGATGATCCGCTCTCTCAATGGGCATGGTTAGACCACGAGGATTTTTTGGACAAATTATTGTGGCAGGATGGCCATAGAGATCATGTCCACCAAGTCATCTGCGCAAGCATGGGCTGCACCAGTTGTGAAATTTCATACTGCTGCTCAGACTGCATTCATACCTGCTTGTATTGTGCAGGCTGTGAAAGAGATACATGAGTACACACGGTTCCATCACATTGAGGCATGTTACAATGCAGAAATTTTTTGAGCTGCATTAACTGTAATACAGAAGTGGAATGGATCATCCTTCAAATGTTGCACTCTCAAGTCACTTGGTGTATGCATCCAGCTGGGACATGTTTTTGGGGGAACTGTGCCCGAATCCTGTGCAAGCTGCCAGTGACGATTTCGTGGTCGTTACCAGTCACATGATCGATGAAGTTGGTCTGGATTACTGTGATTGTGTGCATGCACAGTCGCAGCCCATGCAGTTACTACGCATGTGTTTGTATCCCACCACAGGGACAAACCCTCAATCAGCGGCAACCTTTGGTGCCCTCCGCCGCTTTGTGCACATAACCCTTGAATATAAATGCTCGCTGTACGAGTTTCACCACAGCCTGGTGCGTGACATGGACAATACTGGATTGGAGCCATGTAAGTTATTTATTTATTTTCACTTCATCCAAATGCTCAATGGGATGCACAGGACTGGTACTCAGAGTTTTCATGGATGACGCACCAGTGGCAGCATCTGATGCTGCTTAAATGTGCGGGTGGGGTCACAATCCTTGCAAAGATCAAGTGCAGTCAACAAAGGCAGGGGAGTTGGTGCTCCTATGCCTGGTGTGCCCTCAGCCCAGAATAACTCTCTCTGAAGATTGGCAGGAAACCCCACCGGAAAAGAAGTAAGTCTCATGCCAAACACATAGAAGGAAGCTCATGATTTTAACCTCAGCCTTCAGGTTCCTATACGCATTGTTCTTAGCCATTGACACTAACTTTTGCCATAAATGGAAGGACATGTCTAGTGAAGCCAAGGATTCTGGGCTTTCTCAAGGGTGGGCTTTTTTTGTAGAGGTCACAAAGTATATGCACATTTGGCCAAGTATTGGGACCAAGGCCAGGCAGTAAGTGGAATGTGTGTATTCTGTGTAACATAATACTTATGGGGTGATAGAGAAGCACATATGTTGTACATAACACTGTCAACAACCCGGATCACGTGTCGCTAGGGACAGCGGCATCTGGTCTTACTACCGTGGACTGCACCCAGCACAACATGAAATGTCCGAACACTGTCAGGGATTTGCTCTTCGGTGAAAGGTATGATTGTATTTGTGTTGTTACTAGGAAACTTATCCTTAGCATCAGGTACTTGAATGTTGACTACTTATTCTTCATGAGCCTCTTGGGCTCCATCCTGCTCACCCTATTCATCTCCTACAACATTGTGTGCCAGTGATATAAAAATATCTGGGAATGTATGCAAATTTTCGACTCAGATGTCCAATTCAAGGAGGGCGAGAAGACCATGATTTTTCTGGTCCCCAAGTTTCATCTCCCTACTCACATTGAGTCATGCAACCTCCTCTTTTCCTTCAACTTGACTCTGTTTGTGGGCTGAACTGACAGCGAAGCACCTGAGCGTGGATGGGCCAATGTGAACCACCTGGCCAGTAGCACCAGTGTCTCAGGGCCAGGCGCTCAGTGCAACACGCTCAACATGCACTTCCAGCACTGGAACTGGAAGAGGACTGTCAGATTAGGTGAGTTCTCTACCGTACCATGGACTCGAGTTTAGGCAACTTACCATATGATACTTGTGATGGCAGGGATGGTATTACTGGACTGCCTCAAGAAAAGTCTGCCCATGATGACAGATGTGCGCATGGAGTGGCTGGACGTAGAGGTATCCTTTTCCCTGGCAGTGATTGCAATCTGGACAGCAATAGCAGTTGCATGGGAGGTGAATTCTGGAAACCCAAACCCATTCGCATCCATGTCGGCATGGGAGAACCTCAAGGACATACAACTTAGACTCACTGTAATAGCAGTGGCTGACAAAGAGTACCTGCATGTTTGAGGAGACATACACGAGACAGAGATGCTGTCCATGGGTTTGCAGCTTGAGGAGCAGCAGTGAGTGCTTCACTGCCAATTCAAATGCACCTGATCTTTTTATTGTCAGGCGAGCATTGACCACGCATCTGAAGCACATTGGAGCATACAAAACAGTCAATCAGGAACGGATGAGCATTGAGCAGGAGACCAAGCCACAGTGGCAGATTGATGCGTGAGCGGTGGTCCAGGGGTTATTCATCCCTGAGATTGTGCTCTTGCACGACCGCAGGTGGACCTACTAGAGGAGGAGATGAGGCGCATTATTACGGTTTCTCAAGTGGCGTGCTGACTGGTGGAGAGCGCAGGCAACTTTGCAAGTGTCGATGCAGTTACAGGAGTTGCTGAAGGGACACTCAGCCTACACAGAAAAATAAGTGTGCTACATGGACGACCTGCACCTCAAGTTCAAAGGCCAGTGGGAGGGAATAACAGAGCTGATTATGAAGGCACACAAAGCATATGCAGAGATGCATGTGGAGGACAGTGATGATGAGTACAATGAGGACAAACAGGAGGGAGCAGCGGGCCCTGCAGACGCCGGATGGCTGTCAGCTTAGGGACATTTAGTATGAATTGCTAGCACATAGGTGATATTACTTTGTAGCATTACAAGAATGGAATTGCTTTATTGGGGTATTGGTAAGCACACCCTCGAGCATTTGGCAAACAGAGTCAGACAACCTGGGCATCGTCTTCAATGATGACAGTGGCTCTGCCTGGAATGGTCATGTCAGGTGACAGGTGAGCGTACTTAACTGGAAGGTCTTCTAAA
This sequence comes from Mycena galopus ATCC 62051, assembly GCA_014925785.1. Taxonomy (NCBI): domain Eukaryota; kingdom Fungi; phylum Basidiomycota; class Agaricomycetes; order Agaricales; family Mycenaceae; genus Mycena; species Mycena galopus. The sequence continues at coordinate 85,965 of WIQG01000347.1, forward strand.
GGATATATCATGGCCTTATTCTGGCAAGAGCAAATGGATGCATATGGCTTTGTTCACCCGAGAGCATATGATATATCATTACCCTGGGTGTCATGAATCACCTGGGTTCCAACTTTTCGCGCAACACGTCTGTACGCGTACAGACGCATCTGCGTCACGGGACTCATGACGCAACCATGGGACCCTCTCACAGTTGAAACCGGATCGCAGGTTTCAAAGGACTGGGATACGAGAAGACGTTAAGGGTTAGGGAACCCGCACAGTCAGTCCTCCTAACCCTCAGACGCTAACACACAGGAGCCTGATCATGGGCTTCAAAGACTGGGATACGGGAAGACATTAATAGTTAGGAAACCTGCACAGTCGGTCCTCCTAACCCTCAGACACTATGGTGATAACACACAGGAGCCTAGGAGCATCATGCATTAATGCTCCTTAACATTGTGATGCAGGAACTGATTGCGATCATATTAATTTATGCATAATGTATATAAGCACGGTAGAATCTCCTTGTACAGTAGATTCTACCTCATCTAATCTCAGGCTTCTGCTTTGGCTTGACTTAGGGATTGTCTCCACCCTGTCCTGCTTCCCCTCCATTCTATTACAGGTTGCATCCACACCCCGGGTATTATACCTGAGTGGATATCATACCCTATTCAACTCATTCCAGGTTCTGCCTCACACCCCAACCCACAATATACAGCCTCCTAATGAGGAGTCCATTTGGTTGGTCTTGCTGCTCAGGGAACGCACCAGTTATTAGCAGCTGTCGGGTTTCTCCTGGTTGGGGTTCTCGCTGGGTTGCTTGTTGTTTAGCAGACCCAGAGGCCGTTGCTGACACTGGGGGCCATGTAGTACTGTCAATTAAGCTTCGGATTCTCCCTTGCTAGTCTCAGAGCTTCTGCTAAGCCTCAAGGTTGCTCTTACAGAGATCAAGTCTGGCTCAATGTGTCAGTCAAGCTCTTGCACTGCCACCTCAGCCATTTCAAGTTCTCAAGGTCATCAGTCATAGTGCTTACAAGCTCAACTCACTTGGCACCCCAGGATACTATAACTAAGTCTCATTCTCATACAAGCAAGTCCAATGTGTGTGTTCTTGTTTTGTTGAAGATCTGTGAAATTACAAGTCAAAAATGGGATACTGTGACCTTACAATGGTGGACAAATTGAACCAACAATTACAACCTACACATTTGGCTGCTTTTCACAAGGCTTTTAAAAATCCAGCAGAATTATTAAGCCATATATGGCCCATATGGTATTCTTGGAAAGACAAGATTTATTTCATGTCCAACAACAGAAACTACCTTTTCTTACTTCTTAATGAGAAGGTAGGGAAGTCTATTTGTTCCAGACAAAGCTATATCAAATTATTCAACTATAGGAGCACACCAGAACATTGCCCACTAAGCTAAAATTTGTGAAAGAATGCTAGTATCTGCACCACTTAGCATGAGAAGGTCAACCACATGCTGGTGTCCCTCAGTAAATGCAGCAAGCAATGCGGTCCCATATTCTCCTGCATGGATATTTATATCTGCACCATTTTCCAGGAGTACTTGGACCACTACTGCATGTCCTTGGGCTGAAGCAATGAGCAAGGCTGTCCCATATTGTCCTCCTTGCATATTGATGCTGGCCCCATTCTCAATGAGAAGTTGAACCACTCTGTGATGTCCAGCAAAGGAGGCAGAATGCAAAGCAGTGGTGCCATTTCCAGTCTGCTCATTGACATTTGCCCCATTCTCAAGGAGCATCTGAACAATAGTCTCATGACCTTGTCGTGCTGCAGCCTGGAGTACTGTTGCATATTTCCCTGTGTGAATATTCACAGTGGCTCCATTCTCCAGGAGTAACTGAACTACTTCTGTGTGTCCATTTGTTGAAGCAAGATACAGGGCTGTTTCAGATCCATCTCCATAAATGTTGATATCACAACCCTTCTCAATAAGAAGCCGAACAATGTTCTTGTGTCCAGCAAAGGAAGCAGCCTGTAATGCAGTTGTGCCATTTTCTGCTTGCCAATTCACATCAGCTCCCTTTTCAACAAGCATCTGAACAATGGCTTCATTTCCTTGCTGTGCAACCAAATGCAGTGCAGACCTAGCTTCTCCAAGCTCAGTGTTGAGATCAGTGCCATTCTCAACAAGCAGTTGAACCACATCTGTCTGTCCCATTTCTGCAGCAGCATATAGGGCTGTTCGAAAGATCCCATCTCCCCACACAGATATTTCATTGACCTCAGCCCCCAGGTCAATCAGGAGCTGAACCACTGCCTTATGCCCTCTAGCTGAAGCAGCTTGTAGTGCAGTTTCATATCTCCATTCTCCCAAATAAACAGTAGCATTGATGTCAGCACCATTTTTAATAAGGAGCTGAACCACTGCTACATGGCCCCTGGTTGAAGCTGCCTGAAGTGCTCGTCCATATCTTCCTCCCTATTTGTTTATCTCAGCATCATTCTTCATAAAGTTGAAGCACAACCTTACCTCATGTGAAGTGAGAGCTGGTTCAAAATCCACCTCCATGTCCGGATCTGCCCCATTCTCAACCAAGATCTGAACTATAGAACTATGTCCTTGGTATGAAGCAGCATGCAAAGCTGTTCCATATTTGCCAGTTTGTGCATTCACCTGAGCACCCTTCTCAATGAGAAATCTCACAACAGATTCATGTCCATGAGTTGAAGCAATAAGCAAAGCAGTTCCTGATTCCTCTCCACAAAAGCTGATGTCACAGCCATTTTCAACAAGTAGCTGAACCACCTCAATATATCCTGGAAAACAGGTGGAATGCAAAGCAGTTCCTCTCTTTCCTGCTTGCTCATTAACATTAGCCCCCTTATTAATGAGCATCTGAACAATGGCTTTATGTCCATGTGCTGAAGCAGTGTGAAGAGCTGTCCCATGTTCTCCAGCATGGATATTCACATCAGAACCACTCTCAAGAAGAAGTTGAACAATCTGTTCATATCCTGTAGAGGAGGCAGTATGCAATGATGTTGTGCCATTTTCCTTCTGCTCATCAACATTAGCCCCCTTATTAATGAGTATCTGAACAATGGCTTTATGTCCATATGCTGAAGCAGTGTGAAGAGCTGTCCCATGTTCTCCAGCATGGATATTCACATCAGAACCACTCTCAAGAAGAAGTTGAACGATCTGTTCGTGTCCTGTAGAGGAGGCAATATGCAATGATGTTATGCCATTTTCCTTCTGCTCATTAACATTAGCTCCCTTATTAATGAGCATCTGAACAATGGCTTTGTGTCCATGTGCTGAAGCATTGTGAAGAGCTGTCCCATGTTCTCTAGCATGGATATTCACATCAGAACCACTCTCAAGAAGAAGTTGAACAATCTGTTCGTATCCTGTAGAGGCAATATGCAATGATGTTATGCCATTTTCCTTCTGCTCATTAACATTAGCTCCCTTATTAATGAGCATCTGAACAATAGCTTTGTGTCCATGTGCTGAAGCAGTGTGAAGAGCTGTCCCATATTCTCCAGCATGAATATTTACATCAGAACCACTCTCAAGAAGAAGTTGGACAATCTGTTCGTGTCCTGTAGAGGCAGCATGTAATGATGTTGTGCCATTTTCCATCTGTTTGTTGACATTAGCACCTTTCTCAATAAGTACTCGGACAGTGGCTTCATGTCCATCTCCAGAGGCAAGATACAAGGGTGTGTTATATTCTTCTCCCCATACATTGGGATCTGCACCATTCTCAATGAGGAGCTCTACCACACTGGTATGACCATACTGCGATGCAATCTGTATAGCTGTTGCAAATAATTTCCCCCCCCCAGGCATAGATTGATTAACATCTGCCCCCATGTCAATAAGGAGCTGAGCTACCCTCTCATGCCCCCTGATTGAAGCAGCTTGTAGTGCTGTCATGTATCTCCCTTCTCCATAATCACCAGGAGCATTAATGTCAGCACCTTTATCAAGAAGGAGCTGAACCACTGCTATGTGGCCCTCTCCAGAAGCTGCATGCAGTGGACGGCCATATGAGTGTCTCTGCACATTTAGATTAGTATTCTATTGACAAGAAAAATTCAACCTGCTCTTGCCTTGTGCCTCATCTTCTTAAAATCTGCTTGCATACTAACATCTGCACCCTTCTCAATGAGGTACTGAACCACAAAAATGTGTCCCTTGGCTGAAGCAGCTAGCAATGCAGTCCCATAGTTCCCCCCACCATCTGTATTGACATCTGCACCCCTTTCTATAAGCATTTGCACAACAGCTTCATGCCCCTGCTCAGACCCCGCCTGCAGTGCTGTTCCATATGTCCCACCAGCTATGTTTATATTTGAACCAGCCTTGATCAAAGTTTGTAGCACTGTTTCATGCCCTCTGAAGGCAGCACCCTGTAGTGCAGTTCCATATTTTCCTCCTTGTGCATTCACATCAGCACCCTTGTCAAGGAGAAATTGCACTACAGTTTCATGCCCTCTTGCTGCAGCTGTCTGGAGGGCTGATCCCCAATCACCTCCCTGTGTCTCAAGCTCTGCACCATTCTCTACAAGAACCTGAACCATGGTAATGTTTCCATTGAAGGAAGCAGCATGCAATGGAGTCCTGTGATCTTCTGCTTTTAAGTTTACATCAGCTCCCATCTTGATAAGCGTCTCAGCAAGTGCTTCATGACCCTCAATCAGAGCTGCATTCAGTGCAGTTCCATATGTCTTTGCACCACGGGCATTAATGTCGGCACCATTATTGATTAGGAGCTGGGCTACTGTGTCCTTTCCAGCCCATGTAGAAGCCTGCAGTGGTGTTTCATCAAATTGTCCTCTTGTATTGATGCTAGCGCCATGGGCAAGGAGAAGATCAACCATGGCTTCATCCCCCTGTTCAGAAGCAATGTGGAGGGCTGTTCCCCTTTGTGTTACAATGTTGACATCTGCACCCTTCTCAATGAGTAGAGAAACCACATCTTTCTGAGACCACATCACAGCTTCACATAGTGCTGTTCCATATATCCCCCCTTGCAGGTTGATATCTGCACCATTTTCTATCAGGAGTTGTACAATTGCCTTGTTTCCTGCACAAGAGGCACCATGCAGTGCAGGGCTAGAGTCCTTTCCTCTCATTCCATTAACATTAGCACCATTCTCAAGGAGAAGTTGAACAATCATATTATGTCCTTGCTTTGCAGCCAAGTAAAGAGCTGAACCCATTGGCCCCTTTGCATCCAGATCCACCCCCTCATTGATCAGTAATTGAACCAGTGCTTTATGTCCTTGAGAGGAAGCAGCCTGCAGTGCTGTTCCAAGCTTGCCCTCAATGTTCACATTGGCGCCTTTCTGTATAAGTAGTTGAGCCAGAGCTTCATGCCCAATCTCAGCCACAGCTTGCAGAGATGTTCCATATCGACCTCCTCTGGCATTTACATCACAACCTTTCTCAAGAAAGACCTTAATGATCTTGTGACGCTTGTGAATTGGGGAGGCCTCCAACACATGTATTCTCAACCAATCAGAATTCATCTCAATATGAAAGTCGCAGCCCTGGCTAGGCCGTAGAATCAACTTGCTATGACTATAAAAGGATGCTGCTTGCAGTGCAGTTCCATAGTCTCCACCCTCTAGGTCAATATTGGCACCATTCTCAAGGAGCAGTTGCACTATATTCTCATGTCCTTCGGCTGATGCTGTATTTAGTGCTGTCCCATACAGCCCCGTAAATTTCCTGTTCACATCAGCACCATTGTCAATCAGCAACTGAACCATGTCTAAATAGCCACAGCATGCTGCTGCACATAAAGCAGCACTTCTAGTGTCATCAGTGACCACACATGCTACATCATTCAACAGGTGTTTGGTGGTTGCATGCAGATTCATAGATGCTGAGATACAGAGTGGAGCTGTATATGAAGGCCATGCCCAGTCCTGATGTCTCAAGGGTAATACCTGGTGACTCAAGTACTTCCTCCAGAATTGCTGCCAGATAGCGGCCTTGTTCAGGAACAAGACTATTTCATCCTGTCGATCAATTTCTGACTGTCCCTGAGCATGTAAAAGGAAGTAGGGACTGTATTGGAGCAATGGGTGCTCTGAGACTAACTGATGCTGCTTAGTGGTATTGGTGGGAGCATGGGAGACAAGGTGAACTCTAGGCAACACTGGCAGATCCAAGAATTCTGGAAATGACAGATATGTTAAGCCTTGAGACAGGATATATGTGTTGGCCTTGGAAAACTGAGCTTTCTGAAACCTATCCAGGTAGTCTTGGGTTGTATAATGAATTAGACGAACAGCCAAAGCAGTTTCATCCACAGAAATCAGACCAGCACAAACAGACAGCACTATAGTGATGTCCAAGAGGTTATCCTTGTCCAGAGTTGTGGAGTGGGGCTCAATGGAAAGAGCCTCTTGTAGCTCTCCTACAGACAGTGGCCGTTTCACATTTGAAACCCAGGTAAGAGTGTCATAAGCCAATTGCCTATCATCATTCCCTTGGCACTCAATACGTTCCATAGCTTCATCATATGTATCCTTCAGATCTTTTGGTAGCTGTTGGAGTGCTTCCCGGACAGCCTTGACAGTATTCTTGGTGCTCAGAGAATCAAGATGTAATTTTGCAAGCAAGAACCTGAATATGATTGTTCAATGTAAATATTTTATATAATCTAGACCAGTACTTACATCCCTTCAGCGCTTCTTGTAACTTTTGATTCTATATCAGATTGCAATTCTGGGTGTGTTTGAACATGCCTAGATAGGCGTGAAGAGTTTGAGATACGGGCAGCTATATATTGTCCAATATCTTGTTCAGTTGCATGTATCTCCAGAATTTGTAGGTCCCACAGGGAAAAATCCAGATTTATATGGGGGCGGGAAGTTATCAACAGATTGACTCCAGGAACCAGCATAGCAATATGTTTTATCAGGACATTCCGCTGGTCTTCTGGATGTTCATCCAGTGCATCAATAACAAAGTAAACCTTTGAATAGTAGGCAATGGTGGATTCTAGAATCTCGTGTGATTCATCTGGAGACAGCCGGGTGCCTTTTTCACTGTGTGCTCTGTAGATTCTGCATAAATCACTGGGTATGGCCTTTCCCAGTATAAGTTGGCGCCAAAGACCACCAATAAGGTTTGGAAGAGTTTGGGAATCTGTTTCCTTGTGATTTAGATACACACATGCCACACCAATATCCTTGTCTCGAGATTTGAGTGAGAGATTGTTTACAACAAGAGATCTATCACTGATTGAGTATATCATTCATAATCATTTGGATACTTACGCCAGGACAGTTTTACCAGCACCAGCTATTTACAGAGTCAGCATTCATCAGGAAATGCAAGGAAGAAATCACTCACGCATGCCACGACACCAAAGCACTTTCCCAGAGGATGCTTCCCACTCTTGAAAGTGCGGGTCTGAAAGCAACCTATTTCCGGTTCCTTGCTGCCAAGTGCTGAAAATGTCTGCTTGCCGCTTGAAGAAATTCAAAGGTGACAGCCACTCAATTATTCTTGCACGTTCAGCAGCTGAGATAATTTCAGCCTATGAATTATTGCTACTCCAAGAACCAAACTCACTGTCAATCTGGTCTTGTTGCTCATCAGCCACCCGCTGAATTGAAGCCAGAATGCCTAAAATAGATTGTAAGTGGTAGAGCTAAAGAACTTTCAAATTGATGCACGACTGTGGTCTCGCTGTTGGTCTTCAACAGACTATGTCAGCTTGCGACATCTTGTTATGCACGTGACTCACCGCTATGTCCAGCCCTTTGTTCCAAGCCAATGTCCCTAAGGTAAATAAATATCCAAAGTCTGGTCTGGTTGAATGACAAACGTACCAGATATCCACAGTCAACCAGGTATTAAGTAATGTTTTGAAGCGCTCGATCTTATCAAGGTCTTCCTTTACTTCATTCTTATTCCACAGGCTCCAGGCCAGCGGCTTCGAAACAATGGATAAGGGTCCACCTTGAGGTTGCAATTTCTTGCTGCATTGTTTCAGAGTATGCTCTAGGTTCTGCAAAGGTTCTTTGATTTGTTGGATCCCAGCAATTGACGAGTTCTTTTGGGTACGATCCTGCAATGCGGTTATGAGCGTCTTGAGAGACCCAATCTCGACAATGAGTCTCTGCTGCTCTTTTGGTGCATTGTGGAGATCCCTAATCAAAGTTCCTGCTGTTGCAGCGGTGTCCACAAGCTGGAGTATAGTGGCAAGTAGCCCTAGCACTTCAGCCATGGTGGTAGAGAGCAAAGTAGATGGGGGACGCGACACGACCGAAGCTATCATTATCAAATGCCATGACTGCACTACAGCAAACGGTTGTCATCCTCCATGATGCTCTCCCGCTGTCTAGAGATGGCTAACCACGCGTGCGAATCGCCAATTATAGCCTCGACGCCGAGACATTAGCCCTAGCACTTCGGCCATGGTGGGGAAGAGCAAAACAGAACGAGGACGCGACACGACTGAAGCTGTCCTTATCGAATTGCATGCATAGACAACCCCGGTTGCCAGCCTCTACGATGTTCTCCCGCCGTCTGCGAATGGCGGACGACGGCCGTGAATTGAAAAAGCTGTTGACACCCTCCTACTCGTTCGTTACGCTGCCGACTGCCGCAGGACCGAAATAAACCAAATGAATGAATGACGTTTGTATTGCCACGATTTTACATATCTTGTCGCTACCCGCACAACCGATGTGCGCCGCCTAGCGACCCGGCGTTCGAAGTCCGGACACAGACTGCACAAAATAACATACCTTGATATGAGAAATTGGCGACAGGCGACGATTCTGATGGCATAGCGATTCGGCGCACCGCACAAGCTGCTGGTATACGTGAAAGAGTACATCTTTTCAGTGGTGAGAGGGCTGAAACTCAATGAGAAAAAATGACAAACCGTTCTTTGCACTTCTTTACCAAACTACGGGCACGGCGGCCGACCCGATTCCGAGCTCCGATAAGTCGAGGCGGGAGGAGGGCACAGAGGAAGGGTGTATATGAGAGCTGCGTCAAGCGTTTAGGGCAGCTCCCCTTTAATCTGAAGAATAGACTCACAATTTGGACGATGCAGGGAGTTTCCTTTTTTGGACATAAGGCGCAAAAGATGGCTCGGACGAGCGGCATGCGTTTGTGCAAACAAGACAAGGGCGAGGGGCGATTAGAGTGGTCTGAAAAGAGAACGGACGCACCTCGATCCCGGAATCTTTGGGAAAGCAAGCCAAGCTTCATAACTCCTTCTGCAGGGCGCGAAAGAAGAGGCCGTCGGTGGACGATGTCGGAGCACTGGCCATGCTGTCTCCTACTAAGTCTCCATTTGCACATGGATCGTGCCTGCAAAGTCAGGCGAGGATATTGTCGTCAGCGTAGAGCCCAAGGCAACGATCCAAGTCACAAGTTAAGTCAGCCAAAATGAAAATGAAGAACATGCGCATAGATAGTAAAGGGGCTGGGGTACTGTCCAAGAAGGGTGAGGACGGGTGAGGGATGCAAATACAGAAATGGGGACGTACCTTGCTTCCAAAGGGCAGGTCTTCGAGTACCTCTACCTACGCCACAGCTTCAAGACTCTTGGTGAAGGCGAGATGCCTCGAAGACTTGCGGCTATGCCGCTATCTGCGCGCGGCGCGAGAGCACGGTTGCATTTGACCTCGACAGGTCATAATACAAAAACAAAATGAGAATGAGTTTCCGGCGAATCGTCTTCTTTGTCCCTTGAGGGCTTGCATATGCTCGCCCCAGGCGTATACAAATCTCCAATCGACACTGGACAGAGATACCAGATCAAGAAACTTAGTGCCAGCGCGCAAGGTTTCTGTCCGAGGTGGCATGATATTTGGGGTCACGGCTTTTGCGTCCCAGATCCAAGTGCTGATTCCCAGTGAAAACGACGCCTCGGGAGGCATCGCCGGGTATCGGCTGGGCCAGCCAGGCTTGTCGGGTATCGATTCTGTATCGGCACGTCTCGATTAGTGCATCTCTTATCTAAATGATCTTGACCACGTATTTTGTATGACCTCATAAACTTGCTCTTGCTCTTTCGTCAAAGTGATCTTTGTGAATTATTGTCGATCGCTCGTGTTATTCCCTGCCTCGCGCACAACCCGGCTGGACCGATGGCAAAGCAGATGTTCTGCACCTGCAGCAAAGTTTGTGGGATCAGAGGCCAATGGATACCCAAATCGACGTACCATGACCACAATCCGACAGTCAGACGTGCGCCGCGCCGAAAGCATTCCGGCCAGAAACGATCTTCCGGGGCAACTTCTCGACAGTCTGGAGGCTCGAGTCAAAACCATCTCAACTCGGATGCCTTGGACAACTCGGATTCTTCAGCAGACATGGACGTCGATCCACCACAAATTGTAGAATTTGTCTCGACTCAAGCTTACCATTATGCTAATGGTCTCATAGGCTGATCAGGACGATTTCTTTGATCCTGTTCCACTGCAGACAACACCGGTAAGGATTGCTCAATATTCATTTGACATTTTAATTTGGAATTGACCTTGCAAATCATTATATAGAACCCACCACCCTTAACCTCGCGTCTTTCCCCTCCCATGGATGAGCCTAATCGTATTTTGACTGTAAGTGGTTTTGCTTCCCTGCCCATTGCCGTATTTAATTTGTTATAGCCTCAGTCTGATCCTCCCAACCCTGCGCGGAACCAAGATAATCCCATGGGTGACCCTGACCCCCAAGATGAGGACTTTCCGAGGGCACCCTCACCATCCGATGACCCTCTCGCCGAACCTCATATGTCCGAGTCCACCCTGGAAGAATTTAAAATCACAAATGAATTTATCCGCGCCCTGCGAAATGCCTCACTAGACGCCGAGGAAGAGAAGCTTGACCCCGACGTACTGCATCAGTTACGGAATCCTCTTCAGGAACCTCCGACGCTCAATGCCGACGAGCGGCTCTCTATTGATGTATTTCTGGCTGTCAGCAACGCCTCTGAGCAGACCTACAACTCTGTTCGAGACGCGCTTCTCCGTCGCTATCCCGAAAACCCCATTCTATCTCACCACTCCGTGAAAAAGCTGGTCCGCGACCTTACTGGTGTCGTATATGTAACGCACGACATGTGTGTTAACTCGTGCATGGCTTACACGGGACCGTTTGCAGACCTTGACCATTGCAAATACCCGAGTTGCGGCGAACCCCGTTATGACCCCAAGCGTCCGGGTGCGCTGATCCCTCGACAGCAGTTCAATACTGTACTGCTGGGGCCCCAACTGCAGGCGCTGAGGCGCAGTATTGAGGGCGCCACTGAGCTGCGCTATCGCGAGCGCGTTACGAAGACTATCCTCGACGATCTTGATGACAACGACGACCTGAAAACACTGCCGTACACTGATTTTTTTGACGGTTCCGACTACATCACCGCTGTCCGTTCCGGCAAGATCAAGCGACAAGATAATATCTTGATGATATCTGTCGATGGCGCACAGCTATACCGAAACAAAACATCCGACTGCTGGATCGCAGCATGGATGATTCTCGATCGCCCTCTCGACACCCGCTTCAAAAAACAAGCCATTCTCCCAGATGTAGTGATTCCTGGTCCCAATAAACCCAAGAACTCCGATAGCTTCCTCTACCCCGGCCTTTACCACCTCGCAGCCATACAACGGGAAGGTTTACTTGTTTATGACGCAGTAGACAAAGAAATCCTTCGTACAAACCCCTTCCTTGCATTGGTGACCGCGGATGGTCCTGGGATGGCGACGCTAAATGGCTGTGTAGGTCATCATGGGAAGCAAGCATGTCGAGTTTATTGTAGTCTGAAGGGCAGGCACAAGGTGTGTCTGTCTCCAGAGCTATATTATTTCCCAACTTAAATTTTTTGAAGCCGGGTGCTTCACATTACTATCCAGCACGTCTCAAGCCGGACCAGTACACCGTCGCCGGATGTGATCACCCCGATGTCCATTTGTCCGTACTCCTCGAGGCTTTCGACAGCGAGGATGCGTCCATCCGATACCAGTCCAATCTCCGGCTGGTCGGCGAGGCCCAGAACAAGCGCCAGTACGAGGCTCGGCGTTTGCAAACCGGGATTTCTAAGCCGACAATTTTCACTGGTCTTCCTCCCGACAATATTCTTGGTGTGCCGGACTGCTTTGGGCTGGATTTCATGCACGCACCCGCACTCAATCTGCCGGATCTCCTTCTGCCGTTGTGGCGTGGTACATTTGAATGTGACAAGACGGATCGGAGAGATAGCTGGGATTGGGCTGTCTTGAAGGATGCAGTCTGGGACTTGCACGGTAAAGCAGTGGCCGACACAAACACCTGGATGCCAGGCTCATTTGATCGAGTCCCTCGAAATCCCGCCGAGAAAATGAACAGTGGCTATAAAGCTTGGGAGTGGATGTTGTATTTGTATGGCTTAGGCCCTGCACTGCTCTACGGAATTCTTCCGGAGAAGTATTACAAGAACTTCTGCAAGGCAGTCCGCAGCATCCGTATCCTTACCCAGGAGGAAATAACAGGAGATGAACTTATAGAATCGCACCAGCGCTACTCTGAATTCTCGGACGAATTCGAGGCCATTTATGCTCAACGCCGAGCAGATCGCATCCATTTTGTCCGACCTGTGATCCACACCATCTCGCACTTCCCGGGTGATACTGTACGCAAAGGACCCGGAGCTCTTCGCGGTCAGTGGGCGCTTGAAAGGACCATCGGAAATCTTGGAGAAGAGCTCAAACAACATTCGAATCCATATGCAAATTTTTCCCAGCGCGCCATTCGTCGCTGCCAGGTAAACGCACTCAAATCCATCCTTCCCGACCTCGAACCCAATCCCAAAAGACACCCCCGGGGTTGCGTGGATGTAGGTGGCGACTATCTCCTGCTCGGAGCACGAGATTCTTGTCGGCGGGATGTACGTCCTGTGGAGGCAGAGGCATTCCGGGAGTATCTGGCAGATGAGTTTGGGCCCGACATTGCAGAAGATTGGCGTCCATCGGTCGTGCGGTGGGCCCGTGCTCAGCTTCCGAACGGTCAAGTGGTGCGGTCGCTCTGGAAAGAGCAGTACAAAACCGTACTGCGCGTAGCCCGTCATGTGAAGGTATAGACTTGATTCCGCTGGGCTTTAATTGTGCTAATGGTCCATGTAGGTTCAAGTCGAGGACGATGAACCGCTATTTGCTGAGATTTCGTTTTTCACAATCCTGCATGTCGGAGAAGAGGATAGACATGTCGCTGTCGCCTCATTCTTTGGTTCACCTGATCCCCACCTACTGGAAATCTCCTCAAAAACATACTGGTCAGTGAAGCACCTCCGCGACGGGGATATCCGAGTAATCGACCTTTCCACCATTGCTTCGTGCGTGATGATGGCTCCCGACCACCAATATCGCCACCTGCGTACAGACGGGTCGGAAATTGACAGGTGGTTCATGGTTGAAAAACCTGGGCTTAGGCTGGCGTCTTGGAAGGGTGGTGTCGATGGGATAGAGGAGGAGGACGAATGAGCTTAGATTGTACATTCTTTTCAATTGTTGTCATGAAAACTGGGTTTTCTCGAGTATTAGAAAGCACCGTGGTGAACCAATATGACCTAAAAGCATATCAGAAGAGTTCCTTCGATGTTATTTCGCGTTTTTCTTATGGTGAAGGGGGACTATCAAAGTGGGGCGAGGCAGAAATAACCTCACTCATCCAATCTCCTGAGGCCGGGGGGCCAGACATCAAAATAGCACAAAAATGAGGGTGAAAGAGGGCCAATCAATTCAAATTATAAGTCTATCCATTTGTTCAGAGAACTGACTGTGAATAAAGGTAGTGAAGAAGCGTCGACTTGGTTGTACGGGAACACTGTTATGGTCACGGTGTCACACCTTCTCCTCCTCGTCTTACCATAATGTCGACATCTTCAAGCTCTTCGGGTCACTCCCGCTATGCCTCTACTTCATCTACTAGCAGCCTTGGAAGCTTCTCTGATACCCACCAGCATTCATTATACCAGGAATCCCCAAATCATCAAGATTCTTATCCTCAAGCTCAATCGCGTCGACATGACGCTAACTTTGCCTCTACAAACGGTTTTGACTTTAGAACCCATGATAATATGGGCCACCATGTGAGTTGTGCTTCTAAAGGAATGTCTTTTTGCTCAATGCATGATAGGACCGACTCTCATCCCAATACCAACACTCTAGCTCTCGTCAAGATATGCAGCTGATTCGTAATGAAAATGCACTTCTACAACAACGTATCCTTGTTCTGGAGGCGGAAAAGTCTACCTTGCAGTATGTCGTGATTTTGGAAACCTGTTTGGCCTTCTGACATTCTAAAATCCAGAAACAATTTTAATTCGCTTTTGAGCTCAATGTCGAATCCGCCACCAGCGTTGCCCTCGGTTCCTCGCCACCGCCCTAGTCCTACGCCCTCGTCTTCTACTGTGCCCGATATTCTCCCAGCTCCACCACTTGTGGTCTACTCCGAAAACGATTTCCCTGAGGCGACTTTCTGGCAGCAAAAATTGTGGAATCGGAAGGTTAAAAACGATATTGGGCGAGATTCTACTCCAGAAAACCCAGTGGCGACGAAAAATTCTCTGCTATTCATTACCACTGAGGACGGCACATACCCGACCCCGGAGCGCATCACCGAAGCTCGTTCGATATGCGCCTCTTTCTACTTTGGATTAAAGAAGTCGGGCTCCCTGCCAGATACCTGGACCCAAGTAACTCTTGCAGACAAACAAAGTTTCCGCGCCAACATTGAATCCGAGATTCCCGATTTGCGTTTTTGTGGCGGCCACTGGAAGGCTGATCGTCTCGCTAGTATCACCTACTCTAGCTGGTGTGGTACCCATAACCCGAAGCGCAACAGAGTCAAGACGGAGCCTAATTCAGATATCGAAATGGATGCGGTCGAGTCCGATTTGGAAGATCCAGCAGAAGAAACAGGGTCGAAACGCAAAGGCGCCCCCAGCCATCCGCCGCCTGCTGCAAAGAAACTCAAATCAAAGGTTTCGAGCTCGACCTCCACTGCTAGCGTACCGGATAGGAAGGGAAAGGCGGCTCAAGGTCAGGTAAGGCCGCTCCTGCTCTGTATAAAAATTCTCTCACAATATTGCCTGGTTACAGCGCCCGAAAAATCCTCTGCAAGTGTCTTTATTCAACTGTGACATTCATGTGCTTATACACCAACAGTTTTGGGCGGACTCCGGCACCCAGCTTCTCTCCTGCTCCAGACTCGGCCCTTCCACCAACCCCGACGCCAGCGCCTGCTCCTCCCGACTCTACCCTAGCGCTGACACCAACACCAGCACCTACGCCATCACCTGCGCCCGACTCTACCCTCGCGCCAACACTGACGCTGGCGTCGACGTCGACTGCACCCGACTCTACCCTCGCGCCGGCACCGACACCCGCGCCTACGCTGAATGCGCCCGACTCTACCCTCGCGCCGGCACTGGCACCTGCGCCTACGTCGACTGCACCCGACTCTACCCTCGCGCTGACGCTGTTGCCTGCACCTGTCTCAATGCCTGGTGCACCATCGTTTGCACCCGTTGCACCCGCACCCGACTCTACCCTCGCACCGACACCGACGCCAGCACCTGCGTCTACTGCTGCACCATCGGTGGTGCTTACGACTGAGTCTACCCTCGCACCGACACTGATGCCCGCGCCTGCGTCAATTGTGCGCGTTCCCGACTCCACCCTCGCACCGACACCGATGCGCACACCTGCGTCTACTACTGCACCATCGTCTACGCCTTCGCCGCCGGTCTCAACAGCTACTGAAAAGAAGACGAGGGCCTGGAATCCCCTCGGAACCTCGACAACTGCCAAGTGGAGTCACCTATACTTCTCTTAGCCACGCACTTACTCACATGAGTTATCAGAGGCATGTGCGCGTATGACTACAAGAAACGAAACCCAGATGCCGGCAAGGCTCACTTCGATATATATTTCGCCAGCCTGCCTTCCGACAAGAAGAAATTCTGGAGGGACGAGGAAAAGCAGGCAAAGACCGCCAAGGTATGTTTTTTGTCATCATTAATTGTAAATTACTCACATCCCTTCTGCAGGCAGCAGCTACTTCTACCGCACACACGCAAGCAACGTCCGGTGAGCATTTGTATTCAGTTATTCTGCCTGCACGACTAATTGGTGTGTGTAGCATCTTGATGATGGGTGCGAGCTCGGCAATAGTGGGGCTGGCGGCTGGGATGGGAAGCGTTAACGTGGACGGGGATGAGGGGGCTGAGCAGGGGTGCAAGCTGAAACCACAGGGAAGTGGGCGGACGGGCAGCGGGTGGCGCGGGCGCGGTGAGCAGGCGGGTGCAAGGAATAATAAAAGCAATAGCATTATCATTGTATTCTATACCATACAATACCACGCGATACCTCCCGATCCCGAGGATCTCAAGGCATCTAAGGTGTCCGGAAATAGCTGCGTGTAGCAGCGTCTGGTATCGGCGAGTATCGCGGGGCATCCGAAGAGTCAAGACTTGCTTTGACGATGCGGTCCGAGCCTGTCCGAGGCCCAGCCGATACCCGGCGATGCCTCCCGAGGCGTCGTTTTCACTGGGGCTGATTCTTGAGACGCAGCACCAGAGCTAGGCTCGTGACCAGCCGCGTTCGCCAAGCACGTGGCTGCGCTTATCACGGTTGGCGAAGCGGCTGGGATCACTGGTCGCCATTTTGGCTGATACCGCGAAATGTGGTTTCGGACTCAGTATTTTCGACCTCTTTCGACCGCCTGAACCTCGAAAAAAAGTGCCAAAAGTTGTATAGACAATGTGGAGTAGTTTTCGATTCTGAGTTGAATGAGCCTAACATGTTGCCCAAAATCAGGTTGTGCTGGATGAATTCAAAATGCAAAATGGAGAAACTTTCTCTATATAACTTGGGTCTTCCGCTGCGTCGTTTTCGAGCTTTTCAAAGGCGGAGAGGGGCTGAAAATACCAAGTCCGAAACCACATTTAGCGGCATCAGCCAAAATGGCAACCGGTTGTTCCAGTCGTTTCACAGCACTGATCTTCTTGCCCCCGTGATCAGTGCGTGAGAAACGAACTGGTCGCGAGTCTACACCAGAGCCTGCGAATTGCGTGAAGAAAGGGTAGAAACGTCATGTGACCGTACTAGCCTGAGTTCTTCCCCTTTGCTTCCACTTCGAGTCCTCAAATGCAGCAACCAGCAACCGCTCTTTCGTGTTTACAGAGCAGGTCCAAAGAGATGAGTAACTAGAATCAGCCAAAAACGCCCCCGACGAAGGAACGCCCGCCGGGGCAGACCCGCCCACGACCATGACACCACGATGAACGGGCTGCGATGTTTCTTCTCCATTTCGAGGACAGCATGGTGGAACGTGATGACGTCGTAGCCGATCGACGTCTCTCTCGCTGTCTTGTCCCTGGTCGTGCTCAGTCCTTTGGCTTTGGGTGCCTAAATCGAGATGTCTTTGATTGGCTGCAATCAGAGCCGGTTATGGCGAGCGCCTGGTGCTTACTGTTCGCGGCACGGAGGGGCGAATGGATAGGCTGCTCATCCCCGAATCCGAGCCTTGATGCCCCGCCCATCTCACTTTTCCTGTTTCGTTCTCGGACAGGGTTTTTTTTTCTTTCACCCAGTCGCGAACGAGGAACCGCACACTCACGAACGAGCAGTTCCTCGACGTCTCTAACCCAGTCGTGTCGACGGACGAGAGAGATATCATGAGAGATGTCTCATGTAGTCGTGACGTAGGCACGCGCTTGTGCATGCATCTTCGACGGCGAGAGGACGCACAGTCGAGAGCCACGCCGCCTGCTGTCGTCGCGCTTCTATCTTTTCGTGTTTTCGTTTGCCTTTCTACGGATGACGGACGAGTCGTCGTGGCTCCTGCGGATGCACCGGCAAGCGGTGCCCACTGGCTCGCGAGGCCGCGAGGACGTCCTTACTCGTTTAGGTAGAGCGCTAGGGCAGCGGCGTGCTCCCGACCGCTGTCGCGCCTCGATGTGTCTTTAGGGTTAGGGCCAGACCATGGAGGCGCCTCTGGGGCCCACGACGCTTTCGATGCCCAGATATCGGAAAAGCGAGAAGCGGGTGTCCTATCCTCTGACCTTTCTTGGCCGGCAGTGCTGACGGTGTTTCCCCGTGGTGGGGACACTAGAAACACGAGGCGCGCCTCGATACAAGGTCCGGGAAGCGGGGCCAGAAAGATTGAGGACGATCCACCCCTCGCCCGCGAGGAAGGCGTCCAGCGGAAGAACAAGCAAATCTCCTTCAAAGGTTTCTGGCCGCTCCTTCTTTCCGGTTTTGATTTTACTTCAGTCGATCCTCGTATATTTATACATTTTCTTACTGATCTTCCAGCCACCGGTAACTGCCCCGAATAACGAACCCTCCGCCGCGGGCGCTTGCTCCTCGCGCGCGAAGAAGACGTGCACGAATCTGGCCTCACCCTCTTCCAGCGCGGCGCAACCCCCGACGCTTTCGCGAAACGCAAAATCGGCTGCCTCGACGATTACGCGCCCGGGCCCAAAGGCCCGTGTATCTCCTCACCTTCCTTTATAATGTGCTCGCCGAGCAGCAGCGCCCGTGGCGCGAGAAGATGGGGCTGATCTCTATCATCCTCTCCCTCATGGCTGCCGTGGGGTTTATTACCTTTGGCTTCACACAGGCCGTTTGCGAGACGCCGCCAAATCAATTCCATGGGGCGCGGTAGGGGATGTGAATATTGGGAAGGGCAGCGTTGTGGTTAATGGGTATGATTACGGCCTGGGGGTGCTCCACCGCCTGCGGCAGGGCCTACGTTGGATGGGACGACGAACCCGCTGCTGGTGGGCGGGTGGAACATGGCTGGGATCGAACCTGATGTGTCTGGGCATCGTCAGCCAGCCGAATACAAGCACGATTACGGGCAAGGGTGCGGTGATGGATTGGTATCTCCCGTGTAATGTGCGGCCGCAGCCGAATGTGACGCGGTATGATTCGGCGACGAATTGTTATGTTAGCGTCAAGGGCCAGGAATACCATGCAGCTGCGGGGCAGGTGCACTTTACGTAGGATGCTGTGAGGAATACGGAGAAGAGGTTGGCGGTTTTTAAGAGGTGCACTTTTCCGTCTCCTCTGACGAATCGTTTTCTAATAAAGTAATACAGCTCTGTCCTGGCCTAGAACCTCTCGCGTGGCTCGACCTCGCACACCTCACCGTCCCTCCGCTCTTCGCCGAGCTGCACACGCCCAACAGTGGCTTCGTCAATGCAGACCTCACCATGATCCTCATGCGGCGGAACCAGATGAATCTCGGGCATTACTTGTAAGACATGATCACCGTCGGCACCAACTCAATCAGCTGCGTCGCCTCCCAAGTCCTCCTCTGCCTCTCCCTCGGCGGCGTCATCCTCATGATGGCCGTCATGTTCTCGTGGTTCTTTTCACATTAAATCGGCAATTTCTTTCCCGAAGGAGACGTACGAGCAGCGCATGATGCGCTCCGCCCAGATCGAGGCGTGGAGTACCGATATATGCAAGCCCGCGCTGAGCGGGTATCGGCCGAATGCGGGCAAGGGCGGGCTGAGGAAGACGGACCAGAGGAAAACGTTTTTGCCGTTTGCAAGACCGTGGTCCCCGACATGTTCCGCGTGCTGCTGTCGCCGCCGTTGGATCAATTCGACGATTCATAACCTTGCAGAGCTGGTGCTGGTGCGCGGCCTGTGCGGGAAATTCTGCTTCTCGATTCAGTTCGTCGTCGGCGTGGAGTTGGCGGGAACGCTCGTCCTGCCCTCATCATTTTGTCGATCATCCCGCACCACACCAACACCAGTCCTCCTCGCGTTCGTGCGCGGGCTGCCGGGCATCCTCATCGCCATCACCTCGCGCAAGTGGACGTACGTGGGCTGGATGATCATCTATCTCCTTCCCTTGCCCATCTGGACCGGCATGCTGCCCGCGTACGCTTTTTTGGCACTTGAACGAGTTTTCGTGGGGGCAGACGCCCAAGGTTGACGGGGAGATTACGGAGACGAGGACAAGAGGGCGACTTTGACTCGATGCATATCGTGATGAAGCGCTGGCAGACTTTGAGCACGAGAGGAGATGGAAGAGGAATCGGGATTCGGACGAATATTATATTCGCAAAGTGCGTCCTTCCCCTTTTTTTCTGGTGCGGACGCGGTCATCCGACTGCTAGTATCAGTGTGGAGCCAAAATTCGAACCTTCTGGTCGGATTGCGGAGACGCCTTTGCTACGCATGTCTTTTGGGTGAACAAGATGATCTCGATTCGACAGTCAAAACAACCACCCTTCTTGGCAGACTTTTATATTCTCCAAGCACCGCCTCCATTGAATCTGTTCACAACTACACAGATCCGTTTTTAAGGCTTCCTATTTCGCGTATATTTGACGCCGGAAGAATTCCTGTGCCAGGCTTCGATTTTGTGGCTCCCGACTAGAATCGACCCTGACAGTGACAGTCGCTCTGCGTGCGGGCGCTTAATTCCAAGTAACTGTACCGGTGGAAAGGGAACTAGGGAAATACAAGCTGGGAAGCGCGAAAAAAAATGGGCCTTACCTTGTTCGTTTTTAAGGTTGGGTTCTACCTTCTGCAGCTCTCTGTATCACGAAGGAAGAAGATAAGCATGAACTAATAGTAACGATATATGAACTAACCATCGCCAAAAAGCGTGCGCTCGATCTGCGTCACTGACGGTAGGAGAGGTTGGGCTTGCATCGAGCGGCGAAATTTGGAGGTGAATTTATTGTCCCAGTCTGAGGCGGATGATTTTGGTTTAGCGCCAATCAAAGGGCCTTTGAGCCGGTCAACAATTTTAGAAGCCGTTGAGCGCATCAGGGCATCTTCTTCCCAGCACATTTGCATTAGATTCCAGAGGCCGTCATACGCCATTGTGCCCGAGCACGACAGTGGCCGCGAAGGGCGGTTCCCCTCGAGAACCTTGAATATGATGGTCGCGTCATTTCGAAATTCGTGGAACGGGACTTTGCCTGTCAGTATCTTCGGATTTACATTATTAAAATTTAGGTGCGATTGAAAAATAAGGTAGGCGATCACACCTCGTAGCAAACGCAAGCGAAAGCATAAACATCGGAGCCCGTGTGGTTTTCCCTGTCTCCTCGTAAATTTTCTGGCGCTTGATAGCGCGCCGTGCCTCCTTGGGCCTTCGCAGTCGAATGGGTGAATCGTACAGTCATGGCATTGGCGATCGAGGAGACCCCAAAATCAGCAATACACGCCCGGCGCGATGGCGTTACAAGGATATTGATCTGCGCATATCAACCAGAATAATTGCAGAGCAGATAGCTTTCCATACCCCTTTTAAATCTCCGTGTACTATTTTTTGTCCATGTAAGTACTCGAGCCCAAAGGCTACGTCCAAAATCTAAGTAGCACAAATAAATGATGGACAAAAGAGGGTGAATTCGCATAAGACTTACAAGTGAGAGACGTTCTGCATTGGTTGGCTTCTTGTTTGCAATAAATTTCACAATATGCCCCTCTTCCATCCATGGGGAGACCAAACACAACCTACTGCCCAGATAATACACCCCGAAAAAGGGAAGTACGTTTGGGTGACACATTTGACGCCAAATGACAGCTTCTCGCCCGAATTCCTGGGTATATATTGAGCGACTGATATTTTCAAAGCGAAATAGAGAAGCAAACCTTGAGTGCAGCCTGAATGTCTGACTCCTCAAAAATCCGCATGATCTTTACGCAGACGCTCTGTCCGCAGATCACTCCTTTCCAGATGTCTCCAAATCCTCCTCCCGCGACTTGCTGACCAACTTTCCGCAATCCAGGAAGAACAAAGCATCGGGGATGCAGCCCAGAAGGACGAGCAAGTTGCAACAGAGCCTGGAGCATCAACGGTTTAACAAACGAAAAGGAGTCTAGATCAAGCAACTGTTTATTCGGTTGGAACCAAAGTTGTATCAGGTTTAATTACTCACATCTTGCAAAAGATCCAGAAGTTGCTGAGCGTCTGTCCCACGACACGACAAAAACTTCTTGTATGACTCCGGATCACGGAGGAAAAGAATCAATTTTGCCACAACGATATAAAGGTCGCGGTGCATGTGCTTGTATACATCTGTTGCGATTGAGTGGTTGGTTGAGGGATCCTGTGAGACTCGGTGAACGACATACAGCAGAAATGGTCAATTACAACGAAAATACCTTGACTGCCTGCTTCACTAAGCCGACAAGAATAGACAGGTTGTGCAAAGCCGCACAGAGCCGCGTGCGGCTTTTGGGCATTGTGCAAAGCCGCGTGATAAGCCGAACGATTTATGAGTAGATTTATGTTCATTTCGATGAAATATAGGTAAATTAGGTGCTATACAGTACATTGAACCACTTACCTAACATAATGTGCATCATTTTTGACGTCATTATTTGGTCTCGCCACCGCCGCTGTGCGGCTATGGCCGTGATGCTGCCGAAACAGGCCATTTTCCACACCTCCTCCTCCCACCTGATGCCGGAATCAACACCGACAGCTTTCAAGGCACTGTATACAAGGTTTGGACACATAATGGATAGGGAAACAAAAGCCGCACGGTGCCGCATGCGGCTTTGCACAATGCATAAAAGCCGCATGCGGCTCATCAGCCATTTGACAATTTTGTTGTGGTATTGTGGGCGTTGTTTGGTGTTTTTGTGTTGCGAACAATGCCCAACCCCACAACGTCACAACACCCTAATAAATTTTATTATACAAAAAGTACTAGCTACTAGTAGGTCAAAAGTTCGTGCATATGGTGGTCCGCATAATGGTTAACAAAATAAGTATTAAATGCATCGAGGGAATCAGTGAAATTAAAGTCCTCCGGGAGCTCCGCTGTACCATAAACTCCGATTAAATGGCCAGCGCGCGCGATCGCGTCTACGTTTACGACCTGCAGTGACGGCACTCCTCCGACATACTCCGGCTCCACCACCCACATCCCTGTGTCCGGATCGGGTGCCGCGCCGACAGGGGTGATCCAGTGCACCAGCGCACACTCATACTCCTTCTCCCGAAAGGCGAAGGAGAAGAGCAGCAGGGCGCGTGCGGCAATGATCCCACCCATCACCGGACCCCCAACATTGACGAGGACCGTATCACGCCGGGCGTATCCATGCCAGTGGGGATTCGATCGAATGCGCTCGCGATACATCCCCCCTGCGCCGCAAAGATCGCTTGGTGCGTAGAAGCGGGCGATGGCGGAGTGGTGTACCTTGATGGGACCATCAAAGATAGGGCAGGCGTGGAGCAGGGGAAGCGCAGCGTCGTCCGCGGGTGGGCCATGGACCTCCGCATCCAGAAATTGTCACAGGAGGAGGGGGAGGGTGGGCTGACCAATATGAGCAGCGAGAGCTACAAGGTATTTGGGATAGCCTCGCTCTAGAACAGTTGTTAGTATGCATGGAGGAAAGGAGTAAATGAGACATACGAGGTGTCGGCGCCAGCTCAATATCTGAAAGGGTGCGCGGGCCATGCATGACGCCGTCATCATCTTCGTCATCGTCCTTCTCGGCAGCGAGCGCGGCGGCGGCGTCGACAGCTTCGACCTGTGGCTGCAGCCCTGCTAGGACCATGGCCGTATATGATGACGCCGTGCCGGTCATCATTCCACGGCCGGTGAACTCGAGGCGCGCTGCGGCGAGCTTGTCGAGGCGGGTAAGGGTCACAAGCATCTGCGGAAGGGCCTTGTAACGGCTAGAGCGCCGCCATGGCTCCTTCACAGCCTTGATGTGCTTGGACTCCGTGATCGAGGAGCACAGGCCATTCGGCGATGCGAAAAGATGGATAGAGCGAATGTAGTGGACGAGGGAATGTTGGCGGGGGAGGGATATGTCGGTGCGGACGCCACAGTCGATGAAAGCTTGTCGGTATTGATGGAAGCGGTCGAGGGCATTTTGTATGGTAATGAGGTCAGGGGCAGAGATGGCGTTGCGGCGGACGATGTAGCAGAACTCCATGAAGGCCAAGAGGGCCTTCATCATGTCGGAGGGAAGATATCCAGCGACTGCCCCAAGATAAATCTGCGGTGGAAGCGGATGGGGGTTAATATCCGACTTGACACCAAACTCAACCAAATACTTGCCTTCATGAGTGCTTTAGAGTCGTCGCCGGTCCACTGGTGAAAGTCACGGCCATCGGGGAACCTGCGGAGGCCGGGGAACTCTGGGACGGTGGACAGGCTAGGCGGTAAAGTGTCAGTTCTAAAAATGCACTATTATATTCGGAATGCACATACCGCCGATCGATGTCCTGGATAATTTCCAGTGCGCGCTTCTCCCCATGGTGGAGGACAAGGTATTCGTTCACCCAGGTGACGAGGTGGTCCTTGAAGCTGCCCTTGATGACCTGATGCAGCAAGTCTGAGCATATGAGCTCGTGGATATCAGCGCGCGGAAAATCGTGGGTGAAGGGCTATCAGAGAATGAGCGGAGGACGACTAGGACAGGGGACGACGTACCACAACATCACTACGAATACCGTAGTCGTCCCAAAGGATGCCGGGATCGAAGCACATTATGAGTGCATCTGTTTTCGTCTTTGTGCGTAGTCGAGTATCGCCGTCATCAAGATGGTCTGGATGGGCTTCACATCTACAAGGGCACTAGGGTGAGAAGGGAGACGACCACCAGGAGCGAGATCACAAACTTGGGGCACCAGTTTTGCACAATCCCTGCCAGCCACACCTGCTCCGGGTAATCTGCAATATATGGGCCAAGGCCGTAGATGACACGACGGAAATGGCCATCGGGACAGCGTACAATGTCGGGTGTCGTCATGTGGGTCTTCAGTGGCTCGAAGATGCGTGCTAGGCTGGCATGGTACATCTGGCGGACGAATTTTTGGCTGGCTTTTTGCGATGTTTTTTGCTAGCTGAGATGCAAAGGTGAGAAGGGGTGGAAGATTAGACAAGAGAACGCACTCTTCGGAATTGCGAGGAACGCGACAGGGAGCACGCCGTTACCGTGCGCACGACGTGCCGTTCCAGTGAGGACACCGGGGGAGAGGTATACCGGATGATATTCTTGGTGTCCAGTGGCGACGGAAACGGTGGTCTTGTCGCTCCCTCCGACGACGGGGACGAAGGCGCAGCCGTGGGTCTCGGGGTCCTCAGTGATCAAGTCCTATATATACAAGTGAGTGAATTTTTACGAGCGAGGATATGGGTGTATGTGCCGCTTGCTTCCATGCCCAGTCACCCGACATTAAATTCGACCAAACGCGATGACCGCCATGATTGAATTGACGGTAAGGGATGTAGTCGATGGCGTCCTTGAAGGTCGAGGTCCCGAGCTGCTCGTGGAGGAGCTTTGGCGCGTCGCGGGTGCACAGCTCGTATGTCTGCGTCATCCATCGTGGAGGGGTTCCTGGTGGTAGAGGGCCAGTGTAGCGAATGTGGTGGGTCTTCCAGGCTGTCCCGCCATGCTGGATGCGGTCGATATCGGCGTCCAGCTCCTTTGCGCTCTCCCACGGCGCCGAGCGACCAAATTCATGAAGAGAGGCAGCCCAGATATCAAGCGCGGTATTGATCTGCTGCTCCGAGGCTTGCAGCTCGACAAACTGGAACTCCGCGAATGCGAACGCAGATCGAGAGCCAAAGGGGTCCCAGGCGTCGGGATCCTGGCCGTCTTGTGGTGGAGGTGGCGGGGGTGGAGGGGCTGCATGAGGCGGCAAGAATTCCCCGGCAGCATCACAAGGGAGTGCTGGTCATAGATGAGTCGGCTTTATACATAGAGCTAGTGAAAACTGACCGTTTGCAAGTTTGTGGTAGCGGCGCTCAAAGCTGTTCTCATCCTCGTCCTCAGGGGCAGGGGTAAATTGACGGTGCTCCGAGTTTCGATGTCTTGACAGCCCCCGACTTGACTTGCAATTCTTGAGACAGTGGCGGCAGGTATAAGAGGAGTAATGGGGCATGATGGCTGAGAGAAACGGACTTAGACAGAAAAACTGGTTTGAGTTCATGCACGTGCTCACCATTTGCGCTGAAAATTCTCTCTCTCCACCATGACCCGTGGCAGAGGTCGTGGAGGCAGCTCAGCGTCGATGAGGGCTAAGCGTGCGGTGTCTCCCGAGCTGGACGACTACACGGAACCCCTGCCCAAAAAACAGCGCAAGGCCCCGCAAAAAGCACCGCCCGAGCCACGCGAACCCTCGACTCGCACCACCAGGGGAATCCCCGCAGAGAAGCTCGACTTTGAGATAACCGTCCCCAGAACTAATCGCCCCCACGCTGAGGTCCAGGCCGAGAAGGATCGTCGAGCAGCAGAAGCTCTCGCACGCCAGAAAGAGCTCGCCATCGCGATGGAAAGAGTAGCAGTTCTCAATGCAGAGGTCGACCAGGCCGCCGCAGACGACGAACTAAATGCTATTGACTCTCTCGGAGACCTGCCCGAGGACGACAACACCATGCTTGAGTTCACCGAGGTCGACTTCCAGCGTGTCGAGGACGACGACGAGTATCAATCAGCAAGTGAATATGCCCCGAAGGTAAGCTTATATCTTGCGCGTGTCGTTCCGTCTTGAACGAGTACCCACAGACCAAGAAGAAGAGCGCCGTGGCTGTCCCTGCTAAGGTTGGGAAGGCTAAAAAACCGCAGAAGGGAGAGACCAAGGAGGCGATGGAGGAGCTGATGAGGAAGTTGAAGGCGAAGGGTGTGGGAGCGAAGAAGAAAAGCGTCCAGAACAGGTGAGCGCGTTAAGGCCGCATTGACGTGTACTGATCTTCTTTTGTCTTTCCCACCTCTGAAGCGACGCCGCGGCTGCCTCCAAGCGCGCTGGTCTCTCCACGACCTACCTTGCGACCACCAGAAAGGCAGTTAAAGCTGGCACGTCCCCGGGAAATTCGAGTACGGCGGCCTAACCGAAGAAGACGCAGAGTCCACGCGTCCTGACCTGACTGGAGCAGAAGCTGCACGCAGCAACGAGGTATGTGGTTCTTTATGTGGCGACAACGATGCTGACTTTCCTCTAGACCATCCACATCGAGTCGGGCTCGGATAGCGAGGACAGCGAAGATACACCCATTCGAGTTGCTGCAGCCATGCTGCGTCCCGTTCCGAAGCGCCGCGATACGGTCAAGGTCAAGCCCGAGCCCAAGATTCCTGCTCTTGCCGTCGGCTCCTTCGATACGAAGACCCCCACAGCCAAGAAGAAGCGTGTCAAGCTCGAAGCAGATTCGTCGTCGCTGGGCTTTACTCCGGTCTCCGCAGGTAACGTGAGGGGACTGCCGGCACTTGTGGGTCCAATGTGGGAGACTCTTGCGCTGCCGGCGTTGTACAGGGCTCTTTACCGGTCGTCGGAGCCGATGATTTTCGCCGCCAAAGGTGATACCGCCGTGTCCGAGGCGGTAGCGCTCAAGGCCATCCGTGAAGTAATTGACCAGGTTTACCCGGGGAATACACTACCGACCTTCATGTGGAACGACGAGCTCTGTGACCGCGTAAGTCTACCAACCGGCGGAAATCCATCATTTATTAACTGTTATTCACAGGGTGTGCGGCGTGTTCGCGAACGTCGCAGCCTGATTATACAGACCTGCACCCAGGTCGTCGATGCCTTCTTCGCCACCAAGAAATATCTCGGCAATCCAACCGCTATCCGCGACTATGCCAAATACGCCCTTCGGGTTGATGGCCCAGCAACTTGGAAGACACCGACGCCCGAGAGCTGCCCACGTAATCCTGAGGCACCGGGGTACATTGTACGTACTTTGTGATTAATTCCTCCTCTCCACTAACAGGTCTGATAGAAACCTGCGGATTACATGGAGTCCCCGATGATGATCCAGATCGCCTCGTCATTCCTCAAGAACGAAGAATTGACTCTTCCCGTAGAACACGACGACGGTTCCTTTGATGCAAGCGGCATGCCGACCGGTCTGTTTGGCCTCATTGCCGGTGGTGTAAGTTCTTCTTTCTTCCATGCAAATGATGTGTACTAACAGCGCCAACGTAGCTTGAGCGTGGCTTCAAGCTATATTCGCGGACCGGCCAGCGCGAAGCACAGGTTCCGAAATTCAAGGTGCAAACTTACAACACAGCCATCAACGCATACGTCTCGAATATCCAGCGGTTCACCCTCAGTAGGTGGACCAGTCTTCTCGCGGCCTTGGGCCCAACCACCGTGGTTACTACCGCTGCCGAGGCCACCGATGACGAGCTCGATGGGCATCGGGAGTACGCGTATGTCAAGAGCAGCCCCTAATTACGGTATGGGTCTTTCCTCCGCCAGCGCTTTTTTGCTTACTATCAAAATCAGTATCTCAAAATTGATTTTTCTATTGCCCCCACTATTAAATACCGTTCCTCACGCCGAAAAGACCAGTTACTTCATATTTCCTACATATACACTGTAGTTTCCCCAGAAAAGTTCCAAAATATATTGATGTTGTGCTGTTGTCCAGAGTTGTGGTGTTTTTTGATGAATTTCTAGCTCATGTTGGGCAAATAATTTCAGAAATTGTCGGTGTTGGGTGTTTTCGCATTTTCGGGCATTTTTACGCGTTTTGATGCGTTGTTTGGCATTGTACAATACCACAATCAATCTGTCAAAAGTCTGATGCTCTGTGCGGCTTTGCACAACCTGTCTAATCTGTACGTTTGAGGAGTAATGTTGGAGGCTCTCTAGGTAGCCGGACACCCTGCCATCCTGAAACTCCAGAAGTTCATTCATCCCTCTGGTAGAAACGGTTATCAGGGCGAGCCCGGTAATCTCAAACAGGGAAGAAACATCTCACGCGTTTTGGTGAACAAGTTCCCATATGTCGGTTCTTCCATTAATCCATGGCGCCGCCGCTGCAAAAGCAGATGTGTGTACGTAGCCAAGTTCTGTACAGTTCCGGGGTTGAGTTTGATTGTTCCTCAAAGGTGAACGCAAAGAGGAACCAACCTGAGGTAGTACATTCACAACGATATCCATGGCTTGAACGCGCTTTAAAAGGCTGGGACGAGGGCTACTGTGCCAAACGTCGTGGCACAGGGCTTCACTCTGAGCCAGTAACCAATTTTCGAGGTTTGCGCTAGTCCAGAATTCGTCCGAGTCTGGGTCTTCAAAGCCTAGCGGTTTCCGGTAGTTTTTATCTACGGCCCGAGCCATGGTGTCGAAGGCCAGGTCATCGAAATTGAGTGCAAGAATATTTTTGAAAGCACTCGGCGTGGAGGAATATCCGAACAACACGGTGGCCAGGCGAATCCTCAGATCATAACGCGATCTCTGGCATCGTCTCCGAGTCATGTTGATTTGTAGCCAAGTTCGAAGAGGGATTTCGACCATATATCCACTCCAGCTTCGAGGATACAACGTGGGTCGAGCAATGTCCCTCTCGAGGTTCCGACAAAGCACTGAATTATCATTGTCATCCCAATCAAAGATATCATTCTCACAACCACCAATTTTGTCCAGAAATCTTGATAGTTGAACATCGGCTTCATCGAATTTCATCACGGTGCAGAATGTCACCCAGTGGAGAAGAAGCCATGGAGGAACGACGACCTCATAAAGGACGCGGAGTACCGGCGAGCTTCTCCCTAGTTCTTCAGGAACCGTCCTTGTTCCCGAATATGTTCTGGCACAGGCGGCCAGTTGACTGAAACAGAGCAGAAACGAGCAGTGAATTCAATGGAAGAATGGATGCCGAGATTCATGCTCACTCACCTTTCGAGGCATCTGCATTTGTGATGCCATGGGAGCGAGCGCAGGTCATCTCGTGAATACACCTCCAACATGGTGTCGATCCAGATGGGTAATACACCTGAGACTCCGCACACATTACAGGATTCCGCATTCTCGGGCAACAGTTCCGTCAATGAAGCCCACTCGAGAATTAGCATGTTCATGCCGGGAAAGCCTTGGCCGTCATGCACGAGGTCATGCAGGATTCTGGCCTTTCGTAGTGGTCCCGCCACCAAAAGCCATGTGATGAAGCGAAGACGAGTCCGGGGTGTAAGATGAGCCAACAGACGCGTGGTTCCCGTTGTCTGAGACAGACGGAGTGCCAGAGCCAAAGAAGCGCAGTCGGACTGATCGTCCACCACCTGTATTTGATAATCCTCGGTGAATTCCCTGGCATATTCTTCATCCTCATCCTCCCATAACCATAGATTTCCGTGTTGGAATTCCGAGGCCGCCACTTGCTGTCACCGAGCCGCCGCTGTTGCTGATTGACTTGGTACATTGCACGACAATATGCTATCTCCTATCTTGCTTACTCGTACTCTCTTTGGATTAATTCTCTCCAGTTGCTCTTTAGTTAGTTATATTTGTTCCTGCCAGATGTTGTATAAGTACGTAGTAATTCCGAATGAATCCCCACGCGTTTGCGAGGGTCATCTGCTTTTCCCGAGTGACGGACGTGGACACCGGTCACTTCAACATTCCGTCCTCATCCCCGCATACTATCGCCCACCAAGGAGGCGTCAACCTACCATGCGTCGTGCAATTCCAGATGTACCGGATGAATCCCCGTCAGTAGTAGTACTTGGAATTCAAGTCTGCCAACACCTTCTGGTCCACCATAGCGAATGGCCAAGGTCAGGGGTGAGAGGTAAAGCCTGAGGTCGACGTGGGCGGTAGCAGCTCATGTCGGAGAAATTTACCAAACCCGATAAGGGCCGACGACCCCTTATCAGGCCCACCATTATCTTATCCTGATAACGTGAAAGCACTGTTGCCGAACCACTGCAGAACCATTTCCAAATAGGGAGATTTGATGTGGCTGTGTTTTTTGCCAAGGAAATGATGGCTGTCCCAACGTTTGATGGTCATGGGCAAACAAAGCCATACACGTCTCTCTCTCTTACCTCCACACCTTCTGCCCATCTCGCCCGTAACTCCTTCCCATGGCCCGCTTCAATACCAACATAAACGCCTCACACAATTGTCCCAAATGTGGCCTCGCGCTCCAGGTTTTCAAGTCCAAGAGGCCGGGAAGGAACTTTGACTGCAATTTCGTCGCGGTGAGTAAATCTGTGCTTTTCTCTGTCTCGCCAAGACTGATTTATCTCCCGGTGTTCTAATGCTTCACATACACCCTCTTTCTTCTACTCCTGGCCTCATGGCGTCGAACCTTCACCCGGCACACAAGACTTCCTGCCTGCGCACCATCGCCTCCCGCCAATGCTTTCACTCCCCTCGTCCTCTCGAAACCCAGCCAGCACAAATGTTTACATTCTGGTGCCTAGCACATCTACCTTGATTGTACCATCACATGCAGCGCCATCTGCTTATATTCCCCATCCACCTAACTACACTACATTCCGACAACATACTATCCTCCCTATACCTCCTACCCATATCCTGCATACACCCCACACACTCAATAAACTGTAGCCCTAGCATCTCGTTGTACACTAATTATTGTTGATGTACTTGACTTAGTACAATTCAACACCTTTAACAGGAATGCGTCATCTGCGGCACGCATCGGCACAATTTCTTTGCCGAAGAATTGCCGCAAAACACAGCCACATCAAATCTCTCGATTTGGAGGTGGAGCTGCGGCGGTTCGGACGCAAGTACGTGAAAGTCGTATAATAAGGATCGGCTAACATTTTAAGGATCACTTATATTATAAGGTCAGTTTGTGTGATAAGGCCTTGCAAGCTTTTGAAGCGTTAAAAGGGCTTACAATGGTCACCTTAGTTTACAAGTCGTCAGAAGCTTGAGCAATGTTTTTAATATTAAAAGTAAAAAAAAGAATTGGGCTGGACTATTTAGTCTTACCATGGTGTCTTATCTGAAGAATGTAATTAAGTACGATGTGTAGTCAAGGGATCA
Organism: Mycena galopus ATCC 62051; assembly: GCA_014925785.1. Taxonomy (NCBI): domain Eukaryota; kingdom Fungi; phylum Basidiomycota; class Agaricomycetes; order Agaricales; family Mycenaceae; genus Mycena; species Mycena galopus. Next base: position 117,697 of record WIQG01000347.1, read on the forward strand.
AACCAGCGACCATTGCATCTCCCTCTTTATAAAGTTACGCTGTCTGTCTGTCTGTCTGTCTGTCTGAAGCTTTTTAAGCTCCGCTGGTCAGTTGACCCTCTTGTGATCCGATATTACCCCGTCGGCGCCTTTGAACTCCGGCATCAGCAGAAGGGGATGCGAGGCCGCGAAGTGGCCAAGCAGTCGCTTGTAACTTATATAATACAAACAGAAGTAATGAAAATGACTGCGCCAGGCAAGTCTTTATATATGTAGGTAGCCTGTGCCCTTTATCATACCCTAGGCGGCCTCCAAGCATTAAAAAAAAAAGTAAAGTCATTGTCCGACATAGCTAGTTTGTGTTTCCTACTCTGGATGTGACTACTCATGCCTTCCCACCTCTGGCCTTCTTTCCACGGGTCGTGGCTTTATTTAAGCCCCTGCCACGAGTCTTAGCCCCACCTGATCTGCTCGCAACTGGTTCTTCCTCCGACAATTCCACAATGGTTCTGCAGGTACTGCCGCGTGTTCTGCGGGGTACATCTGGCACATCCTCGGTCACCGCTGGATCAGTAATATGTGGCACTGAAGATGGCGGGCTAGAGGTAAGGGAAGATGGCGGTAATGGGGTGACTGGAGATGGTGGAGACGGCGCTGGTGACACCACTGGCGACAATGGTGTCAAGAGGGCAGGTCCAGGAGCAAAACCAGCTGTCATCGTCGGAGCCATCCGCGCCCAATTTGAATCTTCTCATGAGGTCATTAAGCTCATCCGCATTGTCAGCATCTTCAGTCGGATCATCGTGGATTATTGTGTCAACACCAAATGGCCGCCAAGCTGTCCAATTCACTGCCAGCGACTGTCCCTCCTGGCAAAAGTCATGGCCAAACATACAGCTGTCTGAAATCCACCATCTTCTTGCCCTTACCACCACGCCTCCCACTGATAACTTCTACGAGTGCTATTTCCCGAAATTGCAAGAATGGGTCCAGGTCTCTGTCGTTGACAGTGTTCCTATTGATACCAACGCAAATACACTTTTGGTCCGTTGGGTTGGGGTCGTCGGCCATGACGAGGTGAAGCACATGGGCGTCTATTCGGCCAGAGGGAGGGAGAAGGCGCGGGCTGTCGAGCGTATCGGGCTGAAGCGAGAGGTGATTGAGATCTCGGATGATGACTATGATGAAGACAGCTGTCCCACCAAGCGACTGTGCCTGCCACCGCTCGCTTCCTCCCCAAACTTCCCCAGCTCCATTCGCCTCCCGTCACGCCTGCGGTCGATGTCGACGTCCCCATAATCGTACATATCATTTCCTTGCATATCATTTTCTTTGTCCATCTTTTGCGCTGATGTCGCAGTAGTTTTTTTATACCATCTCCTTCCGTACATCCTCTTTCCCTTACCTAGATATGTATACTATACCTAGATATGTACTCTCGCTCCCTCCCAATCCAATGTAGTTCCAAAGAAATGAAAATATGGGCTTGAATTCAATCCACCAAGAGTTGCACGTGAGCACAATTACTTCTGCTTCCACCACCAACCGCTTTTGCTCCCTGCTTCGTCCTCCACGCGTTTGACGCATCTCTTGTGTTTGTCTTGCACATCTCGTCTGGCTCGTAATGCAAACCCATCGTGGCCGCTTCCATTTTATCGCCCAAAACGCCGCACCTCTGATTGCTTCGACCTCGCCTGCCACTGTACCCACCCAACCATCTTTTATCAACTTTCGAATCTCGCCGGATCCAGGAACCTTCGAATATGATCTGGTTAAGGGTAAATATCAGCACCGCTGGGACGACTGGGAACAATTCCAAGCCTGGATCACCAAGGAGCAAAAAGACAACTGTTTTGAGCTCCGTCTGGAGAAAACCTATCTGGGACTTCCAGCATTTGAAAGGCAGTTGCGATATGTGTGCTCGAGGGCAGGTGGGACTGACGATGCTGGCGACAAGTCCACGGAGAAGAAGCGACGCAACCTCAAGATAGGAAGGAAGCGCATTGGCTGCCAGTGTGTGCTGCTCGTTAAGCAGTACCCAGGAACCCCTCTCGTGCTGGGCAACTACACTCCGGAGCACAATCATCCAACATTGAATCTCAATCTGCCATTCACGCGAATCCCTGCCGAGACCAAGGAATACATCGCTGGACTCCTCCGACTGAAAGTATCTGCCGAACACATTGTGAGTAACTAACTACTGACTTGTTTTGCACCGTCTCACCTGGGTCTGTTACAGCTGCAATTGCTTCACCGGAACATCTACAGTGGCAACGACCTGTTTGATCATGATCTCGACGGAAGTACTCTCGCCGACAGAACAGAATTCATCCAGTTACACAACATTTGTCAAATAGAGAAGGAAATCGAAGCGGAGACCGTGAGGCTACACCCGGATGATGGCCAATCTATTCTCAAGTGGACGAAGCAGCTGGATACAAGAGGGCATCTTCTTGGATTCAAGTCTAAACTCGACCCTCCTCCTCCTGGATCCGATTTGGCGTCTGATGTCTTCACAACAAACTGGCAGTGCAAGATGTTCCGCAAATATGGTGGCGCAATTCTATGCATTGACACGACACACAATGTGACGATGTACGAAAACCTTAACCTCACGACGCTGGTGGTCCGGGACAAGTGGAAGCATGGAATCCCTGTGGCGTGGATGCTTGCCTCCAGTGGTACCGAGTCAACAATCCATTATTTCCTGAAGCTTAATCAAGCGCGCTCACCAACAATTGTGCCCCGCTATAATGACCGACTTTGATTGGGCAGAAATCAACACTTGCGCTGCTGTCTACTGAGTGTGGATACTGCTCTGTTGGTGGCATGTCCTCCATGCATGCATGGCAGCAGCACCTTCGGATCCAGGACCATTCAGATCTCTGGACACTGCTGAAGAAGTGGATCCGGATTACCGACAAAGCAAAATTCCTCGCAACCTGGGTGAAGACTCAAGCCATCGCACCACCCAAGTTTACCGAATACCTCAAGAACACGTGGATGCCCGACTGGGTTGTGAAGATGTGGTCAGCCGTCTATCGGACTGAGCAATCCATATTTGAGGCATGTGATACAAACATGCTCGTTGAGGCGTAAGTCCCATCGCTTTCATCTTTGATCAGCATCTGACACTGCGTAGCTGGCACCATGTGCTCAAGGGAAAGTTCTTAGACGACAAACGCAACCGACACCTTGACCACCTCATCAATGTTCTTGTCGCCCGTGTTGCAGGATACTACGCACTAAAACCACGTCGTCAAGAGCTCGGATTTGAAGGGCCCGACATCGAGGTCCTGAAACGGCACGATATTCTGGAGAAGAGCAAGTTCTACACCAAGGAACATATTGAGCACGTCGAAGATTCTAGGTATCTGGTGCAATCGGAATCTGATCCTTCAAAACACTACAAGGTCGACGTTGAGGCATACACATGCACATGCCTTGATTATCGGCTCATTTGTTTCTGCAAGCACTTGTGTGCTGTTCAGCACCTCTTCGACGAACAGGGACCAACTGAACAACTCCCCACATTTTCCTCCATTCAAGCGAACACGACCTTGCCCCCAATTCCGGCTGCAGACTCCACTGCATCCCTGTGCACACCAGTTTCCAAGCCCAAGTCCCACGGCGTCCACCTGGCAGAAAAGTTGGACCGACTAGCGGCGTGCCTCAGGCGTCCATCTTCGAAGATGTCAGACCCTGCCATCGTCAATCTGGAGCCAAGTCTTGATGCAGCACTCGTGGCCGCAGACACCAGCTCTGTTCTCCCATCATCAACCTTTGTGGCGCCGAACGACAAATCCGGTTGGCAGAAAACGAAGGGTCAGATGCTTCCTCGGACCAAAACCAAGCAACGCAAGGGGGGCGACAATGTAGATCCGGTGTATGGGGCGGGCTGAAGGCAAAAGATGCCAAATTAACTGGTGTTTAGTGCGTGATCTCTTTCCTTCTTGGCAGCTGGCACTGATGGATGCCTTTGTTTCAAGGGCGGCTGCGGGATCCCACCCTGCACGTACAGTCATGACACTACCCGCCATCCCGCTGCCTAGTGCGTCCACCTTGAATGTACCCCCATTGTATCCTTCGCAATCTGGTTATATTCCCCATCCTCCACCTCATTACATTCCGGTGTCTAGCACATCTACCTTGATTGCACCATCTTATGCGGCACCAACTGCTCATATTCCCCATCCTCCTCACTACATTCCGGCGACGTACTATCCTCCCTACACCTCCTACCCGTATCCTGCATATCCCCTACACACTCAATAAACTGTAGCCCTAGCATCTCCCACCTCGTTGTACACAGATTCAATTATTGTTAATGTAATTATCCCTACTTGACTTACTACAATCCGACGCCTTTACCAGGAACACGTCATCTGCGGCACACATCGGCACAATTTGTTTGCCGAAGAATTGCCGCAAAAACACAGCCACATCAAATCTCCCGATTTGGAGGTGGAGCTGCGGCGGTTCGGACGCAAGTCTGCTAATATGCTCTAATGCCGGAATTTTGTAAGTGTCACGCCAAATCTTGTTGGGTGCCGAAGTGCCGGATCGGTATTTTCGGTCACGGGTCACGACCTGTGCCGAATTGAATGAAATTCTACAGTAATCTAGTCTTTCTCAGACAGACACTATAACTGAACACTCGTTCCTCGCTAGTTATAGTCTGTTAGTTACTGCGCCCCGATGACAGGTGATCTGCGTTATCACGGAATGATGGCGATGCACAACCAAACAATTCTTTTATACTCACGCGTTTTGCACCATTTGACGTGTTTGTTGAATCAGAAACTATTGTGCGAACTATTTAAGGGTTAATATCGCCTACTGAACATTGTTGGACCTCTTCTGACATTTTTATCATCGAATCAAAGGATTTCGGCGATTTCGGCCGTAACCAGAGGAATTTATTCAATCTGGTGAATTCTCTTCGAGTCTTCACTCAAAAGAACACCCAGGAAGCAGAATAGGATCCCTTCAATTTCCTCACAGCCTGGATCCCGATGGATAGACTTCGAACGCGTCAAGTCGCGTCAAGCCGTGTCGTTGAGCTACGCACGTGCTGTCCTAAAACGGATGCTTATATAATAACACAGGACGCCTGTTGTGATGGCGTGGTAACTAATAGACTAACAGTAATCTGCGCTACCAGTACTGGCGGTATTAGAGGCTCCCTTGTAACAAGCGGCAAAATTCGGAAATTGTCCCACACGGTTGAGGCGGGACCTTTCAATCAATATTATCAATGGGGACGGTCAGGTGAGTCAGGTTGCCGATTGAATTCAATTCTCGCGCTGAATTCGGGTTGCAATTCAAATAATCGCGCCAGGAATAAGTATGTCAGGAAGGCCATCTAAGGCATCCAGTCTTTGCAGCTGAGTAAACGATGCCTTGCAATGCGCATTGGTGACTCGGTGAGACCGGCTCTTCCTCTCCCAGGATGTAAGAATGAGCTGGGGCCGGGATTTTCAACCTGGCACATCGAACAAGCACGTCACGAATACCCAAATTTCGGCCTGCGGAAAATTGTTCTGATCTGAAAAGTGTTCCCCAGGCTTCTTCAGTATCCATCACTATGGCTGTACAAAAATTCAGGCAGATCACGTGATCTTGGTTCAATCCTGAGTTGGTCTAACGCGCCGTTCGTCATCACTATACAAGCTTCGTAACAGGGACCAATTTTATCAAGCTGTCTTCGACTTCCCATTGGCGAATTTACTACTTCAAACCATATGACTCACCCGTTGAACAAAGAGTACTGTACAATTTCGTTCAATTCGGCAGTCACGCGTCACGCCCATTTTTTTTTATTGCGGCAATAATTTTTTCTCGATTTATCGGAATTCTTTTGGATTTTAATTGTACTAAAATTTCCGGATTGGTGCCGAATTGATTGAAATAGTACAGTATTCAGAACTCCACAAATTCAACCTCAGGTTAAACACTTTTTTCTTGGTTGAAACTGCGGTAAAGAAGTCAACCTTTCAAGGACTAACTAGCATACGCAAGAAGTGCCATCAAGATCGAGACCTCATCAAACTTTGCACATCCCCATTCATCCCACCGCTCGCTTCCAACGCCCGCGCCAACAATCAAGAGATCGTCGGGATCGTACTTGCTCTTGATAGCGCTCAACTTCGCATAATTGGGCCCAAAGAACACTGTCTGAAAGTCCGGCTCAAGCACATCCGCCTCATTGGAGTACGAGCCGGCATTCGGTCCTGCTATCTGTTCGAGAATCGGGAGCTGGACGTTCTGGGACAAACGACGATCCTGGTTGATTTTCTCCAGCGATACCGAGTCGTCCCACGCGTTTGCGAGTACAAACTACAAAGAGACTTGAATAAGTCTATGGTTGGATTCTCAAAACAATTACGAACATGGGTCTTTGCGGTCCGCCACGCAGGGTGAACAGCCGATGAGATGTTGGCATTCTCAGCGACTTGACCTATAAATGACCACGGTGAGGATTGGAAACGAATTGTGAAGAAAATGGTTCGAACCTCCTGCGACGAGAAGCACAAGGATCCTGGAAGGATTGGAGCGGAGTTCAACAAAATGACACATAACATCAGGTCCGAAATAACGTACTCTGAGGTGTTGGTTTCCGCAAGTTGCTTGATTACATTGCCTATCGTCGCAGGAGAGTCACGGTATGTTGACGCTGGAATAAGTCTGGACCCCAGAATCACGTTGAGCCCCACCCTGTCGTCGGCCTCGTAGAGCACGTCATTTATGTCGCCGTATGTGGTTTCCTGCTCCAACAGAGATACGCCGGGGAGCGCTAGCGACGCATTAAAGAACGGCGCCAGTAGTGCTGTGCTCTGTGCGGCCGTCGTATTCGGCATGTAGGTATTCAAGACAAAGACATATGTCGTGCCTGCTGGTTCAATATACAAGTACTGGCTTCCGTGCACCAAATCCAAGTCGAAGATGTGCTGTGCGTGGAGAGTGGCCAGGGACGACAGGACAGAGGTATTCTGTGCGAGCAGAACGACGAAACTGGAGGTGGCGTTGAAGGTCGGGTAAGTTCGGTAGGTTGCTGAGACGATGACACCCCAACTTCCTGCGCCTCCGCCCCGCAGGGCATAGAAAACTGAAGGCTATTTTCACAAGGTGCTCTAGACTTTGTACAAGAAAGGCTCACGGTCTGGGTACGAGTTCTGGTTGACTTGGAGTAGCTGGCCACTCGCGACGACAATCTGGAACTCTGGGATCAAGGTATTAGCGTGTTTCTCTCAAAGAGGCCTAACTATCGCCAAGAGCGTTATCAGCTCCAAGGCCAAAGGTCGGCGACAAGGCCGAGTGCCCAGCACCTTGCACCCAGCCTCCAGAAATGCATACGGTAGCTGCTAGAGCTCCGACTCCGATTTTCCCGTTCGCTTTACCTTGCTCGTAAAGCGTCTGGGCGTAAACTCCGCTCCCCAGAGTAACGGTAGATCCCATATCCTCGGATCCGACGAAGAACGAATCCGCGAAGGAAATGTTTTGGAGTTTATGAGTATGGATGAGAAGAGAACTGGGAGCAGTAGACCGTCCGAGGTAATCATGCCCAGAAGATTTGACAACCACTCGCAGATTATGGATGCTCGAAAATTTCACAGCCGCCTTCTTCCAGACAATCAGTAAGGCTCAAAATTTGTTGAATTAGTAGCGGCACCTGTATGTCTTCAACAGTCTCCACCTCTACTGCGTAGATGGGGACGTCGCCCCGACCACAAGCGATCCCGTTCTGTAAACACAGAGAAGGAGGGTGGAGGGCATAGCCCTAACAGTGATATTGGTCAAGTAAAATGCCCGGTACAGTGTGACATACCTGCTCCCAATTGACCTGAAAACCTCTTATTAGCCGCGAAGATCGTCGGCATTTCAAGAACATAAACTCACTTGATCCATCGCCCCTGGAATCGTCGAGCGAAATAGTGCGCTTCCCCACTGATCTGGGGTGCACGCGCCACTGGGAAGCCCGTGGCAAAATTTCGCAGATGGAACCACATTGACTAGTCGCCCAGACACCGTCGCATTCAGCGCGTCCCACATAGCAGCATCGGGAAACCCGCTGCCGGATATGTCGCGGCAAGTCGGTGACTTTGAACTCGAATCTGACGCTGCTTCCTGCGAGTGGCCGAGCAAAGTGCAGAAGAGTAAGTATGAGAGTTGAACGGGCGAGTAAGCTTCGTTATGCTGATATAACTGCTATCTATCTGCTGTCAAAAGCGCAAAAGATGCGTTTTATAAGGTTGCATCCAGTGAGACGTGATAGCGATCATCCTATATACTACATGCCAAGTGTTCCAGGAATACATGGAAGCAGGCGGCGCATCACCGGAGCTCGGCGGGTCCAGGTATGACTCGGAATTAGCATAATGATACGACTCATTAACCATGCATGACTCGCAAAAAAGAAAAAAAAATTAATCTCACTTAACGACTCCGAATATGGATGGAGCCGTTGCAGGTCTAAACGGCTTGCAGTACAAATGGTAATTAATCCCCACCCCCGAGGCGTGGGCTCTCAGAATTCGAAGTCGACACCGACAGTAGAGGGCTTCGAGTCCACCTTGACTTGACCCACGACGGGCTGCATCGAACTTGAGGTACTGGGGGAGGCTGGGTGATTATAGAAGATTAAAGCTGTCACTCAAATTTATAATAATCGAGCCCTAATAAACTCATCCATCCATCCATTCCATTCCATTCCCATTTGCGCGACGAATCGCACCTCAGGCTTTGGATCCCGCCAAGGAAGCACCCCTTCCTCCGTCAGTACGAGCCTCTCGCATCGGGAAGAGCGTAGTATGTACCTGATCGCGACGCCATGTAGCAGTTGGGCGATTGAATATTATTGTTATCATGATCATTATTATTACCATATGCGGACGCGGGCGGTGATTGCCTTATCGGGAAAACATGATGGTCCTCAAGGCCTTCGTGCACATTTGACTCCTGAGGCTGGTCTACGCTACGAAGAGGATGCGGTCGGAGCCGAGGCTATGTATAAAATAATCGCTCGCGCGGATGGTGCCCGCGGGGAAACGATTTGGATTTTCGGACGGTGTCTAAAGCTTGAGGCGGTTCGCAATGGGAGGCTACCACGCGGCTCCGCCCGAGGCTGCTGTGTATCGATTCATCCACGCACTGGCGCGCTCGCATTCCATAAAAAAGCATGGACCAGACATGATTTTGCAACGACCATAGGGTAGGGCATAGTCATAACAAAGGGAAGACCCGACAGCGCGTGTATGTATGATACGCTCATCGCCCCTTGCCACCCTTCATCTGCTGCTTCGATACCTTGGGCGCGGAGGAGCCGGTGGGGCGTGCGGGCTGTGGGCGGAAAAAAAAACAATCAGATCAACGCGTGGGTGAAGAGAGCAGGAAACGCAGACGCACCTTGGCCTTCTTCACCTCTTTGTCCTTCTTCTCCGTCTTCGCCTTTGTCAGGGCGGCGATGCGGAACTGGTTGCGCTGTGCGGCGGTCTGGTTGCGCTTGGCGGCGATGGCGGCGAGGTCGGCGCCGACGATGCCGCGCTGGTGCTTGACGGTGCGGCGGGAGCGCTTCTTGGCGACCTCCTCCGTGATGCCCTTCTTGTGCATGCGGCGGTAGACCTGCGTCCATGCGATCTTGCGCGGGTTTTTCCGCTGCATGAAGAGGGACGCGTTTTTGGAGGAGGCGAAGCGGAAGACCTGGGAACGTGCAAAAGGTAAACAGACGGGTGAGGTGGACATGGAGGCGACGGACTTTGCTGTCGCCGCGAACGAAGAGCTTGCCCTTGCTAGGGTAGATCCGGAACCCGGAGAATGAATCGATCTCGACCTTCTGTACTCCCAAAATTCAGTCAGTTCCGGATCCCACTTCCAAGAACAATGAGAGACGCACCATCTAGAGACAGAACAGACACAACGAAAGAGCAAAGGGAAGAAACGAGTCAGTATGCATTCCGAAAACTTTTTTTGCCCAAGCGTCATCCAAAACGGCTCGACCGCATCCAACTCTCTACCCGCCCAAATCGCATGAATTGGGTACCATTCGAAAGGTAGAGACGGTGCGGATGCGTGGATGCGTTCCTTGGGGTAAGAGGAAGGGAGACTCACGGTGGTTTTGGGAGATTGCGCGTTGGCGGCTTACAGTGGAAAAGGGAATTTGCTGACGTAAGTGGAATCAGATCTCAACTTTGATTTTCTCGCGCACGGGCCTCGCGATCTTTTGACAGTTGTCATCGCAATTCTAGTCCCGCTCCATTCTCCCCATGCGTCGAATCTGCCATTCGCGCAGCGATATGACAAGTACGCCTTAGATGTATGCGCATCTTCTAAACGAAGGACCCCATACCACTTGGCCCAAACGTCCTCGTCGGCGTTACCCTAAATTCGGATTCGGAAACCAGAATCGTTCACCCCGACCGAGCCGATCAAGATTGTTCTTTGGACTGCTGCGAATCGAGGACCCGTGGTCGACCAATTGCTTTCTTCGTGCAGGGTCGACACGGCAGCCCCGGCCGTCCTTTAGAGTCTAGATGGCTCCTACCGGCCCGGCCCGGGCCGCACCCACCCATTCATCTTCTCGTCACTGGTCTGGTGTGGTCTGCCTTTTCTCGTCGGCGCTCAAATTTCCTTCCCTTTCCTTGTTCTTGCCTGCTCGCGTTTCCAATGTCTCATCCCGCTATGCATACGGAGCCATCGTATCTGGTATGGCACGTCGATGATGATGAAAGGTCGAATATCTAGTATGTCGGCGCTGTTCGTCGCTGAGCTTTGAGGCTTCCCAAACGTTCCTGGTATGGCATCGGGAGTGCTGTTGGCATGTCGTGCACTGGAATCCGTTGATTCACTCCAAACACTGACAGGAGCTCAATTCACATACCAAAGATTCGGGGCCGAGTCCAAGTCTAGGGTCTTGAACGCGATTCCGTCAGTCGATCCGCTAAATTATACTGTTGTATTTCTGAATTTGCTGTTTGACCCAAGGATAGACGCGACCTTCAGCATGGAACGCGGCAAGGCCGTGGGCAATTTATGCCGTCTTTGTCGAGCGTCTTCCAACTTGGTTGCCGTTGTTTCGTCCGAAATCCAGCCACGCGGTAGATACTTATTCCGCGCTCATCGCAGCAAACTTAAACGCCATTGAATTCTCTTTCCGACCTGGAGTCGGCGAGCTCCATCCCGTCTGGAGGTGAACCAGTACTAACAGCTCACACTGGTGCGTCGGCGAACTTGAATGATCATGATTATCAGTTTTAGATATACTACTCAACATCATTGTTACACGAGGCAACGCTTTCTCCGTCATCGATTGCCCCCAGCTGGGCCTGTCTGCCTGAAGCTTCGGCACGGATTCTGGCCTATCCCGTCTGGAGGTGAACCAGTGCTAACAGCTAACACTGGTGCGTCGGCGAACTTGAATGATCATGATTATCAGTTTTAGATATACTACTCAACACCATTATTACACGAGGCAACGCTTTCTCCGTCATCGATTGCCCCAGCTGGGCCTGTCTTCCTGAAGCTTCGGCACGGATTCTGGCCTATGAATAGCGGATAGGCGTCTTGCAGTTCGATTTGAACTTGAAGGGGATTTGCTGTCAACTTGATCAACTTGGATTCGGCAATGGACTGACACCAATGCCATCAATGCTTCTTCAAGCTTGCCTTTAGCAGCGAAGCAACCAACAGACTCAGATCTACCGCCTCGTCAGAAATTTGTTGTGGCGTTGCAGGCTAGAGGAGCTCCGTCTAACTGCGGAAAAAGCTCGGACTCGGATTCTTGCTTTTCTTGGTGGCTTAACGTTACTATCTCCTCGCTACAGTCTCCTTTTCCCAAGTCCGGACTCTTCATTTGCTATTCTTCGCTGCTCGCCGTGTGGCCTGGGAATAATTCTACTTGGACCTGTCCCACTTGTTCGGATTCGAGAGACTCCGGGAAGTCGGACAGGTCGTACTTAGGTCGAGAACGGGAGACGGACCGGGTAACTAGTAAGCGGGCGTCATCGGCGGCCATGTACAGCCTGACTCGTTTGTACAGCCTGCCAAAGCCCTAACACAACTCCTTCTCGATCGGCGCGAAGAATTTGCTCGGCGGACATAAGGAAAACTTTCTAGCCTTTTGGCCTCGATATCAAGGAAACTGGTCCCTTCTGCGACGGTCGCCCTCTGAGAACATCGCAAGTCCGTGACCTGGATTTCTGCAAGGTTTCTGTGCGCACCGTGGTCTCCCGTAATTTTCTGTCCCCGCCGGCCAAAAATCTGATTTCATCTCGAGCCGTAGCAGTGCATTGAACCCATCGTAAATCATTATCTCAAGCACCTTGATAAGTAGCGGAACATCTCCCGCTGAGAAACTTCCACAGCTTTATTAATGGATGCCCCATTTTCCTCTTCTCCTCAACTGACTGGTTCAGACGACCTCGACAAAGTCACGAAGTCGCTACCGCCCGCGTCGCGCTCTACTCCCCGCCCTCGACCTTTGCCATTCACTGTGACCAACGAGAAGGCGTTGACAAACCTGAACTCCAAGTACTACTACCGCTTCAAGTTCATTCGGTACATCTGGCATCGCATGACGGGCGGTAAGTTGGCGCCCCCCTGGTGGGCGATAATATGCGGGGATGGGAACGGAAATCTATGGTTATGGGAGGACGAAGATGAAGAATATGTCAAGGAGTTCATCCGGACTCGTGGAATACCGGTGGCGGAGGACGAGTCCGACTGTGCTTCCCTGGCTCTGGGACGTCCGTCTCAGACCACGGGTTCTGCGACTCGGAATCCGTTGGCCCATCTTGTCCCACGAACTCCGCTTCACTTCATCACATGGCTTTTGGTGGCGGGACCACTACGAAAGGCCAAAATACTGCACGACGACGGCCAGGGCTTTCCCGGCATCGACAGGCTAATTTTCGGGTGGGCCTCATTGATGGAATTGGTGCCCGAGACCGCAGACTCCTGTGATGTGTGTGGAATCTCAGGCGTAATACCCATCTGGATCGAGACTATGTTGGAGGTGTATTCACGAGATGACCTGCGAGCGCTCCCATGGAGTCCTGAGTGCAATTGCCTGCGCAGGTAAGCATGTCGCGCATTCGTTTCCCCACCAAGTTCGACTAATACTCTCTTGCAGCCAGCTCGCCAGGGCGTATCCAGGAAAATGTGGAGTTCAACTAGGGACAGATTCACCGGTGCTCCATGTTCTTTATGAGCTCGTTGTCCCTCCTTGGCCTCTCCTCCACTGGGTGGCCTTCCGTACTGCCACTATGAATGACGGAAGCGATCTACCAATGGCAACCTTTCTGAACATCATGCATGACCCCGATCAGGATCTCTTTGCCTGGGATGCCAATGATAATTGGGAGCTTTGTCGAGTCTTCCGGAAAGACAACATGCGCCTTGCATTATATCCTCAAGATTGGACCCGATATATGCTCGAAATTTGCCTCAAAACTTGGCAAGAAATCAGGAAGATGAGTCGGACCGAGAATCGACCACGCTGTTCCGATGATTTGAGAATTCGCATCGCTGCTGTGTTGCTCAAGTACTCCGCCGCATGGACCGATGCCGAGAATTTCATTCTTGCGCCACTTGAAATTAGTTTCGAACACTTCCCATTGTCCACTATCATCGGTGTCGTAGATCAACACTACAGGGAACGGCCGGAACTGGCAAGCTTCGACTCTGTCGAATTCTGGGCTAGTTCGGACGTGGAAAAATGGTTATTGACCCGCAGGGAAGATCTCTGTCGGTCCATTTGGAATCCTGGACCACTGGCAGCAGCAGGCCGTGTTCTAGGACGGGTTCAAGAGATGTACATGGTCCTCAATGCACTCCCTCAGGTAAGTTGATCACCTGCATTCATGGATCTGCAGACACTCAACTTCATGCTTCCCATTAGAACTTAGCCATGTATGCATGTTCTCTCGACAGGTATGCGTCGGTTTAAATATCACATGCACATATTATTTAAATTTTCCCAGACAGTCGATCGAATTCCTGGACATCAAAAACCAACGGAAATCAGGATTCCTAGCTTCTCTCACAGAGTATTATTTGAACGTAAATATTCTGCTTGACACAGTGCGGCAGTCAGTATCGGTAGAGGTGCTGTTTTTTGAAGACTTTTCCACTGTACGCTGACACTTTCCGAAGAATTCCCCAATTCGCACAATCTCGACAAAAGTCCGCGAACACATGAACCGTGACTTGTCTACGGTCATTGCGCGATTGGTTCTTTTCCTCTGCGATCCGGAGTCATACAAGGAGTTCTTAAAGTGTCGTGGGACAGATGCGCAGCGACTGTTGGATCTTTTACAAGACGTAAGCACTTCAAATCTATTACCACAAAAAGAGGTGCCTCGATCTGGATTCCTTTTCGGTAGTCAAGCCGAAGATATTTCGGGCTTTATTGCGACTTTCGGGTGCTTCGGGACGCCATCCTCGATGCTTTCATCTTTCTGGATTGCAAAGAGTTGGACAGCACGTCACAGGAGGAGGATTTGGGGACATCTGGAAAGGAATGGTCCGCGGACAAAGCGTCTGCGTAAAAATCATGCGGATTTTTGAGGAGTCAAACATCCAGGCCGCACTCAAGGTTTGCTTCTCTATTTCGCCTTTAAAAGACCAATTGCTCAATATATACCCAGGAATTCGGCCGAGAAGCCGTCATTTGGCGCCAAATGTGTCACCAGAACGTACTTCAGTTTTTCGGTTTGTATCATTTGGACAATAGGTTGTGTTTGCTCTCTCCATGGATGGAGGAGGGGAACATCGTGAAGTTTATCGCAGCCAAGAAGCCAACCACTGGCAAACGACTTTCACTTGTAAGTCTTCATGTGAATTCAACCTCCTCCGTTCATCCTTTGTGCTAGATTTTGGACGTAGCCATTGGACTCGAGTACTTGCACGAACGAAGAATAGTACACGGAGATCTGAAAGGGGTACGGAAAACAATGCGCTCTCCAATTATCCTGGCTGACATGCATAGCTTAATATTCTTGTAACGCCCTCACGTAGGGCGTGTATTGCGGATTTTGGGGTCTCCTCGATCGCCAATTCTATGGCTGGGCGATTCACTCCCTCGACTTCAAAGACCCAAGGAGGCACGGCGCGCTATCAAGCCCCAGAGATATTACGAGGAAAAAGGCAAAACCACTTTGGCTCGGATGTTTATGCTTTCGCGTGCGTTTGCTACGAGGTGAGCCATCGTCCTCGCCTTGCACCTACAGCCATTAATTTTATTCGTGAGATAATGGCAGAAAAGCGTCCGTTTCACGAGTTCCCAGTGGACGGGACGGTCACATTTAAGGTTCTCGAGGGGAACCGTCCTTCGCGGTCAATTTCGTGCTCGGGCACAAGGGCGCGTGACGGCCTCTGGAATCTAATGCAAAAGTGCTGGGAAGAAGATGCCCTGATGCGCCCAACGGCTTCTGAAATTGTTAAGCGCCTAGCAGCCCCTTTGATTGGCGCGAAACCAACACCGTCCGCCTCAGACTGGGACAATAAATTCACCTCCAAATTTCGCCGCTCGATGCAAGCAGAACCGCTCCTGCCGTCAGTGACACAGATCGAGCGCACGCTTTTTGGCAATTGGTTAGTTCATATATCGTTACTATTAGTTCATACTTATCTTCTTACCTCCTGATGCAGACTGGGGAAGGTAAAATCCACCCGTACTAAGAACGAACAAGGTATTGTCGATTTTTCTCCGCTTCCAAGCTCATATTTCTCTAGTACTCGTACAACCGTTTGTGATCAAGCGCCCGCACACAGAACGACTGTCAGGGTCGATTCTAGTCAGAGGCCAAAAAATTCGAAGCCAGGGATGGGAATCCATGTTGGCGCCAAATATAAGCGGAATAGGAAGCCTTAAAAACGGATCTGTATTCTGTAGTTGATGTTGAAGTTGACAGTTGGATGGCCGTAGAAATTCTGTCCCAAAACAAAGGTGCAACATCAGGACCTTTGTTGGATTGGCCCACGCCATGCGGGCCACATGCGTCAAACGCATGCGGGACTCGCATGCGTCGGGTTTTGCTCCCGGTGTAACCTACATCCACATTCAGAGTCCTGTTGAAGTCGGGTGATATCCAGGCGGTACAACCAAGAAGACACATTTGGCAAGTGTTTAGATGAGTGCGTGTGCCATTTTTTCGTTTTCGGTTCGCCGAGATACCTGGGATGCTCTTCTGTTATGCATGATGTTGTATTCAACCGTGAAGAAAATAAAGATTATACAGCGCATGTCTAAGCTAGTAACTCAACGAGTGGTAGAAATACAGTCCAAGCGTCATCCTATCGCGTGTTAAACCAGCACACGACGGCCATGGAGAATCTCCGCTGACGGCAGCAGAGAATTTAAAGCCACTGGCACATCCATTAGTTCTGCATTGAACATTCAACGCCGACAAGGAAAATGGCTCACGGCTGGACCCCCGGGCGCGAAGCCGAGCAAAGGCGCGTTCGGTAGGAGTTGTTGGGGACCCCAGGTACAGACGAGGAGTTGTGGGGGATATCAGGTTCTCCTTTGATATCGGATGGGATGATTCGGATGATCAAGTTTTTTCGGGTAATTGCAACGCATTGAAAGGGGGCCTCGACCGGCTCTGGAACGTTGGCACGGAAGGATAACGGGGGCCCGGAAGCAACCCACTTGCGCGGGCTCAGAGGCGGCTCGTCGAGGAGTTCGAACTCGAACTCGGACTCGTCCTCAAGTTCGGCTTCCGCCGCAACGAGCGCCGAGGTGGACGGCTCTCCTGGAATGAGTTTAGCCGACCACGTGAACCAAGGAAATCATTGACGTACCGTAACCATCGAGGGGCTTATGCTTGGCCACTGTCACATCAATCTCAGAACTGATGAATGGCTCGGAGTGGAAGAAAAAAAAAAAAATTTAGCTGAGGCAGCGCGGGGGGAAAGCATTAGTATGACTGACTACCTTCGCCGAAGAGGAGGCTAGGCTCAGACCCAACGTCGGAGTAAGAGTCTGGCTCAAAGTCGGTGAACCCTCGGGTATCGAGATCCAAATCCAACCCGTCCAGGAGGTCGATAATGGTTGCATTCTGGTAGTGGGACATCAAAGCCGTTGCGGGAGACGTTTTATGTTTGAGTGAGGCGCGAACAATGTGATGGTAGAGAGTAAAGAGTGCACACAAAGCCACAATCCTTTTATAGTTTTGGCACTAGGTTGGCCACACGGGATTTAAAAGCCGAGATCAGATTCAGCAAGTAACTAATTATAAGAATTCCAGCCAGATTAGATGAAGGTCGTGTGGCGACGCTATTGACAATTAGGTGTCAGCGTGGACTAGTGCTGTCCATAATATGATATTAATATGATTTTTGCCATATCATATTATATCAATATCATATTATGGTCCTCAGCTCCATATCGTATTCATATTATATTATCCACGTATGTATTAATACGTATTATAATATAGTAAGAATATATTATTAATATTCATTGACATTGAGTACGTCTGTCCAGTTCAGCCCCTCGCCCAGCCCCAACTTCAACCGTTCCTTTGTTACGATGCACATGGATGAATTCTCAGGTGTCATTGATGTTCGATCATGTGTTTCGTGCTTGAAAAAGCCGTTCCACAGCAATACTGACACTGGGAATTGCAAGAATGTCTTGTGCAACGCGTGCAACAGACGACAGAGTCCCTTGATTTTTCTGACCCCAATATTAATTCGGATCTGAATGAGGTGTGACGCAACTTACCTTCCACCAGCCGAGCAGGTCATCAAAGCCATCTTCGACAGGGGAGATCCCACCCAAGTACATTTTGACTTCGTCCTTCCCAGCAAACGAAGTCTTTTCTTTGTTTCATTACCTGCCTTGATCGCCATCACAAAGATTCCCTTTTCGGGCTTCAACGTGTTAGGTGCTGTTGACATGGCAGCTGAATATCTCTTCACTAATTCGATTAACAGACGCCGTGCTCAAGCCGGGACTTCGGGATCCCAATCGGAAGCCTGGAAAAATGCTAGACGGATGGTGGGATGCAGGACTGAAATATATCATTGGGGAATGATGGAAAGAAGAAAGAAGCAGCTCACCTGCACCGAGCAAACGATAATCACTAATCAGAGCCTTGCGGAATGCCATCAATTGCAGCCTTGAGATCGTTGAGAAGCTGGACTGCTCTGGACATCGGCGGACAGCCGTGGATCAAAAGAGAAGAAGGGATGTGACATTTTTTTGACAGCTGGTGTACTACCCAGTTGAACTGATTTGCCCACACATTTCAATCGGATGCACTGGTCAGCATCTGCGCACCAGAAAATTCAATAATATGAAAATAATACGATAATACGGCCTTTGTCATATCATATTATATGTGTATTATATTATATTATATTACTGTGTATTAATATTGTTGGTTCGGACAGGAGCCATATTATATCCATATTATTATAATATATTCATAATATATTATTTCGTATTATATTAATGGACAGCACTAGCGTGGACCCACAGGAGGAGACGGGTTAACAAGGCAAAAACAGGGGAACAGTGAAGGTCGTTGTTCTACGAGTTGCTAGGACTACCGAAACCGACATGTAAATGCCGTTGCATTGTTCTGCCTCGTTTACGCAGAAATATGCCCGCAGAGTTTGGAGACCTATGTAAATATCGGACTCGAGTGAACCTCACTGCTTGAGAGAAACGAACGAAAACAAAAAAGTGGTTTTGGTTGTGTTGTGGTTGAACCCTTCGGCTGAACGGCCATCAAGGACTTCGATCTCCGCTTCGACGTTTCAACCCGTCCAAATACCTTTCGAATTCAAAAGGCAAGCATATTCCATACAAGAGCGAAATCAATCGAAATACATTCCACCATTGACCGAAATCTGATTGAAGAAGGGACGGTGAGCGATTGGGCGACGGTGCACAAAGGAATGGTCCTTACAGTCTGCCCTGCAGGAGTAGTTCAAACTCGTTCTGACCTCTGGTGAAGTTTTGAAGTTTGGACTCACCAGTGATAAACCGAGAATCCTTTGACGCGATGAAAGAAACAAAATCAGCAATATCGGTCGGAGTACTTCGTACACAAATTAGCATCAAGTTTCAATCTGCATTGTAGAGGATCCGATCGGCTTACCCGACATCCTTCAGCGCGGTCGGTTGCTTCATCTGGCTGGCGTGAGATTGGGATGAACCTGCTGGAATGATAGCTACTTACGGCATCGAGGAGAGTCTCGCGTGGGGTACCGGGAGGTAAAACATGAGGGACTGGTCAAATTATTAATAATGGCAAGATATCATTTGTATCAGGGAAATCGCTTTGCTCACGCATATCGGTATCAATGGCTCCAGGCGCGTAAGCATTGACGGTTATACCGTGGGGACCAAATTCAAGGGCTGTCAGTGGGGGGCATTCAGTGAATGAGTACATGCGCATGGCTCAAGGCATTTCACCGGCAGCTTGAGTGAGCCCCCGAACGGCGAATTTCGACGCGGTGTACGCAAAGTTAAACGGAGATCCTGTTCGACTGGGATCAACAAGAGAGAAGCACCGAGGACTAAATCCACCTTGCTTTCCCATGATGGAAGAAGCGCCAATAATTCGCCCGTTGCCATCGCCTTGCTTGATCATCTGAATGCCAGCGTACTTGTAGCAAAGGAATGTGCCCCTGGCGTTGATATTCATGGTGCGGTCCCATTGATCGCTGGTCACTGTTCTACGTCAATAACGGATGATAGAACGAAGTTTAGCGCGCACTTTCATGAATGGGAGTGAAACTGGCGACTCCGGCGTTTGCGACCATCTAGAGGTGTTGAGGCCCCGCACTTATCCAGCATTCAGAAGGAGAAGGATACGTACAACGTCAAGGCGACCATACAGGTTCACGACTGCTTCGACGAGCACACGGACCTCGTCCTCGAGGGACACGTCTGCGACATGGAAAGAGCTAGCTCTGCCTTTGGCTTTGATTTCTTCGACGAGTTGAACCAGAGCCTCTGATTGGGCGGAAATATCGTTTACGACAACATCAAATCCGTCGTCTGCTAATCTGAGAGCAATGGCTTTTCCTATCCCACGGGCTGTGGGATTGGACATTAGGTGTTGAACCAATGAGACCAAAATCATTACCGGAGCCGGTTACGATTGCAATCCCTTTAGAGGCCATTAGAATTGAGGGGTGGTGGTGATTGGGAACTAGGTCGACAACACTGATCATGAGCAGGCTGAGTACTTGTACCTGCACATCAAAATGATGAATAGACCCATGACCGGAGAAGACGCAAAACAGCCACGCCAACGACAGCCGGAATCGAGGAGAGCATCATTCCCCGCGCGGGATTTCATAAGAGTGCCGACTTCGTCGGTGGTAGGTATAGACCTCTGTTTAGAAAAGGCATTCCGTCTTGGGCCAACTTCTGTCCTTCACATCTTTGACGTCTTGTCCAAGATGCTAAAAACGTGGCGCCTTGGAGAAGATCTCTCTGAGACGGATCTGCAGTTTTCCTGATGCATTCGACCACCTCCGAGGCTGCCACATGGTCCGAGGGAAAACGTCCGTGCTTTTACTTAGTTCGACAGCGACTGGGACAGGTAGCCACAGCCCTGGTCGGATCTCCTCGCAGCTTTATTGGCCATCGAGCCCAAAGCACCTCTACGGCGGACTGGTCGGACTAAGAACATGGCAGCGGAAATGGGTGGAGAGCGTGAAACCGTTGAAGTCGAGGTGATGATGGATGAAGATAAGCGCAGTGCTTCTGATACGACGACTTTGATTCCGATCGACTTGGGACGGAAGCATACACCAAGTTTGGAGGAGACGGTTTCGCTTCTGCATATTCCTGCCACTCTGCGAGTTCCTTGGTACATTTTCCTCTTCTACGACATCAATACCCTATTTTTTTACAGCCCGTCCAGGTAAGAAATGAGCGCCCTAACGCCTGTGATGTATAAGCTGAGCACGACTCGCAGCCCAATGTAAATCAGGTAGTATGTAGAACTCTATGATCTAAAGTTTTTTGGAAAATAATCTATGCGTTGGGCCTGCGAACACATGTCGGGTTTCGGCCGCGTTCGTCGTCCCCCAGGGTGAACGGCCAGGGAGCATGCACAGTTCCTGGATACCATGGTGAGTGCTATTACATTCATCGCAAAAGAAAATAAACATGTACCTCCGTCGCACATGCTGGTTTGCACTTTACCCAAACCTGCGCCCAATCAAGCCACGTCATAAGGTCGCTCACTTCGACCTGCATTGCAGCCACGACGCTCGACGCATGGGCCTTTTTGTCCTTGACGACTTCAATGTCGTACACGAGGGAGAACATCCGTGCCAGACGTCTGCAAATCTGCTGCATCACGTCGTCGACTGCACCCCGGATGAGGACCTCTTGCGGGGTGAGCAGGTTGCTCGGAAGTCCGCGCGTGTGTGTGGACGCGCATCGCCCCACGACTGGCGTCAGCCATGTTTTATTCGTGGCACCTTCCGTGCCGGGGGTGTCTGAAGTGGTAAAGTGGGGAGTGAGCATGATTAAAACTTGTTGGCGTGCCCTGTATGCGGCCTCGTACGCGCTCAGCGAGGAGCCGGCGGTGAACAGAGTGTTCGCCAGGACCTCGAGCCGCTCGCCGTACCGCTCGACCACGACGTGCACTATGCTCGCCCAGTCGACACCACTGCCTCCATCCCACGGCCGCGCGAGCGCCGCCTCCAGCTCCGCGAGCTTCATCTGTGCGTCCGCCTTGGAGAGAAGCTTCAAATTTTGGCGCTCGCGCGGTTTTCCGCGCCTTGGCCCAACGAGGCTGGTTACGGCGGGGTCATAGAAGGTGACAAACTTGTCGTACTGCACACGCACACGCGTCTCGCCCGGCGCGCGGTCGTGCCATTTTCCGGCGACGTTAATCTCCATCACGGAGTCGGTTGGCAGGGAGCCGATCCAACCGTGGGGGCGCTCGACGGGGGAACTGCCGCCGGGGAAACTATTCCCATCCTTGGTCCGCTCGTCCTGAGGGATGATGCGGAGAGACGCCAGCAAATCGAATGAAGACGCGAAGTCGCACTCGATGAGCTCGAAGTGCGGTTCCATCCGAATGAAACCGTCGATTCCGTTCTTGGCACCCCACGCGCAGAGACGCACCCCAAGCTCAAGCGTTGGTATACTGCCAGAGCGCACCTCGCCGTACATGATTATTGACTGGGTTTCAGTAGACAGGTGTGCGCTGAGACCGTCAAAGTTGAGGACTCGTAGCGCGCGCTTGGTGACGAGAGTAAGGACATGTGGGTCGGCCCCCCAAGCAAAGAAGTATGAGTGCTCGAAGTCAAACGCTAGCCATTCGGGCACAGTAGGCACATTTTCGTCGCTTCGTCCGTGATAGAAGACGGTGCCGATGGGGATGGTGCACGGTGCGAATGAGTGGCCTGGTGAAGAGTCCTAAGTCGAATATAGCATGAAAAAGACGCGCTTGCTTACCCTCGACCACGACTGTCCCCGGCCATATCTGCATGAGCTCGCTGACGGAAGTGAAGATACGGTTTCCCGTCTCATTGACTTCTGGATCTTTGTCCCAGCTATCACCATGGTATTGAGGGGCCTGCAAAGGAACTTGTGCGCCTTGTGCGATACACGCTACTCCAGCGAGCACCGCAGAGATGCAAGCCGTCTTCATAGTGGGAGCTTTGAAAGGATCTAATCAGATAAATCCGGATTTATACCGCGCAGTCTCGGATCAGATAGTGGGGGGATTCGTGACTAATTTGGATTGGATCATGATCAAATCCCGACTCGGACTCTCTATGGCCGAACACTGCGCGAAACAGCCTGAAGCTACCGCTCCGCTCCAGCCCATTGCTCGGACGTCAAAGTCGAAGAACCTAGCTCCAGGCTAGGGAAAATTGAAACCTTCGAATGCTCCGCAACTTCCGAGATTGCGATGCTCAAGGCCTTGCTGAAGAAGAAGGAGGACGAAGCTCTAACGCGCGAAATAAACCTGGAAAAACGAGTTCTTGTACTTGATACCCAAAACAAGAGGCTTGAACAGGAACGGACGGCGAACCTTGCTAAAATAGACTCGCTGAAGGCTCAGGTAGCCCAGTTCCGAAAAGATCTTCAAGTCAAACGAGAGGTTAGCCCTCCGCCGCGTGGAATGCTTTCATACTCATTTGCTCAAGGACCCTCAGCCTTTACGTGCACCGAACAAGGAGCATGAGTTTATCACGGTGAATTTCACATTTGGTTTTCATTGGGCGTCACTGAAGCGCCATCCAGATCGTGGATTCTGATAACGAGAACTCGGTTGAAACCAACGATTTCGACGTTCGCCTAGATCTATTTGACGCGCCGCATTTGTCGGTCACCTTTTTGAGCACCAGTGCCCATTCTCCGGCACAACCGAGCGAGGAGGGATCATCGAGCGCAAAGTCTCCTGCCCCCGATTCAGATGCCGTCGAGGAATTCATTCGCACCCGCGATACCTCCGAATCAGTCGTTCACCCTGAAGTAAAAGAAGAGATCATAGACGTTGTAATCAAGAAAGAGGGCGAACCCGATCAGTTCAAGCGGGTAACACTAATCGGAGGACGGGAGTTTTGATATCTGGAATGTGGACGGGTTCGATTTGGGACCGACGCTTCAAATGGACGAGAAATATAACCGGGGATTCACCAGGAAGGTCATCAGTGATGTAAGCCCTGTTTCCTCAATGTAAACTGTACTAATGTTTGCAAGGCGTTCGGGGGGGTCATATGGCATGCTACCACCATTGGAAACGACGAACTGGGAAGACCCCTTTGTGAGTTCTAGACCACTGACAATCGAATCAGTATCAATTCAGTCGTCTTCAATTTAATAGCTGTACATTCAATCGGTCTTGGAATAATGCTCTTCCTACGAGCCCGGGGCTACATGGCATGGGATTTTGTAGCATGAACGGGTGTCCTGTGGCTCCTCGGCCTGTTAATTTTTTTGTTTGCGAGGGAACGTGAGTCAAGACAATCGCAACTAGGTCGTCGCATTCTCTTAATTCAACCCCCAGCAACGACTGGCGCTTGCTAGGAACCTATGATTACCTTCTCTGGGGAAAGATCGCCCATCACCACATTTCTCTCCTTCCTTCGGGCGTTCTGGACAACTGGGTGAATGGAATGCTCGATAGTAAAGGTGGCGAAACTTGGATCGAGGATATCAACGAAGGGCTCGAAGATGCTCGCAAGATCGAGCACACTCGGGACAGCATTTCAGACGCCCTCAAAGACGGCCGCCTCGAAATCCCCTTCACCATTCTTAAATGCGTGGGGTATCCCAAGGATTGGTTCGAGAAACTGCTTTATTACGAGCAGCACCCCAAACCGGCGAAGACCAAGTCAAAGGCGAACGCGAAATCGGGCAAACGGCGAGCGCGCGGTGAGGGGCAGGGATCGCCAAAGAAGCGGACGACGGCTGCGGGCAAGGGGAAGGGAAAGTGAAACAGGAACCACTCTCGGAAGACGAATCGGATTCCGAAAGCAAGGTTGGCGACGAATGTGACGGCAGCGGCTCGGAATATTTCGATGGAGACGGAGCTCGACGAATCGCGAACCTTCCAAAACGAACGTCGCCCCGCAAAATGCCAAATGCCAAGAGCATCGAACTTTAGGCCGCGCTAACTACTTGTATATTGAATGA
Organism: Mycena galopus ATCC 62051; assembly: GCA_014925785.1. Taxonomy (NCBI): domain Eukaryota; kingdom Fungi; phylum Basidiomycota; class Agaricomycetes; order Agaricales; family Mycenaceae; genus Mycena; species Mycena galopus. Next base: position 142,304 of record WIQG01000347.1, read on the forward strand.
GGACTTTTTGAACCCGAATTTTTTGAATCAGGTTTATTCGGAACGTCATTCGGATCAAGCTGGTGCTTTCCTAATTTGGCCCATCGCTTCTGGTTGCCTTTGTCCTACGCGCCTTCTCGCTCGATGGCTGAAAGCTCGGCGAAACAGCTGGGTCTTCTGGCTCGAACCTTGCCACCGTGCCTGCCAAAAGACGATGAACGGAAGGTCAAGGTCGAACAACGGCCTAGAGTATCTGCCTCCCCGAAGTTGAGCTTGAAAACCAAAGAGCCTTCTCCATCCTCCGAGATTGCCATGTTAAAGGCCTTGCTCAAGCGAAAGAAGGAGGAATCTCAGAGGCGAGACCTCAAGATCCTTGACCTCGAGAAGCAAAACAAAAGGCTGAAATCGAAGCGGGCGGCCGACGCTGCGAAGATCGAGTCGCTAGAGGCCGAGATAGCCCACCTAAAGGATCTATATGGTGTCAAGCAAGAGGTGAGCCTCCTCGCCGCTTGGAATTTCACCATGCTCATGCCCTGAAGCATCCTCAACGTCTGTGTTCCCCAAAGAAAGAGCACCATCCAATACTGGTGAACTTCCTGATCTAATTCGTTGGGCGTAACTAAAACGTAGAGGTCCACCAGGTCATGGATTCCGAAGACGAGGAACCAGAGGATGTGAACTCCGGAGCTCGCCCTGAACCCGCTGATGCGTGGCCTTCGCTCTTAGCTGGCACAACCACAAGCCCTGGCGCTCATTCTCCGGCACGACCGACCAGCGAGCGACCATTGAGCGCGTCGTTGTCTTCTGTACCTGACGCCATTGAGCAATCCCCTCAGAGCCGTGATACTTCTGACTTGGTTGTTCAACCAAAAGTGAAGGATGAGGTGATAGACGTTGTCATCAAAACCGAGGGTGAACCCGACCAGTTCAAGCGGGTAACACTGATTAAAACGGAGGACGGAAACTTCGATATCTGGAATGTCGACGGATTTGGCTTGGGACCGACGTGCGAAGTACCTGAAAAATATAACCGGGGATTCACCAGGAAGGTTATTAGCGATGTATGTTTCCCTTCAATGACGGAGATAAATGTACTGACAGTGTTTACAAGGCGTTCGGGGGCGGACATGTTTCATGCTACCACCATTGGGATCCAAAGCCTAATAAGCCGGCCAAAGTCCCTTTGTGAGTTCTGGGCTCGTCCTGCCGAGTAAATTTCACACTGATTCGTCTTGAACAGTCTCACGTTCAATCGATCTTGGAATAATGCTCTTCCTCCGAGCCCAGGCTTGCATGGTATCGGATTTTTCGGCATGAACACGTGCCCTGCCTCCCCCCAGCCTGTAAACTTTTTTGTTGGCGAAGGAACGTGAGTCAAGACAATCGTAATTATTGTCGTCGCATTCTCTTAATTCAATCCCAAGGAATAACTGGCGATTGATAGGAACGTATGATTACCTGCGCTGGGGAGAGATTGCCCCTCATCACATTTCTCTCCTTCCTCCCACTGTTTTGAACAATTGGGTGGATGGCACACTCGACAGTCAATGGGGAAAATCTTGGATCGAAGACACCAACAAAAAATTGAACGACGCCCGTAAAGTCATATATACTCGGGACGGTGTTTTAGCGGCCCTCAAAGATGGCCGCATGGTAATTCCCTTTACGATTCTGAAATGCGTGGGGTATCCTCAGGATTGGTTCGAGAAACTGCTTTATTACGAGAAGCATCCCCAGCCACCAAAAGGGAAGGTGAAATCGCGAAAACGGCGAGCGCCCGGTAAGACGCAGGGGTCGCCGAAGAAGCAGGCGAGAGTGTCGGCGAAAGGGAAGGGGAAAGTGAAGCAGGAACCACTCTCGGACGACGACTCGGATTCCGAACGAGGAGTCGAAGAAGAATCTGACGACGGCGACTCGAATTATTTTAAGGGAGACGGAGCTCGACGGATCGCGGACATTCCAAAGCGAACGTCGCCCCGCAAAATGCAGAAGTCCCACAGTGTTGAACTTTAGATCACCACGAAACTTTTATACATTGCCTTCGCTGCGATACAATATTCCACGAAGCTCACGTTTCAACTTTGGTGTTGATGTAACAAGTACTAGCCATAGAATGCTAGATGGTATATTGCTAAATGACCACCGGCCATCCAGTCGACATGTTCAATTGGTTCAGGCCGATCTACCGTCGTTTGATTAATAGCACGCAGTACAGAAAAAGAAATTGTGCCTACATGATGGGTCAAAGCGGTGCCCACTTTGTAGTCTTTTGAGAATCATGAGCACACGTCCGCCAATGAAGAGTGAACGCACGATATACGATGTAAGGCGTCCCATCGGTGTCAACGAATATGTCCTGTCCTCCTGGCCCCAGTATCTAACCATGATAAGAACGAGAATCGTGAAGCACAAATGTTTGCGCGCGAACCAAATCATGCGCTGGAAGGATCACCGTCCCTCCATTATCCAAAGCCGCTAATCCAGCCTCTCCGACGTACCCGCTGTTATATCTATTGGAAATTTTCTTCAGACATCAAAATCAAACTTGGCGGGAAGCTAAACTGACGTTGAGGATCGAGCAACGTGAACCTGGTAGTACGCTGCATCGGCGTTCCAGCTGGTGAACAAATACCAAAAGTCACCGAAGTGCCAGATGACTGGGGCTTCTTCGGAATTAGGAGCGCCCATAGGTTCGACACCATTATTCCGGAATGCAAGAGAGTCGTATGTAGCGGAAAGAGGAAGATAGCTTGTCGGGTCGAGTTGAACGCTGAAAGGCCAATTAAAATTTCGGTCGACTGGGATCGCATGAAAGGTGGCTAAACTGACCCTTTGATACCACTCCAGTAGGAGCCGAACGAGAGGTAGGACACTGGGTCTACATGGGCTCAGAATCCGCATGCGAAAGCCAACAAGATAAACCCACCGACACTCAGGCTAGGGAATGTGTTCCTAAGTAGACCCGTACGCTAATAAAAAAGACTAACTGACTTTGGATCAATAGCCTGGTTGGATAGTTTGAGTGTCGCCGTGCTATAGGTGAGAAAGGAGAAACCTACGTTGAAATCATCGGCAGCACTGCTAGATAAAACCAGGCCGCCGTTCGTCCAGGTTCCTGAAATTCGTAAGTCAGATGGTGGGCAGCAGCAATGCGATATAGTACCGCTAGCGCCGGTTGTTGAATAAGCGTAGAAGATGGCAGACTATGCGCTATGAGATTTTTTTTGATCAGGTTACCAAGGTAACCGGCATACATTCTGAGAACCGAGCGTCGAGGCCGCGTAGAAGAGCTATAACATGGAGATCAATGAAAAAGTAGAAGGCATCACCGCTGAGCGCACACGGAAAGCACCATCCACCACTTTGCAATCGGGCGCCCAGAGCTTAAGATTGTCTCCCCCGGTGTAGGGAGCAGTCCATGGAGCACCAGTCGGAAACACAACCCCAACATTCGTCCAAGCGACAAGATCTGTGGAAGTGTAGATTGGAATGCCCACGCCCCCAGCTGCAATATAGCTTTCAGCTCAAGACATAGAGAGAGAAATGTCAATGCGCGGGCTTACTGAAGATAAAATATGTCGTCCCCAGCTTGCACATGGTTGGACTGCTTCCCAAGGGCGAGGTAATGTCCCCGGTGAATGGGAGAGGATTGGGATAGGCGTAAAGACAAGTAGGGAGCAGAGCCAAAATGGCGGCGAAGGAGAACTTGAAGGAGACCATGGTTGATAGCGAGAGGTCCACTTCGCTCTTTACATAAATATACTTATGTGCGGCCCGCCAGTGGTGCCTGCGGGCCGCAAATGTTCGCAAGGTCCCTCGGAGGCCGAAAGGGCCCGAGAGATCAGCTCATGAACGTCGGGATATCACGGTCGCAGGGTTGGTACGGTCACAATGGCTGGTCGCAGTCCGAATTAGAGCGATCCTAGCTGGCACCTTTTACATTATAGTGGGCCTGGGCATTACCGGGTTTATAGAGGAAATAGTTCAAGTTCAACTTGTTTCCCATGATCGCCGTCTGACGGGACAGTTGGCAACCAAAAGAAGAAAAAGACTTAGTCATCATGCTTATGTGGTCTCTTTCAATTTGAACGAACCAAGAACTCCGTCTTTCTCCTCTGCCTTCAAGGCTGTCTACGGTGACCATAGCTCAACCTCCTTCCAGCCCGACGGGTAACGGATTAGTGATTAGTCCGCGTTCTTGGCCAGAATTGTCGGTAAAACACGTAGCGAATGGAGATTTCGGAGAATTAGACCGCCCAAGGCTGCGCGAGTGTTGGCAAAGTTGGGAGCTGCGGAGAGGCAGTACGGTGATGTCACGAAGACACCTCCCTTGACCATCCCCAACTCGTTTGAAACGGTGAGCAGCTTCGTTCCTTGTCTCTGCATATTGACGTTATTGGTATCCCAGACCCGCACGTACCCATAATGTTCGTCTCGCCCCTTGGCCCAGCTGGCAGGAGAGAATTCTGAATCCTCGCTTCTCAGGTCTGAGCCATACGACCCATATGTTCCCCACAACGGCGCTGCGGGAGGTGCCGCGCCAGGCGGCAGCCAGGGGAACGCCAAGACGGCCGCCATCCAGGCGCAGATTGACGACACTGTCGGCATCATGCGCGACAACATTACAAAGGTCACAGAGCGTAGCGAGCGCCTCGACGCGCTTCAAGACAAGACCGGTGCGTGCCTTACGCTTCTCTAGGTACCAGCTTAATCATACCGACTCATTATTGGTGTACAGACAACCTCGCGGTGTCCGCAAAGGGCTTCCGCCGCGGCGCTAACCAGGTTCGCAAGGTCCGTCTCTTTCTTTGTCCATCCCGAACGACTGAACGACTGACCCGCTCCGCAGAATATGTGGTACGTCTCCCCGCAGGCCGGCTGACCTTTCTTGTCTCACGTTATTCCTCTTATCCGCAAAAGGTGGAAAGACATGAAGGTGCTGCGCTTTTCTCCTCTTGACTACATTTTGCTCACCCGCTCCAGATGCGCCTTATCATCGGTGCCGCCATCGCCGTCATCGTCATCATCATCGTCGTCTCCATAATCAAGGCGACAAAGCACTGAGCGCGCTATCGTGTGTTCTTCATGTGTCATGTAAGTACTTGTACGCTACCTACCCGACGCTACCCTCGACGTGATATCTTACACCGCGTATCTATTCCGTATAATTTGCCCCGTGCGGACTCCTCGTACCCTCCCTCCTCGCTTGTCCTCCGGTTTCGGCACCATTAACTTAGATATCTATTCCTTGTATGTCGCCCCCTTCCTCGGACAAAATTGAGCTTGCTGCTGCTCTTTCGAATCTTTGGTCTCCTAAGCGGTGTGGATTGAAGACGCGAATATTACAGCATGTACTGCCTATGGTCCAATCCCTTTCTGCTGCCGGTGCCTACTCCTCCGGTTACTCCGTGCTTTAGGCACGGCAGCTCCGGCTCTGCTGTGCATCGATGTATGCTTGCGCCCCGTTGCAGCTTGTACGGGCCTTGCCCCTTCCCTTTCGAATTCTCCATGCGGTGCTTTCGCCACTCGAGAGCAAGTACCGGGTCGTCGCGATCTTCTTCATCTTGCAGGAGGCAGAGGCGAGAGTTTGAAGGTCATGGCTGTCGACTGGAGCGTGGCCATGGGGAAGCTTGGGATGCGGCGCCGTCGCGATCTTCTTCACCTCGCGGGAGGAGGCGAGAGCTCGAAGGTCATCGGTGGTCGCGCGGAGGCGGAATAGTAAGAAGACTAGCTTAGGATGGAATCGACTCCGAGGCCTCTACTCCGCCCACAGCGACTCCAAAGCAGCTCGAGGCGGCGTGAGGACGAGTAGAGGCGGGCGGCGTGCGATGGATGCCAAACTCGGAGACCAGGGAAGGATCAAGAGCGCTTAGCGGCTCCGCGGACGCGAGAATAAGATAGGGCCCAGTCTGAGACAAGACGCCATTTGCGTAAACTTTGTCTGTCCTGGCCGAAAGCAAGCGACTTGACTTGAAGCCTGAAGTTTGAAGACCCGAAATGCCCAGGCGGCTGGCGATAAGGTTCGTCAGAGTCCGCAAGATTTCGACTGCGCGGAACCAAGTGTAGGCCGCCGAGGAGGGCTAGTAGTTCACATAAAGGCCATGTGTTTTCATCATTTTATGCAGATAGAGCAGTACTTCGTATGGAGGCGGAGGCCGAGTTCGTTGTGGCTGCCATCGGAATCTGCCTGGTCCTTCCAGCATTCTCCGGCTAGTCTTCGAATCAGTGAGGTGTGCGGCGAGGACCCCTGCCCCCGCCGTCTTGTTCCTCGCCCAAATAGTGCTCCTTGTCTCCAGTCAGAGATCTGTGTAGAAGCGCGCCACGCGGGTCATGGAAGTGGAAATAGACGCGATGGACAGCGGGCGAGATGCACATCAGACTGGTAGGTAACCGATCTGTTTACGGGAATTCCGTCAGACCGTCTGGATGCACACAGGTTCCAGGGAAAAGAGGACAGTCATAACATAGTCAGAACCGCTCGCCGATCGGGAAGACACAGGGCAGTGTACCGGCGCGGCTGAGATCATCGCGAGACCGAGAAGGACTCGAGCCAGAGAGATAGCTGGCGCTGAACGGAGCTTCGCGAAGGTGGGCGCTGAACGGAGCTTCGCGAAGGTGGGCGCAGGTTGAGTCGGGTCTGCCCAATTCTGTGTAGTACGGTGCGCCGCTCTCGCCACATTTGTCACCGTGCCTGTTCGGCCCCGAAATCGCACTTCGGCTGCTTTACGAGTCCTAATTTATTAGGACTCGTTTGTCAGCGCTGGCGCTGCACGAAATTTGCGTGATTTTCAGACTTTGATTCCTTCCATACCCATTTGGATACCACGTGTTGATTATCGCTTGCTTCGTCACTGATCCTAAAAGCTCACGTGTGCCGAGTGAAACTCTACCTTCTACAGTGTCCGTCGAGATGTTGTGGGTCAGCTCCTGTGCTTATATGGCCTTATCTGTGTTCCTATTCTTCCTGCCCTTGTGGCCTTCGTCCACTGCCAGTAACTGGATCCACCTGGATGTCTCATTTCCGTTTGCGCGAGGTACTTGTTCCGTTGCGTGCTTTCTGCGGTGATTGTGTATCCAACAGGCCGGACGGAGGGCTTCGTCTGTGCATATGCGGCTTTCTTTTGGCTCCTCTCGTGGTCCTTATCTCGTTTGCCTGATGCCAGCGCATGGATGTACTTGAATGTCTTCTTGCCGTTTATGTCAGGTACTTGTTTTGTTCGTTCGCGTTTTCTGGGTCGGACTGTATCCAATAGGCCGGATGGGGGGTATCATCTGTGCTTATATGGCCTTGGCTCTGCTCCTCCTCTTGTTGTCCTTGTATCATTCTCTTGCTGCCAACGAGTGGATATACTTGGATGTCTTTCCGTTTGCGCCAGGTATTTATTACATTTATTCACTTAGTCTCTTCCTTCATGGTATATCTGACAGGTTGGATAGGGAGCTTCGGCTACATAGTCTCTGCGGGGCCGACTTGGGTATCCATGGGCAGCCCTGCCTGCCTTGAGCTCCCCGGCTGCTTAGCCATGCGTCTGATGGCAACGTATGCGCTCGTCGCAAATGTCATCTATGAAAATTTAAACGGCACTATCGTGTCCTGGGCTGCTTAGCCTTGCGTCTGATGGCAACGTACGCGCTAGTCGTTAATGTCATCTATGATATAATGCGGTACTACCGCGACCACAATGGTCTATTCAATCTTGATGCATTGTCAATCGAACCTATTGTTAGAACCTCGTTCTCGTGGAAGACTGTTGTCGGTGGCGGAGGGCGTCCCTTGAAATTCGGCGGATTCAACATCGCGGAAATAGCATATGACCTCAACGGCTTGACCGAAGTTGCCTCGGATAGACTGATCTTTGAATTTCAGTGTTCATCTGAAGATGTTCCGGTCTCGCTAGCCAAAAAATCGACGTTCGTGGCCGTGGATATTCCGTTGCTTCAATTGATACCTTGTCTCACGCGTCCGGAACTCACCTCCGTCGCCATGAAGCACAAGGTTTGGTTGCCTTCCAAATTGAATGTTCAAACAAGCCCGAGATCTTTTCTCGTCCCATTCTTGCGCTGAATGCCCAAGATTGTTGTCTATTATGAGTGTAAACCAAGACACGAGAAGCAAGGTCAACACCTGGTCATACACCAAGTCGAAACGCAAAGCTCCGGTACCACCGTCCGCAGCTCACAACCTTCGAACCGCGAAAGAATCAAAAAAAAAGCAAAGAAGTATCGCTATGCACGCAAACCGGTTGACGATGAGACAGATATCATCGATTTCCCTCCGGCTCCCCCTTCTCCAGAGCATATTCACAGAATACTGACCAAATCGGCTGAAGCAATGCAACCAGATCGATTTGCAGAAGGCGGCTGCGCTGTTTGCGGAAGACTCACACCCCTTTCTGAACTCACTTCTCTTGCCGATTTTAAAGGGTCTTTGTCTGTGCTGGTAAAACCTGGAGTAATGCGTAGAGAGCGTTTCGTTGCTTCGGATCCTATCATAGATATCGAAGGTCCTGTTCTGGCGGAAGTTGTGATGCCGTCTGCGTTGAATGTGAGACCAGTTTGCTGAAGAGTAAAATGCCAAAGTTCGCTCTAGCAAACCACGGTTGGATCGGGCCTGTACCCAAACAATTGCAAGGTCTTACTTATGCTGAAGGTGTCATGATCGCGAAAGTGAGACACAACCGCTGTGTTATGAGAGTCAATTCGGGCCGTGTTCGGATGCATGCTAACGCAATTATGTTCCCGCAGCCGGTCGTTAAAGTCTACCACAAACTGCCGCCTCTCGGGAAGAGCTTAGTGAGGTTCTTGCATTTATCTTCACGGGTAGCGCTGCACCTACCCAAGAAGATTTCGATCGAACCCCTATGCTTGTCCGCAAACAAAAAGTTGTTGGAGGCTCTTGAATGGTTGCGGTACAACCACGAAGGTTACGCAGACTTAGAGATATCGGAAGAAAATCTAGCATCCTACAAATATAAAGATGTTGCAGTGACTGTGAATTTTAAAAAAACCGAAGGGACTGCTGATGATTCTATACCATCTGAGGCGCGGAGTGTAGATGATGCCAACCATGAACATGGTACAACACAAGGTCCCTGTTCCTTTGCAGTACATGGTCTGACAGGTGCAGAATTTTCAACAAAATCTATTGATCAAATAAAAAAGATTGCTATGGCTCATTTGACCAATAAAGGATCCGTGTTGGGCATTGGACGTGGCGACACGCCTGAATCCATGTATAACAATGTATCTGCTTATCCAGCCATGTTCCCTTGGTTGTTTCCGTATGGATTGGGAGGTATTGGACACACGGCTCATCGACACAAAATATCAGACTTGACTAGAAAGAGGAATCTGCTGCTATATCACGACAAAAGGTTTCAGCACGACGTGTACTTTCCGATGGTCGCCTTCAATCAAGAACAGATGAAGGGATCTGCCATAGGGAGCAATTTAATTGTGAAAAGATCAAAGTTCCCCGAAATTTCGCGTCGGTTGCTGAATACAGATCGAGAGGTTATCGGAAGACTGGCAGATCAAATGGCCGCAGGTGAGAATGTCAAGCCCCAAACTGATGCCGAGAAACAGTGTTTCGCGTTGTTGACCGATCTAGACGGTATTGGGGCACATGTGATGGGTTCAGCAACTACTAAAAAACAGATGAGGAATCAAATTTGGTCAACTATTTCTTTTGTTGGATCTCCGACTTGGTTCATTACTATGGCCTGGAGTGATAACAATCATCCATTAGCTCTATATTATGCTCAGACTGACACGACTTATTACCCGGAAATCAGATTGAGTGACACCAGAAACTTGCTTATGTCTCGAAATCCCGTGGCTGCAGCACGCTTCTTCCATTACATGGTCACCGTGTTTCTAGAAGAGGTCTTGTGTTGGCAAAGTCCGGAGCCTGGGCTGTATGGGCATACAAATGTGTTCTATGGCACCGTTGAGCAGCAGGGTCGATTGACATTGCACCTGCACATGCTATTGTGGGTTCTTAACGCACTGTCTCCACAAGCCATTAGAGACAAAATTATGAGCCAAGATTCCGAGTTTCAGAAAAGATTAGTCGCTTACCTCGAGTCTGCCCACCAAGGAGATTTCCTTAACGGCACAATGCAAGAGGTTAAAGCTCGCAAAGGGTTCGCATTGCACCCAACACCTACCGAAGTCGACCAGCAGAACACGGCAGTTTACAAAGTACCCACCTTGACATTGCCTCAAGTCCCTCCCCCTATATGCCAGGATGTCCACCAAGACGCGACCTGTGGGAAATGCACAGCTTTGTCCGATTGGTACGCGCAGTATGAGCACGATATTGATGACTTGTGGCTCCGATGCAATGTACATACCTGCCAGGAATCAGTTCAGGATGCTGTCACCGAATCCAAGAAGAAGGACTGGCGCAAACTTTCCCCGCAAAAGCAATCTCAGTCCAAAGGGTATTGGGAAAGACGTGGTTGCATGACCAAAAAAGGCATATGCAAAGCTCGGTTTCCTAGGGATACTTTTGAGGCGACCGTCTTTGACACAGATGGCCACATTAACCTGAAAAAGAATGAGCCGTATATAAACACTATGTCTCAAGTTGTGACATACTTCTCTCGCTCTAACACAGATGTCACTA